>VDFB02193867.1:41820448-42361556 GCA_007258455.2 Sequoia sempervirens | reverse complement strand
ACTGGACCTCTTTCCACCAAATCTTGCAGCATGGCCCTTCAGCTTCATTTTCGCAAACTTAACCCGATCTGGGTCCTCTATTTCCTCATACTCGAAATATTCTTCTAGCTCGTTGATCCAGTCGATCAACTCTTCCGGGTTCAGACTTCCGGAATAACTGGGGACTTATGCTCTGGGTCTTTTCCCGATCTTCGAAATGGCCCTTATTAGCCACATTTGGTCTTGATCAATTACTTCTTCTTCCTCTTCTACCTCTAAACCTTCTTCCTCTCCTTCATCCTCACTTTCCTCCCTCAGGTTTAACCCTCTTCTCAACTTCTCTTGTAATGCATCAACCTGTCTCTGGAGGGCTGCCAGTGCATCTCTTCCACCAGCATCTCTGCCGCCTCGACCACCTCTGGCACCACCACGCCTACCAGGCATCACTCTTGGAGGAATCTTTCTTGACCTCGACCCACAACCATAGTCCTGGTGCGAACTGCCTCACGATCGGCGATCTGTCCACACGCTCAAGAAAAACCCGCTCTGATACCACTTGATGAGGGCGCAACCTGAGACACAGAAAATAACCCACAAATAAGAGAATAATTTATTATTCAGAAAATGGAGCTTCTTACATGCAGAGGATCCCAAATCCCCAAGTTCTACAACATATACAAGCTACAGAAAGCTACAGATTAACCCTTTCGCAATATGCGAGCTTGTCCCCAAAAAGTTACCCAAAAATTAGAAAACCCGCCCATAAATAGAGCTCCTCATTAGTTTGGAGCCAAAACAACATTCAAATTGAGTTTAGGCGGTTTGGCGCCGAAAATTTACAACATGAAGTTCAAATTTGGAAAGGGCATTTGCAATGGTAACTTCTAGAAAGTGCGCCAACTTCGCGGGGCCATAACTTTTGATCCAGGACTCGATTCGCGAACCGTTCGAACCGTTGGAAAGCTCTCGAAGTCAAGAACGCGCTCGAAATCTGCTACGCCGATTTTGGCAAGTTTCGGGGCCGATCCGGAAGCTCTAAGTGCCTCAAATCCCACTCGGAAGATTTTCAGGTGCAAATCTGGGCAACAAAAATTGTAATATCTTTCCACCCATGAAGAGAAAATAAAAACTGTGAATTGGGAATTTTATTATGATGAAAAGGGTATCCAAAAATGTAAAAACATCTAAAAAATGATAAACTTGAAATTTCACTATTTTTGGGTGATGCAAGATTGCCCTTACACCACTGGATGCTCCTGCATCAATATTCCTTGGAGAAAGCATTATCATAAACATTAAAACATTGTAGAAATAGATCTGACCTGTTTCACAATGGGTTCACCAAAATGTGAGATAAGGGGGATTTGTTGCTCATGAGTCTCTTCATTGTCAAGAGAATCCCAGGGAGCAAACTACCCTTAACCACCTCAATACAAGCTAAATGAAGAAATTGCAAAGAAAGTATATATAGAATAATTACCATAAAATACTTCAGAACCTAAGAGAGGAAAGCTTCTAGATTCCTACCTCTGAAAGAGGAGCTCTTGGCCAAAATACTACATCCCTAAATCAAGACACTAGTGCGGCGCACTAGAGTACAAATGATGCAATGGCATCCTAAGCAATATAGATCTTGAAGAATCAAATAGGTAGACTAGAGTTTCACTATCTAACCCAGATCTAAGGTCTATTGAAAAAAATAACAAGATAAAGAAAAAAAATAAAAGAAAACACAAAAAGAGCTAAGAGCGATCTTATGAACAATCGAACATCCAAATCCTTAATCTGAGCTCTTCTTTAACAACTTGCACACAAGAAAAATGAGGAAAAATGTTAGGGTTGTTTTAGGGCTTGCTACAGTCAAACCCCTACTTTGGTGTTCCCACCTCCTTGAACAGCCAGATAGATAAAGAGAGAAAATAAAATGGACAAAAAGAAGTGGTGAAAGCAATCCCTAATTCAAGAGGAGAACCCACACCACCAAGTAGTAAATGAGAAAAGATATCTAATCAATTCAAACATATAAAAGAGTGAGAGAGCATTACCAATAGACTTCAACCCTCTCTTGAACACATAGAATGCTTGCTAGAGAGCTTCGGCTATTGGAGGGACTTCAGTTTAACAGGGCTTTGCTTGTAGAAGTGATTTTTTTAAGAGTAGAATAAGGTGAGAAGTTAAGTTCAGGGGAGAGTCTTGAATGAATGAGAGAGAACCCCCAAAATGAGAGCCAAGAAGGGGTTTTATTGCATGCAAGGGAAGAAAGAGTCATTACACCCAAGATCTTGACTACAAAGACACATGTTGAGAACTAGGATTTGAGATTCCTCATTTCAAACTCAGAAAACCGCTAAGATGCTAGTGTGTTGCATAGACATCCACGCACCATGTAGGTGTCCAAAACACTAGTTTTCAAGAAACGAGATGATAGGCTATTGTTGCTTTACCATTGGACAACATGGAGTTGGAATAATAAAATTTCAACCCATGGGGATTTTTTCATAAATGCATTTAGGCCTCATAAATGCTAAGCAAAGTGCTAAAATGTGAAATTTCCCCTCGGTGCAATTTTGTGACATTACACTTTTTATATGCTATTGATATAAAAAGTTATGCTTATATGATCTCATAACAAGCATTTTAACCAAAAACCTAATCAATTCTATGTGACAATATTTCTATGTTGATTCCACCTCCATAGAGCAAGAGGAACAAGGGGGCATACATCTACCCTCAAATTTTATTCTCTTTAGAAGTTTCATACTAATGTATTTGATTGTATGTACATAATTATTTTTCTAATTCTAATGATTCGGTTTTGTAGGATGTGGTTCCTAATGTGTGGTTTTACATATTGCCACACTAGGGGCTAAATGTAGCATCAAAAATAATAATCCCTTTTAGGAGATATCACAATTTCACACTCTATTTGGAACCAAATTTAATGAAATTTCATATCAATCCATTTAGACATTCCCTAACCCTAAATCTTCTAATTAACCTAGGATAATGTGTCTATACTACCCTATAAAATGTATTATCAATTAAATATCATCAAATCAACTTGGAAAAGTTTTATCACCATGGATAAGTCTTGACTTTATAATACCCTAAACACCTAATGCAAATCTTGTTGAGTGTGAGAAGGCTAGTCTAAGGTGCACTAATTTTTGTTGGTCTCTAATTTTTTTTATGCAATTTAAAATTTGGGCATTGGTGGTAATTTAATGCTAAAATTTCAAATTTAAGTATGTCAACCTAAACTTTAATTTATCCTAAGTTCTACTATATAAACATGAATTATGATGGTGAAGGAAAAGTCCTCTACAATTCATGGTGAAGGTGTGGGTTTTTCGGGTGGTATGACAAAGAGAAAAGATCAAGTGGAAGGGGCGTTAAAAAATGGTCCCACTATTCCAACGATGGATGTTTCCAAGTATGTAGAGAACGATGTAAAATATTTGGAGCAGCGTGTCATTATTAGGAGATTCCTGGGAAAATGGTTATCAAGGAAGGTGATAGGGGAATGGGTTCTGGAAAACTAGAAGTTGGATCCTATCTTGAATTTTCTGTCCAAGGGAATTTTTGTAGCAGTGTTTAGAAATGGCCTAGAAAGGGATCAAATTCTGAATGAACCGGTGTGGAGGAATGGTTCTTCCTTCTTGTTTCTTCAGAGATGGGAGAGGAACTTCAATCCTCTGGACTATGCCCCTTGCAATGGTCCAACTTGGTTATGAATTTACAACATGCCCTTTGAATACTGGTCTGAAGGATGCATTTCAAATATTGGAAATTCATTGGGCCAAACCTTGGAAACTGATCTACAAAATGGTGAATTACTGATTTATGCAAGGATTCTGGTACTTGCTATAAAAGAGATTCCTCAATTTATTGACTTAACATCGGGTGAATGTAAATGGAGGTAGTGTATTGAAGTAGAAATTCTATAAAAAAATTGTACGAAGTGCAGGCGGTGTAATCACAATGAAGATAAATGCAAATGGTTTCCTCCAATGGTCAGAGTGGTTTGGAAGGAGAAACAAAAAATAGTTGCGAAGGATGCCCCAAGGGATGTTAATCAGCAAGGCCACACCAGTGTTATGGAACATAATAGTCTTCAAGCATATTCCCTAGTCAAGCATTGCCAAATTTTCCTGGTAGAGTCGTAGGACAATCTAGTGGGGGAAGAAGATTCCCAAACCGAAGAGGGGGAGATCGGTCACTTTGAGGATGAAACTGGCTCACTAATTAAAATAATCAAATGGTACATTAATGAAGAAGCTAGGGACTCTAAGCTGCAATTGGAAAAAGGTTCCCATGAAGAATTGGAGATGTTAGAAAAATGAAGAATCAAACAATTGGCAAAGTCTGCCTCCTCTTCCAAGGTTGGCAGAAAATCTAACAAACAAAAAAGGGAGGAGAAGGTGCTAAAAGGTGAACAACCTTCCATAAGATCATACATGATGTGATCCAAGGGAGTAGGAGCCTCCCTAAGGAGGAAATGAAGGTCCTATCTTGGAACGTTACGAGCATAAATGCCCCTAACAAGAGGTGACTGGCAAAGCGTTAGTTGGAAAGCTTGACTCCAAACCTTATTTTCCCTCAGGAAACAAAACTGGAAGGAGAAGAAACCATCGTGTTTATCAAATACTGCAAGTTATGGGAAGGTATTTTCATGGATGCCACTAGTGCTTCTAGAGGACTGGGGGTTCTTTGAAATCCTGGAAAAATTAAGGTATCTTTGTTAAACTCTAACCCAAACTGGATGAAATGTGAGGTATTAGTTGTACAATCAAAGTTAAAATTTGAATTGCACAATGTCTATGGGCCAATTAAAACTGAAGAGAAAAAAATTATGTGGCATACCATCTCAAATAATTTAGGCAACTCAAAAGTCATTTTAGGTGGGGACTTTAATGCAATAATGGATTTGCAAGAAAAGTTGGGGGGTTCAAGGAAAATCACTCAAGTTCAAAAATATTTTTTGCATTTCATAAAATAAAATAATCTTTTGGATATTAAAACTTCAAATGGTATCTACACATGGAACAATAGGTGGAAATATTTTACTAATAGTGTTGAAAGGCTCAATAGATTTCTTGTCTCTGAAGATTGGCTGGAGGATAATTTGTTGCCAAAATTATCAATAGATTTGGTTGCATTTTTTTATCACTTCCCAATCATCCTATTGATTAATGAAGGTTCTAAACCGGCAAAAGGATAGTTTAGGTTTGAGAAAATGTGGTTGTGGGCCCCAGATCTTCCTGATCTATTGAAGCAATGGTTGTTAGAACCAATTTTGGTGGCGGGTACCAAAATGTTTGTCTTTAAAAAAAAACTGCAAAGGCTGAAGGAGAAATTAAGGGATTGGAATAAATCATGTTTCAAAAATATTTTTGAGGAAAAGTTGCACATTGAATAAGATCTTCTTTCTTTGGGAGAGGCGGTAATAAGGCATGGTATGTCAAACTTTGAATTTGAAAAAGAGATACAATTGAAATAAGAATACAACAAAGTACTGCTTAGAGAGGAATGCTATTGGCGCTCAAAATCTAGGGACACTTGGTTGCAAGAAGATGATTTAAACACAATTTTTTCACAGTTAAAAAAAAATGAAGTGAAGTTAGAATAGGATAGAGCAGATTGTTGATGTGAATGGGAAAACCAAGACTAAGGAGGAAGAAATCCAGGCCGCAGGCGTAGCTTATTTCTCTTCACTACTAGGGGGGATGGAGGAAGCCAAACCTCTTAATTTAAGTATTGTGGATGATCTTGACCCTAAAATTTTGGAGGTAGATAATAAAATGTTGACAGATGAAATTTCTCTAGGAGAAATTAAATTGGCTCTATTCCAGATGCAACCAGACAAAGTGCCAGGCCCTGATGGCTTTAACACTTTGTTTTATCAAACATCCTAGGATTTTATTGGCCTGGACCTCCTTGGGGTGGTGGAGTCTAGAAAGAAAGGCATAATTATTAAAGATCTGAACAATATGAACATAGCCTTGAATCAGAAGAAAGAAAAATGTGAAACCTATGATGACTATAGGCCAATCGCATTGTGCAATACCATTTATAAATTGATATCCAAGGTGATGGTGAATCGGTTAAAACCTATTCTTCCAAAGTTGATCTCACAAGAGCAATGTGGTTTCATTTCAAGTAGAAATATCTCAGATGCCATAGTGGTCACCCATGAAATAGTGCACTCCCTCAAGCATTCAAAGAAGAAAGGCATGTTGGTGAAAATAGACATGAGTAAAGCTTACGATAGGGTAAGCTAGCATTTCTTAATGGAAGTAAAGAATAAACTAGGCTTCAATGAAATCTAGTTAAAATGGGTGTTCAGTTGCATCTCAACCATATGATACTTTGTAATCATAAATGGGTCCCCATATGGTTTCTTTTGTGGTGCAAAAGGGTTACGACAAGGTGACCCAATTTATCCTTTTTTGTACATTATAATGCCTAAAGCTCTAAGCATTCAGATAAAAAGGGAAGTTCAGGTGGGTCTGTGGAAAGGCATTAATGTTGTTGCTTCTCTCCCACCCCTAGCCCATCAATTTTTCACTGATGATAGGTAACATTATTGGGCAATGCTTCAATGGTGGAATCCAACATCATCAAGGAGATGCTTAAGGCCTATTGCTCCTAGGTTGGCCAAAAGGTAAATAAGGAGAAATCAAGCATATTCTTTTTCAATACCTCGGGAGGCTTGCAACGAAGGCTGGTAGATATCATGGGTTTCAAGATTGATAAGTTGCCAACGAAGTACTTGGGAATCCCTCTCATATATGGTCAACAAAAATTTAGCCACTGGGAGGATACAGTCAATAAATTTAATGCAAAGGTGGATTCTTGGAGGTGTAGATGGTTGACCCTAGCAAGAAGGCTTGTATTGATTAAATATATTTTAGTGGCCATTCCAATTTATGTGTTTTCCTGCCTTAAGGCGTCAAACAAAGTAATAAGGAGGTTGACGAGAATTCAAAGGAAAGTGCTTTGGGAGGGGTCACAAGAAAAGAAACATTTTCCCTTGTTAGCCTTGGATTCTGTGATGAAATCAAAGGGCTTAGGGCATGCAAACGTTAAAGATCTCAAGATCCAAAATCAGGTGATGGGTGCAAAAATGGCATGGAAAATCTTCAATTGTTTAGAAGTAGTGTGGTGTAAAATACTAAGGGCCAAGTACCTTGACTCTCAAGATATCGAAAATATCTTCACCATTGAAAATCCTCCAAAGGGATCTGCCATTTTGAACTTCATTTTGAAATCTAGAGAAGTGACCTACGATCACTTATCCTAGTGCGTGGGGGATGCTAGAAAAGTTTCCTTCTTGGAAGACTCATGGAACTCCTACCCTACTTTGGGTGAGCTCCCAAGCCTTGTCAAAGTGGTGGGGCCTTCTAAAGCTGCATACGGGTCGGAATTAAGAAATTATCTAAATGTGTGGCAAGAAAATGGGTGTTGGCAGTGGTCTTGGAAGCCATTCAATTTTCTCGAGGAACAGGTCAAGGGAGCACTTACAACTAAGCTTTCCAAACAGAGGTTTTTTATTTTAGAATCGTCTAATACAATTCTATGGTGTGCCTCAAAATCAGGTGAATATTCTGTGAATTTGGGGTATAAGGTACTCAAGCACGAGCTGGGTACGTCGTCATGGACCAAGTGGTTGTTTTGGGGTAAGAATGTTCTCCCCAAAGTGGGAGATTTTTCTTGGATTGTGATACACGACATAATTCTCACTGGTGATAGGTTGGAAAAAATTGGGATATGTGGGTCTCATTGGTGCATCCTATGTAAGTGCAATGCGGAGGATGCTCAACACCTTTTTCTAAAGTGTGACATGGCCCAAATGGTTTGGCAGCATTTATGTGCCAAGATGGAATGGGTTGGGCCACTTCCAAACAATTTACAACCACTTTTTGATTCTTGGCCCGATATTTAAAAAGGGGCAGCTTTTGGGGGCTTGTGGAATGAAATTTTGGCAATGATTGTGTGGTAATTGTGGCGCGAGTGCAATGCTAGGATATTTAAAGAAAAATTAGAATCTTTGGAGAATATCCTCTTCAAGATTGAATCAGGGGTAAGCGAGCATCTGAATGGGAAATTGAAATTGAACAATTTTAAATTCTTCTCAGCGTGGGACAGTAGGATGGCTAGGAATTAGAGGATGATTCAGTTGCCATCTGGAAAGCTTCTCAAGAGTAAAGCTTCAAGGGAACAATCTAAGTGGGTCCTTCCTCTGAGTGGTAGGCTCAAATTGAACTTTGACGGGGCCTCGAAGGGCAACCCGAGGCCCATAGGTGTTGGGTTTATGGTAAGAAATTAAAATGGCCAACTACTGGTGGCGGCGTCCCTCAGTGTCTAGGAATGCATGAACAATGATGTGGAGTGTGTCACTCTTCTGGAAGGTGTGAATTTTTGCATCTCAAAAGGGTGGCACAATGTTGATTTTGAAGGTGACTCTTTGGTAGTCATAAGGGCAATGGGATTAGGTCAGGCTCCTAGCTAGAAGTTGAATTAGTGGGTTTTTGAGATAAATTCTGCCTTGAGGCTTGTTCAAAATTTTAGGCTTGGCCATGTGTATAGGGAAGCAAATATGCCATCCAATTTCCTCTCAAAGCTGGACGTTGAGTAGGCCGAGGAGAGTTTGTTTTTGGAAGACGTGAGTAGGTGGTCATCTTTGGTAAACTTATTATATTTAGATTGTCTTTAGCGCCGATAATTATTTTTGGTGAGTTTCATCCTGCAAGTTTGTTTTGTGCTCCCAAGCATGTGTGGTCTAATTGGGCAAGTTTCTTTCGGCATGGCATATCTTTGGTGACATAACTTCAGTTTGGTGTTGTTTTGGTTCGCTTGGGTTGTGTTGTATAATTGGGTTGTTGGGATGTGATAGTTCTTCTTTCTTTTCAAATGCTTTATGCAAAATGTAACTTATTTTTGAATCAATGGAGGAGTGTCACCCTCTCTGGTGACAATTTTCCAAAAAAGAAAAAACATGAATTATTATTTCAAAATTAAGAAAAATATGTTAAAATAATAGAGAAAGGAATGAAGGTGTTTTCATTGATTTCAATTGGTCAATTGGTCATCTATTAGTTGTTGGTTGTACATGTTGAGGATATTGATAAAACTGTATTAAAAGAAGATTGCAGGTATTCAAATGTTTCTATGGTATTTTCCCATGAGTTCGTGTGGTTTAGATATGTTGGTCATGATTGTTGAAGGTTGTTATATCTAGATGTTTGGTTGATGGTTCATTGTGAAGTTCAAGTTGTGTTCACCAATTGCGAACTATGGTTCTCTATTTTCTGGTTGAAGTCCGGGAGAAGGTTGTTGGTCCAGATTTCACTTTGTTGAATTTTTTGACTTGTGGTTCTATAGTTAAGATATTTTAACTACATTGAAGATATTTTTGGTTTTTGGAAGTTCATAGCTTAATTGTTATATGTGTTTTACACTAGTGTGGCTGACCGTGTGTTGGACACTATATTCAAAGTTAATGAAGTGTGTTGGATCTATTTTTGGGTCCCAGTGAAGTGTGTATTTGGGTCACCCTCATTTTAATTCCACCCTAGGATGTTTTGTGTTGACCTAATTAAAATTTGAATTTGGATGGCTGACTTTGCATCTTCTTCAATGTTGGAGATAGTATATATACGGGATGAGCTAGTAATGAAAATTATACATAAGAAAAGAAGGAAGATAAGTGAAAGAGTAGATGTGATATTGATGCTATTCATAAAGTGTGTGTGAGTTGTGTGTGGGAGATCAATGCAAAGATTAATGTTGAGTTTTTGGATGCAGTGAGTAAAAGGAAAACTCTATCATTCATGCAAGTTGATCAAGCAACTGTGGTGGAATCCTTTGTTGGATTTAGATTGTAGTCTCTTTGTAGCAAGTCTTCTTTTTCTTCTTTGTATCTCTATGGAAGTGAGCCCTCCGAGTTGTATCCCTATGGATAGCGAGTCCTTATTTTAGGCAGTGAGCCTTGTTTTAGGTAGTGAACCTTTTGTAATCAATTTTGATATTCTTTATAGTGTGAGTTAATCCTCACCATTTTTTTTCCCTTATTGGGTTTTCCATGTAAATATGGTGTCACTGTGTTTATGTGATGGATTTGAGTTTCTACATTGATATTTGATTATTAATCATTTAAGTAGTTTTATGTATTAGTTCTAGCGATTGAATTATAGGTTAAAATCTATGAAAACGGATTCACCCCCCCTCTTAGTTGTCTTATTCAACAATTGGTATCATGGCTTGGTTCCTTGGTGAAGAGTTTAATCCCTTGAGGAAGGTCCAAGATGTCTAGAAAAATGATCTTTGATTATTTGAGGTTTGATGGAACTAATTATGGTTTTTGGAAAGTATTGATGGAAGAATATCTAGAGTATTTTGGATATGATGTGGAAAGAGATTACAAGAATCCTTACACTCCTCCTGCTAATGGTCCAAGTACATTTGAAGAAATCAGAGTACATGAAGAAAATAATAAGGTGAAGTTCATTTTGAATAATAGTTTGGTACATTCTAAGTTGATTAAGGTTCAAAATTTGAAGATAGATAAGGAAGTCTAGGATGCTTTAGAAAGAGTGCATGATGGTGATGAAAGAGTTAAAGAGGAAAAAATGCAGAATTTGGAAACACAGATTGATCTTATACATATGTCTAAAGATGACAATGTTAAATCTTATGTTTAGAGACTAGATGAGGTAGTGGTTGGAATGTGATCACTTGGAACTACTATAGATGAAACAAAGATTGTAAAGAAGATTCTCAAAACTTTTCTCGATGCTTATAGTGAGAAGGTGAGTGTTATTGTGGAGACTATAGATTATAAGAATTGTACTAAGGATCTACTATTAGGATTTTTGACATCTTATGAGATGAGGAAGTTGAATCTAAGAAATGTAGGAAAATCAAAGACTACTTTTAAAGCTACAAAAGTTGAAGATCCGACTGAAGAAAGTTTTGATGAAATAGAACTTTGTAAGAAGAATGATAAAAGGATCTGGTAAGTATGAAGGTAAGTTTCCTTTTAAATTCTTTAGTTGTGGAGAAATGGGTCATTATGTTGCAAAATGTTCAGAAAGAGCGAAAAGGAATAAACAAAGATATGAGAAGGAAAAGAAAGAAAAAAATTAATAGAGCTTACTATGTGAATGAGAATGCTAGTATTTCCGATAAATATTTAGAATATGAAGATCTAGATGACAATGAACCTTTTTTCTTGGTGATTAAGGATGAACCTACTTCCACTAATTCAGATAAATAGATAAAGGAAAGCCCTCTAGAGAAGGAGAAGGAGAAAAATGAAGATACGGTTATCTTGCCCTACATGCTAAACAAGAAAAAGAATTTTTGGGTAGTTGATAGTGGTTGTTTGCATCAAATGCCTAGTGAAAAGAGTAAGTTTGTTAAGCTTGAGAAATATGATGGAGGATTGGTTATGTTTGGAGATGATATTGGTGCTAAAATCTGTGGGATACGTTTAGTAAGCTTTGATGGCAAGCATCATACTAACAATTCTTACTATGTTAATTGTTTAAGGCATAATTTATTGAGCATTGGTTAGAAGTGCAAACAAGGATATGATCTTGTGTTTAAGGATGAGAAATGTGAGATCTGAAAAGGATCCGGAATATTGATTGCTATAGGAAAGGAATCTAAAGGGAATATTTATCAACTTAAGGGTGTTAATAGATAATGCTTTATGACTTAGATAAATGGCAGTTAGTTATGGCATAGGAGAATGTGTCACATGAATTTTGATAACTTGGAAATGATTAGTTTTGTTCAGGTTGTGAGATATTTACCAAGAATTACAAAGCCTATTAATGCTATTTCCAGGAATTGTTAGCTTGGGAAGCAATCAAGAAATCATTACAGATCAAGGGAACAATCTACTACTGGACTGTTGTATTTAGTTCATACAGATATATGTGGTCCTATGAGAGCAACAAGTCTACTTGATGAAAGGCACTTTATGCTTTTAATTATTCATTATTCTAGGTATACATGGGTTAAATTTCTTAGAGAGAAATTAGATGCATTAGATAGATTAAAGGAATTTAAGGTTATGGTTGAAAATGAAGTGAATTTGAAGATAAAATGCCTAAGATCTGAAAAAGATGGAGAATTCACGTCCCATGAGTTCAATATGTTTTGTGAAGTGCATGGAATAAAGGGATGGTTATTTTCTTTGAGAACTCCTCATCAAAATAGAGTTGTTGAAAGGAAAAATAGAACAATTCAAGAGGCTGCTAGGCCAATGATTACTAAAGTTGGATTACTAGAAGTTTACTAGAAAGAAACTATTCATATGGTTGTTTATGTGTTCAATTGAGTTCAATGAAGAGCAAATAAGACAAATACTCCCTATGAGCTATGGCATGGAAGAATTCCTATAGTTAAATATTTCAAGGTATTTGGAAGCAAATGCTATATCAAAAGAGATGAGGAAAATTTGGGTAAGTTTGATGCAAGAAGTGATGAAGGCATATTTCTTGGATACTCTACTAAAAGCAAGGCATACAAATTATTAAATAAAATATTGAGGAAGATTGTAGAGAGATCGAATGTGAAGGTAGATGAGACAATGAAAAATTCTATTGATTTTGATAGATATGTGTCTGATGAACATGATTGTGCAAGAATAGAATAAATTATGGAATAAAAAAAGAATTTGGGTGAACAAAATGAAATTGAAGAAATTTCTCTAGTGATGACTTCTAGGACAACAAAATTTGTATAGAGGAATCATTTTAGAAAATTAGATTATTGGAGACAAGATAAAAGGCATATTAACTGGGAGTAAAGATGACACTAAAGTAAATTTGTGTTTATTCTATAAGATTGAGCTGAATATAATAAGTGAAGCCTATAAAGATGAACATTGGAAGGAAGCAATGATAGAAGAAATTTTTCAAATTGAGAAGAATTAGACTTGGGAACTGGTCCCAAGACCAGTAGATAGAAACATTATTAGATGAAAATGGGTTTTCAGAAATAAGTTGAATGAGAATGGATAAGTTGTTAGAAATAAAATGAGGCTTGTGTGTAATGGCTATTCATAAGCGGAAGGCATAGATTTTTTAGGAGACTTTTTCCCCAATAGCGAGAATGGAAGCTATAAGGATGTTCTTGGCATTGGCTGATTATAAATATTTCAAAGTCTTTCAGATGGATCTTAAGTCAATATTTTTGAATGGTGAGTTGGAAGAAGAAGTTTACATGGAACTAAAAGGATTTCAGTTAATAGATCAACCGAATATGGTGTGCAAGTTGAATAAAGTTTTATATGGACCGAAGAAAGCTCCTAGAGCATGGTATGCAAGGTTAGATAGGTATTTAATTCAATAAGGATTTAACAAAGGTAGATAGTAATTTGTACTTTAAGATTGAAAATTTCAAAGTCCTGGTTGTAGTTGTATATGTTGATGACATTATCTTTAGAGGAAACAAAAATATGTGCAAGATGTTTGTGGAAGAGATGTAGAAATAATTTGAAATGTCTATATTTGGGGAGATGAATTTATTTCATGGACTATAGATTAATCAAACAGAGAAATGAATTTTCATTTAACAGTCTAAGTATGTAAAAGAGACGTTGAAGAAATTTGGTATGGATGGTTCCAAACTAGATAGTATTCCTATGGTGACTAGTTGCAAATTGAGTAAAGATATTGATTCACCTAAGGCTGATTAGAGAAAGTATAGATCTATGATTGGTGGATTGCTATATTTAACTGCTACTAGACTGGATATTATGCATGCAGTCTTTCTTATCGCTAGATTTCAAGAAGATCCAAAGGAAACACTTGTTGTTGTAGTTAAAAGAATATTCAAATATTTGAATGGCACTCCAAATTATGGATTGTGGTATCCTAAAGATATTGAATTTATACTTAGTGCATATACAAATTTAGATTGGGATGGATGTGTAGATGATAGAAAGAGTACAAGTTGTGGTGCATTCTTTCTTGGATGCAGATTAGTGGCATGGTTGAGTAAGAAGCAAGATTCAATTTCTTTGTCAATTATTGAAGTTGAATATATTGCTATTGCATCTTATTGTACACAAGTTTTATGGATGAAACAAACATTGAAAGATATCACAGTGCTAAATGATGATCCCATTTCTATCTTTTGTGATAATACAAGTGCAATTAACATTTTGAAGAATCTTGTGATGCACTCAAGGATGAAGCATATATCTATTAGATATCATTTTGTACTATAGAAAATGGATCCCTTCACATTTTCACACTTGTTTGGGTCCTCCTTGTGGATTTTGGCTTAATGTTGCCTTGATTTAGTGTTGTAACACACTTTCACACTTTTCTAGGGTTTTATCAATTAAATAAGCATAGTAAACATAATTTTAAACATAATCAACCTTAATCTTGTCTTATTTTGAGTGTTGTAAAGTGTTGTAACACACTTTCACACTTTTCTAGGATTTTCATTAATAATTGGCCCTATTTTGTATCCACACGCCTCATTTATTGCATCTTTTCAAGGATAATCCTGCACCAATCAGTAACCAATCATAATTCGGGTGTTCTTGGATTGTGTAGACTAGATTTAGTGTCTAGGAATCATTTTCCACCTTGGTTGAATGAGTCCCACCTGGATCTTTTTGGCCCTAATGCAAGTTTCACACATTTCTAAGCACATTTCATTTTTGGTCCCATACATTATGTCTGATGGGAATCATTTTTCACCTTAGGAGAATGAGTCTTGTGTGACCAAAATTAAAATTTAATTCAATTTTCCAATGGGATTTTATTCTCCTAGATCTGATGTCGGTTGTAGTGTTGTAATTCTAGGAATTCTTGCATAATTGAGTAAAAATACAAATTTATTTCACTCATATTTTCACCTAGCAAGCTTACAAGTCACCTAGCATTCAATCGATCATCAAGAATTCATAAGAGCATTCAAGAGCATTTCAAGGGTAGATTATCAAGCATTTTAGAGCATTCTTCAAGTGCCAATCATCATGTCAAAGATTGCATTCTTCATGTTTGTTATTGTGCTAACAATTGTGATTTATATTTTATGATTCAAGGAAGCATTGCATTCAAGATCAACATCATTCAAGCAAGAGTCAAGAACCACATCCATTGCAACCATTTCATGCATAATTACAAAACATTATTTCTTGGGTTTGGTGAGTTGAAACATTGTTATTTTTTCATTCATCATTCTCCATTCATTTTTGCTTTCATTTCAAAGTTTAATTACCAACAAGGGGTTTGACCAAGGAAAACCCCTATTCACTAACCCCACAATTTTTTCCCTCTTCTTATATGTGATTTGTAGGGCTAGGTTCCAAATTTGTCAAGAAGAAATGTTGGAGAAAATTTTCCAAATCCCTAAAGTTGTCATCAAGCCTTGGAGAAGCTTGGAGAAGGTCTACAGGTGGCAATTTGCAATTTTAGATCCAGAAATCGGTCAATAA
This sequence comes from Sequoia sempervirens, assembly GCA_007258455.2. NCBI lineage: Eukaryota > Viridiplantae > Streptophyta > Pinopsida > Cupressales > Cupressaceae > Sequoia > Sequoia sempervirens. The sequence goes on along the minus strand of VDFB02193867.1, from coordinate 42,346,108 downwards.
GAACCAAGAAAACTAAGAGGAACAAAATCAAGTCCCAAACTTCTAAGAAACAAGTAGTGGATTGATTCGCCACAAGTGGCAAATGAGTCCCACTATATAGGCTTGACAAATATTTTCATAGATCTAAATACAGAAACTTGATTGATTCACCTAGCTTGGAAAATGAGTCCTAGTTAGCACTAACAACATATTTTCTAGAATTCCAAACCTCCATTCTACCTTCTTTAGTCTCCTAGGTGCACACTTTCTATTGCATATTGCTTATCTTTCTAGGTAATTTAGAGTTAGTTTGCATTCAATTAGGGTTTTTTCTTACAACTTGGATTGCACTATCTTTTCCAATTCTAAACTTGGTGGTGAACCCCTCATTAGATCTCATTCAACCTGTAGGACAGTCCCTTTGCAATATTACAATATGCTTTGCATTAAAATCTCAAGGGTTTGTTCTTGAGTGAAAAGTGTGAAATTTGCTTCTCTCCTTTTAGGTCCAAAAACCTAAAGGTGAAAGAGAACCACCAATTTTCTTCTTTTCACATTTCTTGAGAGAGAAGGTCATAGAGAATGAAGTCAAGCTTGAGTTTGTTCTGATAAAGGATCATATTGCAGATATATTTATGGAGGATCTTCCTTAAGATACTTTTGAGTATCTCCAAGAGAAGTTAGGGGTTATTTCCCCTCCTTTCATAATCTAAGATGCATTTATAGGTGCATCAGTCTGGTAGATTCATGGTTCTATCTTTTTGGACTGATGTTTTGGTGGCTACCCTTTAGGGGGAGCAGGTAGTTTTTAAGTGTTTTTCATTATGAGTATTTTGATTTCATGTCAAAGGAAGATTTAATGAACATATCTTTTTCCTTTGCCATTGATGTCAAAGTGGGAGAGAAAGCATGTGAAAAGGAGAAAAAGCTAATGAGAGAAAGTAGGTAATGAAGAAGATGATCTTTTGAGGGGGAGAAACAAAAAAGAAAAATCTTGAGAAGTATATTCAAATCTAGTATGGTACCTTTGATGGATTTCACATCATGTGTTGCCATCAATGACAAAGGGGGAGATTATTGCAAGAATAGAGAAAGGAATGAAGGTGTTGTCATTGATGTCAACTAGTCAACTATTTATCTACTAGTTGTTGTTGGTTGTATATGTTGATGATATTGAGAAAATTGTATTAATGGAAGATTATAGGTATTTAGATGTTGCTTCAGTATTTTCCCCTATGTTCGTGCAGTTCAAATATGTTTGTGATGATTGTTGAAGGTTGTTATATCCAGATGTTTGGTTGATGGTTCATTGCAAAGTTTGAGTTGTGTTCACTAGTTGTGAACTATGGTTCTCTATGTTCTGGTTGAATTTTGGGAGAAGGATGCTGGTCCAAATTTTTCTTTATTGAATTCTTTTGACTTGCGGTTCTAGAGTTAATATTTTTTGATTGCATTGAAGATATTTTTGGTTTCTAGAAGTTTCAAGCATAATTGTTCTATGTGTTTTAAATTGGTGTGGTTTCTCATGTGTTGAGCACTATCTTCAAAGTTAATTAAGTGTGTTGGATCTATTTTTGGGTCTTGGTAAAGTGTGTGTTTGGGTCGCCCTCATTCTAATTCCACCCTAGGATGTTTTGCATTGACCTAATTTGAATTTTAAGTTGGAAGGAAAAATTTGTATCCTTTTCAAGGTTGGAGATAGTATATATACAGGATAAGCTAGTAATAAAAATTATACATAAGGAAAGAAGATAAGTGAAAGAGTAGATGCAATATTGATGCCATTTAGAGAGTGTATGTGAGTTGTCTGTGGGAGATCAGTGTGAAGCTTAATGTTGAGTTTTTGAATGTAGTAGGAAGAAGGAAAACTCTATCATTCATGCAAGTTGATCAAGTAACTGTGGTGAAATACCTTATTGCATTGATATTTTAGTCTCTCTATAGTAGGTTTTCTTTTTATTTTGTGTATCTCTATGGCAGTGAGCCCTCCGAGTTGTAACCTTGTGGACAATGAGTCCATATTTCAAGTAGTGAGTCTTGTTTTAGTTAGTGAGCCTTTTGTAATCAAATGTTATATTCTCTCTAGTGTGATTTAATCCTCACCATGGTTTTTCCCTTCTTGGATTTTCCACGTAAATCTGGTGTTACTATGTTTATGTGTTGGATTTGAGTTTCTACATTGATTTTTGATGATTAATCATTTAAGCAATCTCATGTATTAGTTCTAGTGATTGAATTAAATTTTGAAATCTATGGCAACTAATTCAGCCCCTCACTCAATTGTCCTATTCAACAAATGAATCATTAGATAATTATATTCTACCAAAATACATTTGAATTTATAAGTTTTCATACAAGATTTCAGATTTAATCAAGTGCTACAATGATAGGAGTTTGATGCCAATGGAAGGACATGGTGTAATCTAGGTTTTGGAAATTTCTTTGCCCCTCTACAACTAATAATGACTTTTTTCAAAGTTTTCTCATCTTCAATATTTAGTCTACTTGTTGCCCCAAGCAAGGTATTATTGCAAATTATATTTTCCTAAGGTTATTTGACTTTCTCTTTGGTTGATCTCATTCTTATCATTTAGGAATCCTTCTCTAACACATTTGAGTGGTGATTTTAGTATTTTATCTCATTAGAACCTTATATGAACTTAATGTTAAGAGCACACACTTTTATCATTTAATTCATTTTCTATTTGTGGAGGTAGAAATGCCAAAATAGGGGATTGACTAAGGAACAATCCTATATAGCCACTCCTTTCCCATCTTTGTTAAGATTTTTTTAGGTTCAGATCTAAAGACGAAGATTTCATAGTAGGATTGTAAAATGAGATAGGGTGTTGTAGGCTTGTAAACTGAAATTTGAGAAAAGATGAGATCATTGTAGGGTGTACAACACCCTAGACTAGTTTTTTTATCCCTAAATTTTAGTCATAGGTGAATAGTTCCCTTCCCTTTTTAGATTTTCTTTTATGTTCCAAAATTTCAATTTTTATAGTACAATAAAATTATATTTTTAGATTAGGTTTTGTAGTTAAATCAATTTAATAAATTCACATTAATTTCAATCAACTCCTAAGACAAAATATTCTAGATCCAAGGTAGATTGACTAACCTATTAGGTTTGAAATCAATATTATGTTGTTGCTAATTTGGGATATAATGTTAATCAGAGAAAGGATTGATTTTAGTGATCTATACATTAGACCTATAACCCCATTTTTCAACAAAACACTTTCCTTATTTAAAGGGATTCCTATGCTCTTTTCCTAAAATACAAGCTTAAGAATTTATATTAGGATATACTATGGTTAGTAACCCCGTAAGTATATTTTTCTTGGATAAAATAATAAGTCCAAAATAAATTAAATGTGCATACCTTAAATTCAAAAACTTGGAGGGTTATTTGATTATCATTTAAGGTTTCCTATTGTGGTGTTTCTATATTCATTATGTGTTTTGGATGAGAAAATATAAACCATGTTGAGAAATCAATTTGTATTCATAGAGAAAACATCTAATTATTTGTCATTTGGATTTTTACAATTTTATTATTACTCTCATATTTTATAAAAATGATATACTCTCCATTTTCATGATCACTTTATATCCTTATTGAACAACTATCCAACACTCAAGAAATTATTTATGAGAAGATATTTATAGTTGGATATCTTTAAAGTCTTCTACAAACATAACTACATCTTCTTTATCCTTTTTCTTTATTATGGGCTCTCTCAATATAGAATAATTTCTCCTCAACCTATTTATATCCTCTATTATATATTAGAAATCATAGTTGAAATAATCCTTTCAAGGATTTTTTTTTCTTTAATTTCTTGAGGTGTCAATCTCATAAGTTGAATGAATTTTTATGTAAGGGTCCTCCAATATTTTTTTTGTTATGAAACTTCTCCATTTTGTTAGATATTTTTTTCCTATACTCTATGTGCTAAGATAAACTACTCAAAAATGTTTTATAGAACTAAAAATGTAAAACTCTCGTTGGATGTATGTCCTTTAATCCACCAAGAAAAAAGTCACTTAGATAGACTAAGTATCTGTCATACTATCTTAGTGGTATGATTTTAATTTATTAGTAAAAATTAGCCAAATAACACTAAGACCTTCCTTATTTTGAGCACAAAGCCACCTGTACCAAATGAAATTCTCTAGTTTTATAAGAAAGTCATTCCCACTTTTTTCCCATCTACAATTTTATGTATATATAAAATTTATCTATTTTATTTATCCAATTTACTAGATAATTTGCATCAAACATGCACATATCCACATTCAGTACCAGATTTTAGGATATCATATAACTGCTATAATTTGGATATAAGTTGACTTGTCTTAAGGATTGACCTTCATTAAGTGTGTTTTGGGGTTGTTTTGATTATATAAAAAATAAGAAGGGGCCGTACCCATTACAATATGACCATAGAGGCCAAATGAGGGGCTCACAAGAAGTGAAATGCCCAGAAAGAAGAAACCAAAGAAACAAAAAATAACTGACCAACAAGATAAACAAAAACAACACACAAAGAAAAAATAGTAGGGGATCGAAACTGATACTTGTCTCCTAGAAGCTTGAGACAGTAATTTACCATTACTCCTTATCCAAGAAGTGAAGCTTCTCATCGAATGATAGGGTTCCCTTCTAAATAGGTTGGGTCTCCATAGTAGTTTCTTGAGCTAAATTGACCACTACCTTGCCTTTTTCTTGAACATGACTATCATCAAGATCACCCCCAACCACCCTTTTTCCATGATTGTTCCTTAGCTCTTGTTGAAAGACCTATTGTAGCATAAAATTGCACCCTACTAAACAAGATTTCATCATTCTAATGACACAATGGAAACAACCTCAAGGTGTGGGACCTTGCACAAATGAGGTTGAATCTCTAGAGAGGTATAGCTTCCTTTTCTAAACTAAGTGCACATGTGTTGGCCTAACCTAGTGCATGAAACCTATTACTACCCTAATCTAACAACTCCCAGAGGAAAAGGGATAGAAGGAGAACATGAAAATGAAAGGGAAGTGATGCACCAAGATAGAAATTTATTTCTTCCTTCTTCAAAATAGCATAATACATCAATGAAATAACTAAAACACATACTCAAACATGAAGGTAAATGGATTTTACTCAAATATGTAAGGGATAATAGTGATAATAGTTGAATTTTATTAGCATAAAATATTAGAAGCAATATTTACAATGGAAGAATGCAAAGAATGTAGTGTTTGTAATATAAAAACCCTAGAGAAACAAGAGGAAGAACCCTTAAAAAATATTCATGTGTTTCCTTTATAGTTTAGGCGCAACTAAGATGAACAATAACCAAACCTTAAGTAAGCTAGGGTTAGAAGATTTGATCAAATAAGCATGAGATCTCTCCAAAAAAATTATGCACAGAACAAGCATGGTCACCATACCTATTGTGAAAACCACACCAAGAAGAGCCTGGAGAAGACAATATTTGCACATCGTCTACCCTATTGTGAATATTTTCCTAGAAAATCCATCCAAAATCCTCCATGAAATTCATGATTTGGGTTTGGAATTAGTCAGAAGGGACACAAAATAGTAGTGAATAAGCACATCCACCACAAATCCACTTGGAGAAGTCAAAATAATGCATCAAAGTCACCCTTGAAACCCTAAAAATTAGATCTAGTAGATGGGAAGTTGTTGATCATTAATGGCATCACCCAAAAAAAAACATGCCAAATGCAAGAAGGTTAGGGCATCAAAATTGAAAGGAATCCTTTGAAAACATGAGAATTAAATGGTTCAAACCCCCAAAAATGTTTTTGTTGGACATTGGTGACTAGGTGCTTGAAGGTCAGGAGTCGAGCATCGAGCCTACCTCATGCTTATGCTTCATCAAAATTCATGTGTTGAGCTATTAGAGATCGGGTTTCATGCTATCAGAGGCCAGGCATCGAGTTTTCATCTTACCACATTCCTAATTAGAAGAAGGGAGGAGCAAATAATCATGAAGAAGAAGAAAGGAGACATCAAGGTAAGAGGGAATCCTTACGTCTAAAAATTTAAGTTAAGGGGGAAACCTTACCCTCAAAGCTTAAAAATTGGACACTTAGCCAAATTCTTAAAAGAAGTCATTGGAGAGAGAAAAAATATCGGTGAGATCAAAGGAATGGTCCCTTTGACATTTTGAAGAAGTTCATCGTTCAATGAAAGGATGAGAAGAAGGGTGGAAAAAAGGAAGAGGAGAAGGGGAAGACTGGCCCCAAAGAAAATAAGCCTTTAGAAATTAGAGGGTAGCGTTACCTCTTACCTCTAAAGGTAAGAGGTAATATGTAAGGGAAAAGGCCAATAAAAAATGGTCAATAGAAGAAAGGTGAAAATGGAAGAGGGCAGAGGTCATAAGGGGTAAAGGGTAAGGGCGAAGGCCGAAACTCAAAATAATTAGAGGAAAAAAGGGAAAGAAGAGAAGAAGGGGAAAAAGTGATGGAGAAAGCATGCAAGGTAATCAGGTAACAGATAGTCTGAAAACCCAAAAATATAGGACTTAGCCAATTTTAGGAACCCTCAAGGAAAAATTATGCAAGATGGCCCATGTAGGATATCTTAGATCAGATATTAGTGATGGGTCATCTAAGGGTGGCATGAAATGTCAAAATTTTGGTGATTTCAATGGGATGATTTCCTACTAATCATGGAATCTAAGGGCCTTATCAATCCATTGGGCACAAAGTCATGAAGGAGATTTACAAAATTGGGTCTCCCAAGGGAAAAACAAAACATGTGCATGCATGTACTTGGAGTAAAACATGGAAACTAGGAATATACACACCCTTAAGGAGAATGTAGGGTGTGCAAAACACTTCATGGAAAGAAAAAATGTTTACAATATGTACTTGAAAACTCAAAACTTATCAAAAATAAGATTTGATATGAAACACATTGACTAAAATTGGAAGAGCCTCACCATCCATCCTAGAGAGATGGAATGCATTGGCCTCCTTGTATCTAGTGATGGCGTATGGACCACTCCACATGACATCAAACTTGGAATGTATTCCATCTTTGGCTTTGTCTACATCCCATTTCAACACTAGATCTCCCTCTTGGAACATCCTATGAACTGCCTTGTCAAAATTTATTTTGACCTATGCTTGATGTGCCTCTATGACTTTCATAGATTTGTTCCTTGTCCCCTCCAGTTCCAAGAGTTGAGAAAACTTTATTGTTATAGCATCATTTTCTTCTAACTCGAGCTGATGTGCCAACTCAAGATAAGGAAACTCCAATGATAATGGGAATATTTCCTCCCTTCCATGAACTAGCAAGATAGGGAAATTATCAATTGCTCTTTTAGGAGTAATTGTATAATTCCAAAGGGTTGTCTTCAACTTGCTAAGCCAAACCCTTTGGTTGTCCTCAATGGTCCTTTTGATAATTTTGATAATATTTTTGTTTGAAGACTTGGCTAGACTAGTATCTAGACATAATAACCCAACCAAAATAACCCTAGACACAATAACCCCATCATAATATCCCAAGGAAAAAATAACCTAGGGTCATAATAACCCATGGATAGAATAACTCGAGGTCAAAATAACCCATGGTCATTTATAAATTTTTTTCCTTTCTCTATATTTTTATGGGGATATGTTGTCCATGGGTTATTCTGACCACGGGTTATTTCGGCTTGGGTTATTATGACCTTGGGTTATTTTGTCAGATTATATGAATGGGTTATTCTGTCTAGGGATATTTTGGTCAGGTTATTATGTCCTATGATTAGCCAGACCATTACCATGAGGATAGTGATTAGATGAGGTCTTCAAGTAAATTCTATGCTTCATTATCCAATCAAGGATCTGAGCACTAGTAAAAGCCTTGGCATTATTCAAAATAATGGTGGAAGGAGTGCCAAATCTGGTAAAAATTCGATCAAGGAATTCTAAAACTAAAGCATTCATGGAATCCTTCAAGGCAACTGCCTTTATCCACCTTGTAAAGTAATATGTGGCTATTAAAATCCACTTCTGAACAATGCTTGATGGTGGATTTATCATGCCAATAAAATTCAAACCCCACTATGTAAATGGATGATCAACTTTAATGGGGTGAAGAGGGAGGGAATCCAACCTTTGCTTTCTAGAAAAGAAAGCACACTTTTTGCAATTTCTCACCCATTTGTGAGTTTTATTGAACAAAGGTGGCCAATAATAACCAACCCTCATAATCTTTGCAGCAGTTGTCCTTGTAGAGAAATGGCCACCTAAAGAGCTATCATGGAATTCATTTAGCATTCTACTAACCCGATCTATCTCTATGCATCTTAATAGGACTCCATTGAAATCCTTTATGAAGAGTATGTCATCCACTATGACATAGCGAATGGATTGTAATTTAAAATTTCTTATTTTAGTCCTATTTAGACCCAAAGGATATCTACCTTCCTGTAAAAAGGCATTTATATCATTCACCTAGCTACCTTGTATGTCCACATTTGGTGCTTGATATTTGTGTAGCACAAGGGAAGCCTCTGTAGGAGTCTCAAATGTTGAGACAAGCTGCTCACATAATCCCTTGCCTCTCACTAGCTTGATGATCTTGATGTCAATGTCATACTCCATCACCTCAGTGATCCATCCAGGCCTTTTGTCATTGATATCTCTACTCAAAAGAAACTCTTTAATCCTAACATGGGGCACAATTAGTTGTATCCTATTATTGGAAAAAATATGTCTAAAGTTTTCAATGCTTTAATAGTAGCAACAATTTTCTTTTCAATGTAGCTATACTTAACCTCATAATCTTTAAGTCCTTCACTAAAGAAGGAAATGGGCTGCTCCAAATTTTATTTATTTAGTTGGGTTAGGGAAACTGATATACTTGATTCACTTCCAAAGGTATAAATAATGAAATTCTTGTAATAGTTAGGATTGAAAAGGGTATAATCTTGAATAATTTCTTGTTTGATAGCCTCAAAACTATCTTTACCTTCTTTGTTCCACTTGATGACCATATTTTTCTTAAGCATAGAAGTAAGAGGATCTACCAAAGCAATAAGGTTTGGAATGAACCTCCTCACAAATTCAATTATACCTAAGAAACTTTGTAACCCTTTCTTGTGATTGGGAACTGGGATGGCCAAAATAGACTTTACCCTTGCAAGATCAATGACCAGGCCATCCTTTGAAACAATGTGCCCAAGAAGTTTACCCTAATCAATGATAATGAAAATTTTATTTGGATTTATGGAAATACCATATTCCCTAATTTTTTGAATACTTTCTCAAGGTGACTAAAATGGTCTCTTGCATGCTTTGAAAAAACTATGATATCATCTAAATAGATTGAAACAAACTGTCTAAACACACCATGAAATGCCATATTCATGGCTCTCTAAAAAGTGGCACCTACATTGGTTAGACCAAAAGGAATTTTACAATAAGCATAGGTGCCTCACTTTGTAGTAAATGTTTTCTTATGCTCATCAGATTCTTGTACCATAATTTGTTTGTATCCTGAGTAACTGTCGAAGAAAGAAAGTCTTCCTGACCCACTAACTCTTTGTAAAATTTTCTCATTGGAGAGGAGGGGATAATGATCCTTTAGGGAAGCTTTATTTAGATCTCTAAAATCTACACAAAATATTATTTTCCCATTCTTTTTCTGACAAGAACAAGATTTGCAACCCATGAAGAATGCTTGATGGTAAAAATGATTCTAGCCTCAATCAATTTGGCCAACTCCTTTTTCATCAAAAGCTCAATTTTAGGATTTATAGGCCTTTGTTTTTAACTTACATGTTTGGCATCAGGGTCTAATTTAATAGTATGTTGGGAAAGGCCTAGGTAAAAACCCTTTAAGTCTTCATAAGTCCTATCAACTACATCATCATATATATTATAGAGATCTACAAAAACATCATGTACAATGGTAGAACATACCTTTCCAAACTTTAGAGGCTTGCCCTCTAAAATTTTTATTGGCTTCAAGTCACCCTTATTTCCAACTAAGTTCATCCCTTTTTGCTTTAACTGATCATAAGTGTTGAAAATAACTTCAAGGGTGATAATACCATTTGATAGCTTGTTGCTACTTAGCTGCATAAACCATACTTATTTTGTAGCTTGGACTAATTTCTTTTAGAAAATTCTACCTCATCTTGTAGAAAATTACTATCTATTGGTCACTATCAAAAAATTGTGAGTGGTCTTGATTATCCAAAATATTAGGCCTCACCACAAGTTTGATATGCTGCTCCTTTTTACTTGCAATATGTGCTAGTATGTCAAACAGAGCATCAACCGCTACAAGTCTATCAGTATGTTTATTCTGATTTCTCAGAATTGTTTGGATGTTAAAACATTCAAATCCCTCAATTAAATCCCAAACCCTATGCTTCTAGGATTTGAGTATATTGTTCTTTGTTGAAATTTGAGTTCTTACTTTATAGACACCCAATTCACTATCACCAAAAACTTGTAATAGATTGATGTTCCTTTTTTGTGCAAGATGCAGACCTTGGATGAGTGCATCATCCTTGGCCACATTGTTAGTACAATTAACTTGAATCCTAAAAGAGACATAATATCTCTCCTTACTTGGAGACACTAACATTGCCCCAACACCAACACCATTTACATTTATGGAACCTTAAAAAACATTTGCCACAATCCCCCTAAATCCTTCTTAGCTTTTATGAGATTAGGGATAGGGGAATTCTACTCAAGAATGCAATAGGTGCCAAGAATAGTCCCTTTTTCCTCAACAATAACAAATAGATCAAAATTTCAAGCATTTCCCATTCATCAAGCAAACAATTAGGTACCTCCTTTATAGGATTTGTAGGCTCATGAACATAATAGTCTTCCTTTTGGTCACACAATGTGTAGTTCATGTTTATTGGACTAGGAGTGTAAGATTCTAGATGATTTTTTGCTATGGGCTCATATTTGATTGTTGCTTTAGTTCCATATATAGTTCTAAATAGCATGTGAGACCAATCAGCAAACAATTACCCACCCATCTTAGTAGTGAAATCTCTGGATAAGCAAATGGAAAAATGATTAGGGAGGTCTCATGACTAAAATGTCTTGCAACACATCATAGTCGGGACATGCATATAAGGAAAACTTTAGGTCTTTAATTACTCCCGTTGTATTGGAAGTAGTGCCATCTAATTGTAAAAAATTTCTAACCACCAATTAATACTTGATCCCAAGCATGTTGGCAATTCCCTTAGGCATAATAGAACTACTTGCCCGAGAATATATCATACAGTTATGAACTATATAATCTCCAATAATTAGAGAAATGTAGAAGGGAGGTGGCTTACTAATTTTACTTGAATTCTCTTCCTCTTTGGGTTGCATTAGGCTGCTTGATGGAGTAGTCTACTCTTTTTCTTGTACATCATTTGTTTTTTTACATTCCTTTAATTTTTTTTGTAGCAAATCCCTTTGTGATGGGATAGATAGAGCCTCCCACATAGTAACATAGATTGGCTTTCTTCATTTTCTCCATTATGTTGAAGGGAAGTTGACTATATTTAGAAGGAACCTTTGTAACATGGTCTATTCTCATTTCTTGTGTGATTTTAGGCTACTCCACCACTTGTTTAGGCCTATTAATAGGCTGATTTGATTGTGGAACATCTATTTTCCTACATGTCAATATATTATCTATACTTGGCTAAGTTTGTTGAGAAATAGATGTTTTCCCAACCATGGAAGATGCACCATCCTTCATTGCTCTTTTCTTTAATCTTGTATTATGGGCCATTGCATTAGTATCTGCTTGATTTACACCACAAAAATCCTCTTGACCCCAAATGAAAAATGAAGTCACCTCGTGCCTTATATTGATTACTAGTAGGAATTTGGTTTGTGCGAATATGCTACTCTGAAGTAGAGGTTTTATTTTGACCTTCCAAAGTTTGCACAAACTCTCTATTTTGACAAGAATTTTGATTATGAGCTTCCTCACAAGGGTAAAAAATTCTTGCTCCTGGGCTAGATTATTTTGCACTAGGACCAAATCCTTAGAATTGTTGGAAGCAGGTGTATGCATGTTATTCAAAGGCTTGGCATGATTTTATTGATTTTTTTCCTTGATAAGCTGCTCTATTTTGCTAATAACCCTAGTTTTGGGGATGATAAGGCCTATTGTTTTGAGTGTGCTTCCTATCTATTACAATTAACTTGTTGTTCACATTTCAAAGCAAGGTTCCCCAATCTTCTGGAAGTGTAATAGAAGTAAAAAAATTTCTTGTGGGAACCACTATAATAGGATCCATTGGGATAGGTGTCATTGTTGGATGTGAAGGAAGCTCTAGAAATAAAGGCATTGGTTGCCTAGGATCTATTGTCCTAGCTTGAGTTAGATAATTTTCTACCCTTATGAAACATCATATGCACCTAGTAAGGTAAAACAACCCATTGACTGAACCATAACATCTATATCACTATTAAAGGACCTTAAGAAATATAGAAAAGCATGCTGAAGAGAAATCTTGACCAAAATAAGAATTATATCCCAAGTCTTTTAGAATTTGTAATTGAAATCACTCATGAATTCATGAGGTGATCTTTTACTTGTTGGTAGTTGCTCTACCAAGGACAAATGGTAACTCTTGTCCTCAAAATGTTTGTATAACTTCTCCCCTAACTCATCCCAATTCTGAATGGAGTTGGGTGATAGTCCTCTATACCACTACAATGCTTTTCCCTTAAGGGAAGAAGCTAGGAACCTAACAACCATGTTGTCTTCTATTACATAATGCATTGAGAATATTTTTGTGACATCTATGATGTGCTCTATTGGAGTTTTAGAATTTTAACTAGTAAAATGGGGAATACTTTTTAGGGCATTGATTGGTATATCATCTTTTTAGGCTAGAATCAAGGGGCTTACACTAATAAAATATACAAAAGGTTGATTTCTAGGTATAGCCATATGGAATAAATTTGTGTTTGTATGGATAGTAGGTCTTCTGGCTTGAAATAATCTACCCACAAGTGGCATAGATAGGGCTCTAGGAGAAGGACTTAGACTCCTATTTATTCTTATAGGTGAAAAATATTGTTTATTTCTTCTTCTAGAAGTAGAAAATGAGAGCTGGGTATATTGGAAATTACCTCTAGAATACACTCTTGTTTGGATTCTTGACATGAATGTATAGGTATGATCTTGAACCAAGAATTCTATATAGTATCAGATTCACCAATTCATGTGTAAAGTCCTCCCTTGATTGCAAAGTTTTCAGGTACTTGTTTAAGAGCCTCTTCAAGGCTAAAATTTTGAGAGAAACACCATTCTCTCAACAAAATGAAGTAAAATTTATTCTTGTGTCCCACCGGGCATGCTAAAAATTATTGTCACATAAAAATACACCCTAATAAACAAGATTTTCCATTCTAATGACACAATGCAAACAACCTCAAGGTGTGGGACCATGTGTGAATGAGGTTGAATCTCTAGAGAAGATTGACTTCCTCTTCTAAACTAAGTACAAATGTGTTGGTCTAACCTAGCACATGAAACCTATTACTACCCTAATCTAACAACTCATAGATGAAAATGGATAGAAGGAGAACATGAAAATGAAAGGGAGGTGATGCACCAATATATAAATTTATTTCTTCCTACTTAAAATAGCATAATACATCAATGAGACAACTAAAACACATACTCAAACATGAATGCAAATCAATTTTACTCAAACATGAATGTAAATTAATTTTATTCAAACATGCAAGGGATAACAGTGATAATAGTTCAATTTTATTAACATAAAAGCTTAGAAGTTATATTTACAATGGAGAAATGTGAAGAATGTAGTGTCTATAATAGAAAAACCATAGGTAAGCCAAAGGAAGAACCCTTAAAGAATATACAAGTGTTTCCTTTATAGATTAGGCATAACTAAGATGAACAATAACCAAAACCTAACCAAGATATTGTTAGAATATCTTATCAAATAAGCATGAGATCTCTCCAAAAAATCCCTACCTAAAACAATTATGGTTGCCATATCTATTATGAAAACCATGCCAAGAAGAGCCTGGAGAAGACAAGACTTGCAAACCATCCACTCTACCATGAATATTTTCCTGAAAAATCCATCCAAAATCCTCCATGAAATTTTTTATTTGCTTATGGAATCGGTTAGAAGGGACACACAACAATAGTGAATAAGCATCACCACCACAAATCCACTTGGAGAAGTAAAAATAATGCATTAAAGTCATCCTTGAAACCCTAAAAAATAGATCTAGTAGTTGAGGAGTTGTTGAGCATTAATGGTGTCACCTAGAAAGACATGCCAAATGTAGGAAGGTAGGGGTGTTAGACTCAAAAGGAATCCTTTGTAAACATGTGAATTAAATGGTTCAGACCCTTGAAAATGTGTTTGTCAAACATCAATGATTGGGTGGTCAGAGGTAAGGAGTCGGGCATTGGGCCTACCTTGTGCTTATTCTTCATCAAACTTTGTGCATCAAGCCATTAGAGATTAGGCATTGAGACATCAACTTACCACATTCCTTAGAAGAAGGGAGGAGAAAATAATTGTGAAGAAGAAGAAATGAGACATTAGGGTAAGAGGGAATCCTTACCTCAAAAAATTGGAGTTAAGGGGGGCAACCTTACCCCTGAAGCTTAAAAATTTGACGCTTAGCAAAATTCTTAAAAGAAGCCATTAGGGAGACAAATGAATAACAGTGGGACCAAAGGAATGGTCCCTTTGACATTTTGAAGAAGTTCATCTCCGAAAAAAAAGGATGAGAAGAAGGGTGGAAAAAAGGAAGAGAAGCGGAAGACTAACCTCAAAGAAAACCAACCTTTGGAAATCAGAGGGAAGCCTTACCTCTTACCTTTGAAGGTAAGAGGTAAGATGTAAGGGTGAAGGTCAACAATTGAAATTCAATAGAAGAAAGGTGAAAATGGAAGAGGGGAGAGGTGGTAAGGGGTAAAGGGTAAGGGAAAAGGTCAAAACTTAAAATACTTAGTGGAAAGAAGGGAAGGAAGAGAAGGGGAAAGAGCATGGAGAAAGCATGCAAGGTAAGCAAGTAAGAGACAACTTGAATACCTAGAAATTTGGGACTTAGCCAATTTTAGGAACCCTCAAGGAAAACTCATGCAATATGGCCCATGTAGGACCTCTCAGATCGGATATTAGTGATGGATGGCATGAAATGTCAATAAGACCTAGATGGTCACTAGGGATTTTTTTAGTGGCTAATGTTCACTAATTGGCTAATAGTTGAAATTTGGGAATCCAAAATTGGCTAATAGTTTGAGCTATAATGTGACTTGAATTGCCACATTTTTATAAAATTTAATTATAGTCTTAAATTTAAATCACCAAATAATTTATTTTGTTAAAAAATTTAATTCAAAAAATTGCCATAATATTTGATACATGATCAGATCAAATTTTCCTAAATTTTATAAATTATAGTAGAAATATATATTAACTTTCCAATAGTATATCATAATTATTAGTTTCTTTAGGCTCATATTTCTAATATTTAATTTCCACCATTTATTTATAATATAATATAATGGCCCTTGTTGTATTCCACTATGTAAAATGTACCCTCGATCTGTAATGCTCATGGGGCCCACGATTTTGGGTCTCATGAGTATTATAGATTGTGGGTACATATATTACCTCACAAAGTACAATGAGGGTCATTATATTATATTTCAAAATAATGGTAGCAAGTAAATATTATAGTCTACCCCTTAAACCCATCAATAATTTCCACCCTCAGGCCCCTACTTTTCCATGAGAATTATTTTTAGATTGGATTGATTTACCATCATAATTAATGCAATTTCCTATTATTCTTTCAAGATCCACCAAAATTTTCTACCAAACTTTAGTGATGTAAAAAAAAATTCCAATATTTTTTTTTGAAAAAAAGGAAAGATTTTCCAATAGAAAATAATATTTTTTCCTAAAAAAATGAAATATTTGCCAAGATTTTATATCTTTTTTGAGAGAATTTTCTTAAATTTATCACTAATGGTCACAATGGTATTATTTATAGTCTCCTTTTTGTAATTAATAATCTCCTGGAGGCATTGCATAGTTTTATCCTAGTTATTTTGAATAGTTGCAATCTCCTTTTGTAATTTCATTTTATCCTCCTTCATGCCCACAACAGCTCTGAGGTTTTACAAGTACTTGTCCCAATTACCCCATCTATCAAAAAAAATTGCAAGGGAGGAAAGCATATCCTAACATCCACCATCCTCAACATCACCTAACCATGGAGTCTACTAGTTAAGCACCTTGTTTTCCAGCACCTAGATTTTTTCCTTTACAGTAATGAGCTAACCTAGACTCCACTTTATAATGTCATTTTGGACATTGATAGTCATTTAAATTTAATTCATTTTATGTTGGAGGGGATCACAAGAGGCACAAATATCATTACCCATATTGGTTTCAACTGAGGTCCCATCCAAATTAATGCATAGTTTAGGAGAATTATGGGGGCTAGTGGAGTTAATGACAGGAGGGTTATTAGGGACATTAGACACCTCATCATGAATAGGGGAGTGTGTGTTAGAATTTCTAGGGGTAGGTTTCCAAGACTTGTCATCCAAGTTATCCAAATTATCAAAGCCATAGGTAGAAATAGGAGAGGCCTCGAGGAAAGAAATAATTTTAATTGGGTTCAGAGGGGTTTCCTTATTAACAAGGGCTTTTCCCCAATCTTTGGTGATATGGTGAGTTGTGGGAAAAGTTTCATCCAAGGTAAAAGTGGAAATGAGGCCCTTAAGGGGGTTGGAAGTATTGTTGATGACCAAAGTGTTCCTCATGATAGTGGTCAGGGAGGGTAAAAGAGTAGCTTGATGATGAAAAAGGTAGATTTTTTTGTTTTAATTAAAAGGCATAGTAGCGTATATATTATATATTATATGACAAAATGAATACATCTATGCTTGTAGTACTTAGGAAAATATTGCTTGAGAAATTTACATCTTATCTACTGTCTTGATAATACCCCTTTAACTAGTTATAGATAATACAAAATATCAAAAACTTGAAGAGTTAAACATTCATAACCATATACCATTACAAAATATGCAAAACCATCCTTCAAACAAGTAGCTACGAGAATCTATGAATACCATTATTTCTTAACAAAATGAGTGAAACCCTCTTTCACGCAAAGATAATCATTCATAACAAAATCTAAAGCTAAAAAAATGGTCTACTATTCTTCCATACGCTCACCATGTACTGAATTTTCATCTTGGTCTTCAAGGATCTCCTACAGTCGCATATCATGTGCAAAAAATTCAAAACCAATTAATGGCTCATTCTCTTTTTGCACAGCCTGAGTGATGTGTGTCCTTGAAGCTGTAGTGAATGGGGAAATTTTTACTTTTACCCTAGACATTCTTAATAGATTGTTCAAGAGAAGAAAAAATTCAAAAATAAAAGTTCATTTTGGAATTATAGCAAAAATGGTTAAGCATGGGAAAGATATGGGCATGAAAATGACAGAAATGAACCTCTAACATGATGTACCTCATCAACACTTTCATAATTTTACTCCACACCTCAAGGAGTTCGACCTTGTTGAAACCATTTTAGAGTCTGTTAACCTTTTTTCCTTATTTTTGAAACCTCTCCATATCTTTTCTAGTAGTTCCATTTAGGATTACAAGGGATGCAAGAACCATCCAACAAAATCCCTATCACCTTAGCAATCAACTCAACTTTCATAAGGAAGGAGAACCCACCAATGGTGATGGTGCCACCATCCCAAGAGTTAATGAACTCTACAAAAGACTTGGGGTCATGGACCTTCATGCCCTCCACATATGAGGCCAATAAATACCTCATTAAATAATAGGCCAAACATCCCTATCCTACTTCCAAACCTCACAATTAGTAGGTTCATCATGAACTACCTTTCTCCCCATTGAAAATTTTGTAGATAGAAGAACAAGAGAGAGTTCTATAGAAATGTCGATAAGAATACCAAAGCCATCAATAGAAAAGGAATATGAAAATACTAATTAGAGAGGTCAATTTTCCATAATTGTAATTTTTGGAAAATGATGAAGGGAGTTGGCAAGAGATCTAGCTCAACCTCTTTTCTATAATACTTTGACATCATTATTAATTAAATCACACACATTCTCATGGATACAAGAGATATTAACTAAATTTGGAGTAAAAGTGCTAAGGTTAGTTATCACATCTACTACATTGTTGTCATTTCTATACATGTGAATAGATCAGCTATTTCCAAGAGTAATCATGAGATTACAAGATGATAGGAAAGGGTCACAAAGTAACAAGTAGGGTTTATCCATCATTTTCAACAAAAGGATAGTGTTTCTAGAGTCCCCTTATATGGCTATATTTGAAAAGCTAGCATTCATGACATTTTGAATACCATATAATGTTGTCACCACCTTGACAAAGTTGGACAATTGAATGCCAAGATTCATCGCATAAGCTAGAGATATTTTCCCATTATGATCACAAACTACCCCACCCCCACCCCCACCCTCCCGACTTGGGTTACATTTGGTTGAGCCATCAAAGTTAAGCTTAATCCAATTAGGATTGAGGGGACCATGTTTTGAGGTTGTTCCATTGGTTATGAGAATAATATATTTTGTATTGATTCTTAGATATATTTCATTTCCACTTCAAAAATTTCCTTCATTGTAAAATCAGCGTTATCTATTTATCCTCTTCTCATATTAGATATTGTGCATACCCTCTTCCAACTAGCTCACTTTGGCATCCAATAGGAAGGAAGTTAGAACCTTTAGGCCCCAACTTGATCCAAACTCTAAGTTTATATCCTCTTTCTAAGGCTTTTTTTATTTATGTAGGATTTCATTCCCAACTTTCTTTAGTCTATGTTCTTACAATGTTAAGGCTTGGAAGTGCAAATTTTGACATTTTTTGTTTGTTGAAAAAAACTTAACAAGATCATTTTATTTTTTAGGTCACAAAATTAAAATTCTAAATAGTGGAACCCTTATGATTTTTGTGAGCTTTCCAAAAATGTAAAAAAATCTAAAAAAATCCAAATATTTCAACCTATAGAGAAAATTTTATGAGAAATATTATTTACTTGTAACATATTAAATTTAAATTATTATTATTGATGTATCAATATGCTCTTGTTTAACCCTTTGAAATTTAGAAAAACAATTATGTTTTGTAGCATTAGGAATGAACTTGGGGAAACCCTAACTTCATAATAAGTTCTAAATAGACTATAAAATATTTAATATATCCTTGAATAACCATCTAACAATTTTTTTTTCCAAATTGATAGATATGTGCTTTATAATTTGACATATTAAGTTAAGAGAAACATGGAACAATACCTTCATTCATACTCTTTAGGTATCAAGATCATGATCTAATACATTTAAATGATATAACTTTAACAAGAGTGGAATATTATGGGAAATATACTCAAAATAATTTATAATAATTGAGAATAATAAGCCACTTCAAAGAGGAAAACCTTCAATAATCTTTAAGAAGAACATAATTCATATTATTATGCCAAGAAATAGATTACTACCTCCTATATATACCATACTTATTCCATGAATTTCACCCAAGCTAACTTAACTATCTAAATAATACTATATTAATGATCATATAACTTAATTAAAATTTAAATTCATCATAAATGAGCTACTCATATCATTATGCATACTATAGGATTAAGGGAATATAAAATGTAACATGGAAAAATACTTTTAAGAGAAACCTAGCCTTTGAAGTAGTGAATCCAATTTATGTTCCGAGAAACAACATAGTTACAATAGAACAACAATCTTCATATCTTCCCTCAAGATCAACACTTTTAATATAGAAAAATACCAACAATGAAACCATGAAAATAATTATGCATCATTTGTACTTTCTAATGTAAGCATCCAAATATAAAGGATAATCTAAGACAACAAAAACCCATTATTTATTGGAAACCATACACCAAAAGTATAAAATGTGTGGTTTCTAAAGATGATGACATAAATTCTAATCCATATCCTACATGATGGGTCAATAGGCTATTTTTAGCATATTCTTTTACATGTCCTTGAAGTGACATAATAACCCACCAAATGTGGGTAGTACATTTTTGTCAATTATATCCATTCAAAGATGATATATCATATATCATACATGCATCATTAGTTGGTCAAGATTCTTACTCCACTTTGTAAATCCCTAAATGTTTGCTCTTATGTATATGATAAATTTCTAACACACTTACAATGTCATAGATTCTCTTACACATATTAAATGACATATATGTTCTTACAAAATCTTATATGCATGTCATACCAATAAATGTGTATGACATATTTGTCATGGAAAAGTGGGACACCCTATTGTATGTAGACATCATAAAATAATATAGTTAATAAATAATTCAACATTAAGATCAAGGTGTGGGAAACCTAACTCCAAAAATAAAATAAATAAATACACAAAAGGTGAACACACAATAATATCCTTGCAAGGTCTATTAACTATCTAAAAGTTCACATTACATTCATGTGTGTTAGTGCTACATAATTTGAGATACATGTTAATTTAATATTTGCATGCATATCAAAGTGGGGGAAAAGTTTAATGTTGAAATTTGTGCACCCATGTTATACCCTAGTTAGTTTTATGTCTATTTAAAGGTAATATCTTAATACACATAAATAATTAAATGACATGATATAGTACAAATTTGTACTCATTCTCATAGCCTCTTTATCAATCTACAAATACATGTATCCTTAGAAATTTAGTCTTAACCTATCAATTTACACACACACAACCTCTTGGGCACAAACATGTCCCTTTCAATTTAGAATTCAAATTTCAAATTTAGTCAATCAAACCCTTTACATTTTATATCTTGAGCTAACTAAACACTTTGAGCTAACTAAACACTTTTTGACACATGTTATGTGCTAGTATTTAAATAAATTTAATGTATTTATTCTAATCATCTTCAAATTCATAAATAGAAGATTAAATCTTTTTTATATGAGATACCAATACTGACACATTATGATTTGATGTATTTAAATTAGTAAATAAGTTATACCATAGGAACTCTCCTATTGTATTTGATATTATTCAATTTTAAATGATTTATTAGTATCACCATAGCCTAGTTTTATAACAACCTAACAAGATACTAATACAACTAGTCAACTCTCAAGAAATGCAAAGAAAATACCTACACATTAGGCCTAGTTTTAGGACAAAATGTTGCACATTGCGAGGAAAAATCTAGATCATAGGCTCACAAATACAATCACAAGTCCATCTGAAACATGTGAACTTGTCCTTAACCATAGAATAAATTTAAAACAAAATTTCTAACAATTATATTAAAATATATATTATTATAAAAATATTCTAAATTAATATTCATTTACCATTACTTTTTAACTATCAAATTAAATTTATTTTTGTATATTTATTTTCTACACATTTCTATTACTAAACTCGATATCTTGTAGTTTTCACCTACTCATAACTAATTTACCTAAATTAGTTGAAAACATATAAACAAAAGAAAAGGAAATTTTATTTTCCTTTTACCAAAATTTATTCCTTTTATCTTTACTAGGAAATATTAATAATAAAAATCTTTCTTCAAAGGAGAACAATTATTTAAAGATCTTGAAGGTTCTTACCAACCATGAAAGATTAAAAAGATTTATTTTAATGAAAGAGTGCTTATTTATTTTACTAAATTATTTTGTTCAATTATTGGTGAATCTTTATAGAATGGTATCATTTATAAAGTTTAGCTAAAATAGTTTTGTGGGTCCTTTCATGCTTAAAATTTTGGAGATACCTTTTCTTCAATATCTTATCTTCAAGGAAATTTTTTTAATACTTAATTTGTTCTAGACTGTTGATGTGGTTATTATACACACAACATGCAAATAATTTTTTTCCACTCAAATAATAGAACCTATATACCTTGAAAGAATCAAGGTTAAGGAATCTGTCTATCCTAAGGCTTGAGAATGTTAGGTCTTGACTCACTAGGGTCACTCAAATTTCGTTGTGTAATTATTGTTAAACATAAGGGACCTTATAGTTTTCACAAATATATTTGGCATAGGACAATTCAGTAATGTAAAGATTTCAACAAATAGAACACAAATTACTTTTCAAACTTCATTAATTCAAACCATTCTAAAGGAAAAATGTAAGGAAATCAGAATTAGATATAAGGCCTAAGAAATTAATGACTTCCAATTATTATCCACATATTTATAGACAAACAAATCAACAAAATCATCAACTATTTTGTATTTCACTAGAATTCTTCATAGCCACGTACAAAATAATGCAAGAGTTTAAATAAAAGAACCATTCACCATCAAAATGAACCCAAATCTGACAGAACAAATTGACTCTAATGATAGGAATGAACACAATATAGTTATGGAAGTAATGTAAATACAAGATTTTATACTAAAATTGAAAAAAAAAAAACATGAAATGAATATAAAATTGATAATTGTTAAAAAAACACATGGTAAGAGAGAAAATAAATCAAAGTATGACACATGTCACAAGATTACAAGAAGTACTTAGAAGATATTAATCCACGATCCTCAAAAATAAAGTCAAAGAACACTGTGACTCCCACTAATCATGTCCCAAGGATTGAAAATCTCAAATAAAGGATAGTTGAGTTCTTTTATTCTTTAAAAAACCCTCGTGGAAACAAGATGCTGAAATTTCCTTTGAATCCCTAATTTTAGTGCACACAAAAAATTTTATTGAGAAAAATAACCACAGCTAGAAGTTGAGAAAAAACTTGGATTCCACCACCAAGCTATCTATTGTATCAACCTTTTTCCTAGGTATCTATTGTTCATCTTTAGTGAGAAACTATACTACCACATCGAGCTATACACTTAATATTGTAGCCTTCTTTTCTCTTAGTTAAATTTTTTGACGTTTTTTTCAAGAAAACCCACTCATACCAGCACTTTGCATTTTTTTCTACATTCTAGTCACTTGCACCAACACAATGTTAACCTACAAGAGAAATTTCATGCATTTTTTTCTTCACCTAAATAAATCATTATCAAGTCCTTGTATTATTTAATCTCCTCCAAATCGTATTAATGATCTTAATAAAATTCTACGTAGTCTGGCATTTTCCTTTGCTCCAAAAAAAAAAAACCATTCTTTGTAGTCTTTTTTGGGTTTTCGAGTTTTAGGCAGATTTTGGGAATTTCCACATCATAAAGAATTTTGAGATTTATTGATGCCATGAGAAGATATTAGGGATTTCCTTTGTTATGAGCTTCTCTTGAGATCTCGATTATCTATTTTTACAAATGGTACTCTTTATTGATATTGATGATTAATGTGACTTACTAACGAAACTGTATTATTCTAACCAATACCCTTTTACACACCTAATGCTATTTTGGATCCAATGCAAGATATCTCTAAAACACATCACTTAGCACAAATTTAATCCAACCCCTAACAACCTACTATCCATTCCTTCTCATTTATACTTCACACCCAATACCTTATGGATTTTTATGAAATTTTCTCCATATTTGCACTTCTCTTTTTCCGAGCAAGATTTTCTTAAAAAATTGGGTCCCCATACAACTATAGGTAACTTGGGGCATGTTGTGAGACCACACAAAGTGTAATTTTTTTATTCTTTCATAATTATTCATCTTATTTTCCATAAAGAAAAATAAAATAAAATTTTAAATCAAACAATCTTGATGGAAGCTAAATTATTTTAAAGTTGATACTTTTATTGGCTATATGAATGAAACATTATCTAGGTTGTTTCTCATCTATAGCATTTTATTTTTAGCATAACTTTAAAGTTTATTTAGATATAATTTTTTATTAAAATCAAAATGGAATATATAAAATTGTAGGTTATCATGAGGAATAGGGTGTACATTCTTTGATTTTTCTTTTGAGCTACCATGTTTGTTCTTGTTTGGGAGACCATGCACATCAGAAGGTATTCAACATGGACTGTGTTGCATGGTTTTGTGCTAGGTATTCTAATAGAATGGTTGGTAAGGATTTTATTACTAACTAGCATGGCATTGCAACTTGTTTTAGTTGTTCTTAGTGTATGAATATATCCTAGTTTAAGTGGTATTTTTATGTTTTATAGTATGGGGAGCCTACATTTCTATAGATTTAGTTTTTAATACACTTGGATATACGTAATATGGGCTCTAGTGTTACTAATGTATTTAGGAGGACCAGATGCTATAAGTTCCTATTCCATGGATGATACATGGATTAAATGTGGTTTATCAAGTTTATGTGGTAGTTCATGTCATATATGCATCATCATCGAAAGATTAACGATTGGTTGATGTTATTCTTCTACTGCTTGTAGTTTCCCTTACTTTGAGTTATCGATGTAATCTTAGAATTGCTATGTCAAGCTTGTCAATTTCTAAATGTATGGAGATAAAAAGTGTTGCACAAGATTGTAAATATGTTTTTATGGGAGAGGAACAAGTGGAGAGAATGATATAATAGAAGTAGCCCCATCTTTGTAGAAAGAAAGAGGGAAAACGAGCATTAGAGATGTCTTCACTAAATAAGGTATTAACCATTGAGGATGTCAAGAAGACTGGTAAGGCTGGTAATGTTAAGAAGGTTGGTATAGATAGAGACTATGATCTTTGAATTTCCCATGTGTTGCTCAAAATATATAAGTAGGGGTTTGGAAGTTTGAATTTTATTTAAGGGGATTAGAAGGAGACCAAAGATTTGAAGAATCTAAAAGAAACCCTATTCCTAAACTAGAAAGTTAAATGCATATAAAACAAGATAATAAATAGTAGAAGCAAAATAAATTGCTTACAACATCCACCAAAAAATCATAAAATAAATAGAGCTATACATGGTTATAGTGATCTCTTCAAAATAAAATTTTACATTATTTATGAGATTGTATCCCTGTTACATAATAGTTCTTATTGAGTCTTAGTAAAAAAAATCTTCATATTGACTACTAATAGAGTGCACAACATCTAAGAATATAGATAAACAAACTAATAAACATGAGCATGCATCTATCATGCATTATTCATCCAACATAGCATAGCTAATAATAAATTTAGTTAACAATTATCTACAAGTTGTGTGAGGGGGAAGGAATCCATCAGGAAAACGTGAAAGCAAGATCAAATGTAAGATTGAAATAAAAAACTATCTAATCCAAAACACTTAATCTATCCTATTCCATCACTCATGAAATGTATAAATCTAAGCTATTTGAATAAGATGAGATCCTAAGATATTGAAAATGAATTCGAACAAACAAAATAATAGTTTACCATCCCATGTTGGAGTGTATTTGCATGATGTTCGGTTGTTTGTATCACAACAAAGCCTCCATTGCTTATGTGAAAAAGCTTGATGAACAATGTTTTTTTTTTAAGAAATGAGGAAGCTCTATCAATGGTGATCTTGACAACACTTCGTTGCATAAGGTAAGTTGAAATTTTTATCCTTATTTGTGAGGAGAGAGATTTGTTTTATAGGAAAAGAGATTTCAAGTCAATGATCAAGATTGCATTGGAGAATATTCAAATCAACGGTCAAAATTTATTGAGAAGATTTAGACATGAGAAGATTGTGCAAAGTTGATTGAACAATTAGGGTGATTGAAGAATTACGATTAGCTATTCAAATTTTTGATTGCTTAGCTAGCAATCCATGATTTTCTCAATCAAAAGTGGGTGAGGAATATTAATTAATTAATTCCTTTTTGTGTTTGATTTGATTTTTGATAATTTGAATAGTTTGATTTAATTTATTCAAATTTTGGAGGAAAGTGTGATAATTAAATTATTATGATTTAATAATTCAATTAATTTTTAGGAATAAGGTGAATTAGTGATGTAATCAAATAATTGACGTTGTTGGACTAATCAAGATGAAGTAATATTAGGTTAGGACTTTATTAAATAAATGCAATTTATTTAATTGGTCAAAATGATGAAACATGAATTAATCAAATAACATTTTTTTATTTGATAAATAGTAGAATTAGGGTTTTCAAGACTTTATTAAATAAACATTATTTATTTAATTTGTCAAGAATGATGAAAAGGTGAATTAATTAAATAATGTTGTATTATTTAATTAATAGAGGAAATAGGGTTTTGGATGTCATTTGATGCCTTTTGATGTGTTGTGAGATGCCATGGGATGATTTCAAAATGATTCAAGATGTTTCATAGATATTTTGAGATGATTTGGAGTTGTTTTGAGTTGATCCAGACTTGTTATGAGACGTTTCAAGTTGATTCAGAGTCATTCCAAAATGTTTCGAGTTGATTTAGAGTCATTTTGAGACATTCTAAGTTAATTTAGAGTTGTTTCAAGTTGATCTAGAGTCATTCCAAGTTGTTTTGGGTTGATTCAAAGTCGTTTTGAGTTGATTCAGAGTTGTTCCAACTTGTTCTAGGTTGATTTTGAGTCATTTTGGGGTCATTCCAAGACATTTTGAGTTGATTCAGAGTTGTTTTGAGTCATTCTGAGATGTTTCAAGTTGATTCAGAGTTGTTCCAAGTTGTTTTGGGGTCGTTCCAAGACATTCTAAATTTGTGATGAGTGTTAAGTCAATTTTACATCTCTATAGTTTGCCCCTCTTTGATACAAAGTACTAGTTTCTTTGTTTCAAAGATTCTATTTTTAAGATCAATTTTTTTGAAAAAAAATTATGCCCCACTATGCTCTAGTGTTTCATGGAATGATTGGTAAGACTCTATGTTGCCCCTTCGAGAGGTTGACTGAAAATTTCAAGTTTTGAGGTCAGGCTCATGACTCTGTTCTATTTCTATTCTGATGTGTTTAGGTCATAGAATTAGGTGTATAGGTCCTTTGTTTCTTGTTCTCATGTTTCTTTAAGCTTCTATTTTGAAAGTAGGAAGTTTTCCTAAGTAGGAATTAGGGTTTTCTTGAGGATTATATAGGCAATTTATCTTGTAGATAGCTCATTTGTTTTTTGACTCTATAGCTAATTCTTGTCTTCAGTTCTCTCGGTCTATCAGTTTTTGAGGAGAAATGCCACATTTTAATGGAGCTCCACATTGTTTTGAGATCATTCAAGAGGTTGGATGACATTTAGATGTTGGTGTCCTGGTATGTACCTTCTCACTTTTTTGCTTGTATTGTTTCATTCTCATTTTGCGTGTACAAAGTTTTTCTAGGTCAAAAGTGAAGTTTCTTGTTTTCCATGCCTTTGCCTCAATTTTCATGCCTTTTCCTACCAATAATCCATTCCCTTTCCATGTTTCCATTCCTTTTCCTACTTTTCACACCTTTGCTTAGGATCTTCACTTTTGTTTCTAAGCATTTTCTTTAAAAGCTCACCTTTGCTCTAAAAACTTTCCTTTGACTATTTGAGGTCCTGAAAGCTTTCCTTTGACACATTTCCTCACCTTTTCCATATTTCCACACCTTTGCTTCCTTTCCTTTATCTAAAAACCTCACCTTTTCCTAAAAATCTCTCTTTTGTGTTGTGTTTTCTAAGCATTTGCTCAAGACCCTTGTTTTTGACTCCTTCTATTGTGTTTGACTTTAGCTTTTGCTTGGAACCGTAGCATGTGTTTCTTTTCATCCTAAATGTCATTTTTCATCATGTTTTGTGTTATATTGTTTTCCCCACCTATTTAGAGTGAAACCCTAACATTGTAGTTTGAAAACAATTGCAAGTTGGTCTCAACATACTACAACTAAGGGAGAGACATTCGTGACATTTGTTCGATCCCATTTCCCATTTTGATGTGTTAGAGAAATATTTACTCGATGTTGTGGGACTACTTCACATTTGTTATATGCCTCCTATTAGGATTCATATTGCCATGATGACCACACTGGTGGAATGGTGGCATTCAGAGACATCCTCATTTCACCTACCTATACGAGAGGTGACCATCACCCTTGAGGATGTATGGAGGATAATTTGTCTTCCTATTCATGGGGAGTTGGTTACTTATCATATTTGACACAACATCCCTACTATGTAGTATTTTTTTGGTGCTTGAAACTTGATGGTACATCAGTTAGAGATTGATTTGTCTGATTTTTTAGACAATGTAGATCCTATCTCACTTGTCCTATGTGGTTTGATTTTAGGACTTGTTGTTCTGGATAGCCAAGGTCATAGGTTTCCCATAGGTTGGGGTGTGTTTATTGAGAATATGATTGAGCATGGTATGAGATATGCTTGAGGTCCAAGTATTCTCACCCACGTGTACAAAGATATGCATGAAGTCATGTATCAAGGTGGGGAATCTATTTCTGCAGGTGTTTCACTTTTGCATGTCTAGGTGTGGGAGCATATTTTAGTTACTCGGCCAGATGGGATATAGGATCATCACTCTAATGATCCATACTCATATTTTTGGGGATTTTTTTGCACTATACCCTGCCTATAGATCTTCCTTATTGGCATCAAGTTTTTGATGATATTCCCAACTTTGTGTGGAGACCATATTTAGAGTGTGATGCTTGGCTAGAGGATGTAGATCACCTTGTCTATTGTTGATAGACCCATTGGTTTCTTAGTCATTTTGATATTGTGCTAGAGAATTATCTACTAGATCAAGTATATTAGTTTGGGGAGAGAAAGAGTCGAGTTATTGATACTTATGAGGCTCATTTTGGTCAGACGACACGGGAGGTTCATGTATGGGGTCTTCAACTAGATATAGATATTGCTATTGTTGAGTTCAGATCACTTGCCCCAATTGATTGGGGTTGGTCAGTTGGTTTAGTAGATCTAGGTAACTCTGATGACTATGATGAGTGGTGGTCTCACCGTAGGCCTTTGAGACTCATTGTTCCTATCGTGATGGAGTGCAGAGTGATCAAGATGAGTGACCACCTTAGGTGCAAGGTCACAGCCAGGTTCCAAGTCCTCCACCAGCTAGAGATGGAGACATACTATTAGCTCTCAAGTGACTACTGCTAGAGATGTAGAGATAGTGATATGATAGGATATAGAGGCTCAGATAGATATTTTGAGGGCCAAGAGAGATAGTGAGAGTGGTCGATGACATGCTATAGAGGCTTTTGTATAGTTGCTAACCACAAAGAGAGATACTCTTAGGGTAGAATGTGATAATTATTTGCATAGGTCTACCTACTATCAAACTTTATATGAGGTTGTTGTTGTCATGGGTGCTCAACATCCACGACTTGGAGAGCCTAGTTTTGTGGGCAGTGATGGTGTAGTTGGTAGTGGAGGTGATCAGTATATGAGACAGCTAGATCATTTTGGTGATCTATAGGTTTATGTCTTTCCCATTGGGGTATTACTTTGGTACTTGATCTTTATGTTGTTCATTGTTCATAGGCATTTTGTAGACATGTATTTTCTATTCCTATACTCATCATCCTAGTTGAGGCCTCATATAGATATTATGATTTTTTATATCTTATCACATTGATGATGTACTCTCCTTTTTTATGATGATATATATGATCTATATACCTTCTATTCATTCTCATTTTATGCTCATATGATGATGATATATGATGATGTATGTTTATATGATGTTGATATGAATGAATTACCCATACATGATTTTTTTATTGTTTTAATATAATCATGATGTATGTTGCTAATATTGTGGATATAGAATGGTACTAATGATATTGCTATGCAGATTTCACTCAGAAGAAATGTTGATGATTTGATAGAAATGTGAGGTTAATTAGAGGAAGTGATGATGATATAGCACCAAGGTATTAATGACCAAGGTGACTTTTGCATTTATTGCATGGACTTTGACTCTACAAACAAGGAGTATTCTTGCTCATACCAGACATACAGAAACCATGTTGGAGTGTATGGGTGAGAAGCTTTAAAAACATGTTGGACCAATAACACAAGAGGTATTAAGAACCTAACATGCCACTGTTACACAAAATGCTTCAAAGATGATTTCCACACACAAAACAAAGCAAGTATTCACCATGGTAGTATAACAAGGCTATCCACAAATAGAAAATCAAAATTATGCTCAAATACCTGCATTCCTTCTTCTCTAAACCCTTATGGACATCCTCGAGAGATCCTAGGAATGAGTCAATAATGTAAATCAGAAAAAGAATAAGACAAGAAAGGATAAAACAATGCCATTATACCACTTTCCATATCTATTTGGGGTGGGTCTATTATCTGGTGTTGATCATATCTATCGTAGGAACAAATTCATTAAGACATATCTTAGGATATTGTTGGGTCTTGTCAAAAAGATATGTGTTTGATACTTGGCTTTTTTTTAGTTCACTTTGCAATCAAATTCTTATTTGATTGTCTACTTGAAGGTTCCAACTGTTGATACTTTCTCTATTAGTTTTGTTTGTTTTTTCAAAGGGTGAGTGTGATGATTTGTTTATTATGGGTGATGTTTTATTGCAAATTGTGATGGTAGAAATGGGTCTTTTTTTAATTTTTCTAATTTTTATGATGTTATTTTTGACATTTTCTGGGGACTAACCTAGGGCCTTTGGGGCTCATCAAAGATAAACCTTTCCTATGTTGTACACATAGAGGCTCGTAGTTCACTTGGTTTGAGTGTTTTTGACCTTTTGTATTTTGTGAATGTTTTTGGATTTTCTATGTTTAGACCATTTTTGGATTTTGTGTTTTTTGACTAAGTTGAAATAAAGAATGTTGGAAACCTAAGGGGAATGACCTAGGGTCTTAGGGGCTAATGAGCCTTGCCTACTTTGTATACACAAAGACCATGTAGTTCGATCATTTAACTCAAAGCATAAACTTTTTTTGGGTAAACAACATTGATAATCTATATTAATATTCCACTTATGTGTCTAGAGGAAATGTTGTGGGAAATCTAATTAATTGAACTAGTTGTGAGGTTCAAGCAAATGTTGATATCTTAGACTGTTTGAGTGAAGGAATAACCCCACGATGTTTTTTTTTTATGTTTTCCAAATTTTTTTATCTTTTGTGGTTTTCTAGATTTTTTTTATTTTTACCCTCTTGTCTAGGGTTTAAGATGCTGAAAACTTGGATTGATATTTCATTGTGTTTTTCTAGAGGATATGTTGTGGAAAATCTTACTTGAACTAGTTGTAGGGTTCAAGCAACTGTTGATATCCTAGAATTTTGGAGTGAAGGAATAACCCACATTGTCAATATCTTTGAAGGTTACCTTGGTAGTGCATTAGTGGTAAACCTTGTAGTTGGGATAAATTATTTTTTATTTTTTTGGATTTTTACCCTCTTTCCTAGGGTGTAAGATGTTGATAACTTGGATTGATATCTCATTGTCTTTCTAGAGGATATGTTGCAGAAAAGCTTACTTGAACTAGTTGTAGGGTTCAATTAACTGTTGATATCTTAGAAAATTTGAGTAAAGGAATAATCCACATTTGTTGGTATCTATGAAGGTTACTTTGGTAGTTCATTGGTGGTATACCTTGTTATTTGGACAATGCCTAGATCAACACATGAGCTAGAAGACATAGATCAAAATTTATTCTAAAGCAAGATGTAAGTACTTTCCCCCAGTATCTAGCAATGTAGGTGATTGATTAGCTTGTGATAGAATAACATGTTTGGATAGAGTATGTCTGTTTGGACAATGCCTCATGCCTCAGATAATGCTAGATAGGATAGGATCAATGATATTGACCCATGTCATGAAGATGTTTTCCATAAGCAAGTGTAAAGTGTTCACCAAAAATTTGTCAAGATCAAGGTATGTTGGATAAAAATGGATTGGATTGATTATGGATATGGTGAGATGCTTCCCCCCGAAATGGCGCATGCAGATGTTTGATTCTAGACATGATGCATGTTGTCTAGGTTTTCATCATAGTACTTGTCCAAAGTGCCACCATAGTGGTTTTCACTAGAGGACGATTTTTTTCTTGAATTTATTTTTTTTCTTTTTATTAGTTTTTGATGTCACACAAGATGCCTATTTACCAGGTTTTCATCATGGTGACAATTTTTTCTCATGTTTGAACCACCTAGTGGTGCTGATGTAGATGCTACTGGTGTTGATATCATTGTTGTTGTTTTCATGACATGGCAATGATATCCTACTTGGAGGAGTTTTTTTTATAGGATACGAGTGCTTGAATGCAACCCCTGATAATTCTTATCTTCCTTGTTGATATTGGAGTTAACATTACCTTGATGCACACATTGTGATAGAGTTTCCTTAGAGTCCTTATGATAAAGATTTGCTTCCAAGACATGGTTAATGTGAGATTTGGATATCTTGGATGGAAAAATGTGTTGAGGGATATGATTTTTAGATGGATTGGTTGATAGTTTGGAACCTTTGAAACTCCAAACTTGGAATGATGACCAATGATGGGTAGATATAGAGATTCAATTGGAACCAACATCTTGATATATACCTTGTAGGTCGCTCTTGAAGCTTTCTTTTGTATTGTTGGACATTTTTGATGGATGAAGTTCCCTTTTTTATTTTTCCCCATAGTTTCTTTAACTAATGGAGTTTCATAGGGATGCTTTTCTTTCTTTTTCTTTTGTATGCATTTGAATCTTTCTTGTCCATTCTATTTTGTTGATTCATTTGCTTCAATGACTTGTTCCTTTCTTTGATATAGCTTTTTCTCTTGTTGTTGGACCCTATGATAGGGTGAAAAAATGCATGGATGATGATTCATGAAGTGGCTAGTTGTAGTGTTGTTAGCAATTTCATCATAAGAAATCTTCATGCTCTCTATATTGATGCTTGCATTAGATAAAGTTGCCCCTAGTATAATAGAGGTATCACCAATATGTTTAGATCCTTTACTTGTTGAATAACCAAGACCTCGATGCTAAGGATTTCCAATAATTCGCACTAGTGCTAAGATACCCTGTTCATGTAGGCATGCTCCTCTATCTTGAAAATTCATCTGTTGAGAAATAGGATGTCTTACCTTGGAAACAAGGTGCTAATCCTTCTTTGCTCTATTATGGATCTTCAAATGTAATAGCTTCTTCACTGATAGGATCCTTAATAAGTGGTGTTAGCTCTCAAAAACATAGGCGAGATGCCTCAAGAGGCTGCCAATCTCTTGATACGCTTTAGGGTAACGGACAAGGTCAAAAGAATTCAACCTTCTACTCTTTAGGTGCTGCCAGACCTAGGCGAGTGTAGCACTCTGATTAAAGCAGACTTAGCTTATGATTATCTCTCTTACAAAAAATTGTTCACAATGGAAATTGGAGGTGAACAATTGAAGTCAAATTTGAAAGTAGTAGCAATATTCTGATCTAAATCCTAAAATTCCTAATTAACAGATGCAAGAAATTAAATGACCTCAAATGGTGAAGTACAGAGACTAGTGCCTTGTTGGGTATGCAGAGTCAAATGAGATCAAGATGAGCAACACTTCTCTAGGGAAAACTCAAATTATCTGGCATATATTATGTTTACAACTTGTATAAACATGAGAGAATATGATCACTAAGCTCTACTTGAATAATCCAAATGAATCTCTTTGATTACTGTGATCAACCTAAAGGATTTTAATCTTTGCTTGAAAGAACCAATTGATTAACCACACAGATACAAAAAATGTGCACTGATAAATTTAATACAAACTTGTTATACCAATTTAAACAATTAGAAAGAATCCATCTTGGAGACAACTTAGCAATACTTTCACTAGATTCAACAAATAATTGACACTAGAGAAATGCAGCAACATTAACTGATTTTCATAAATACCTCCATTTTGAAATCATGCAACAATAGTCTCTGATCTGATAATTTTACTCTACTGTATCTACTTGTTGTTTATCGAATATCTACTAACTGGTGATCTTTTACAACAATACAATTACATATTTATACACCAACACTAGAAGAAAACATCACATTGAGATCTTATGTCTTCCTACCATCGAATTCAGGCTCTAATCATGTCGGCCTGCAATGGTTTTCAATCATATACATGCCGGCCACAATATTTGAATTTCTATTATTCATCAGTGAAACAGTCGCCGAGACATCCTGTTAGCTATGCCAAAGGAAATTCAATCGTTTGTCATCCCACGCTCTTTGTATATCGCCCTAACTCTGTGATGTCGGTGAGACATCTCACAGATAACAAAATGTTATATCGATATGTATTTCTTCACATGCTTTCCATTCGCTAAGACATGAGGAATTTTTTACCGAGTAGTGTTTCCTTTTCCTTAT
Source organism: Sequoia sempervirens (assembly GCA_007258455.2). Lineage (NCBI taxonomy): Eukaryota > Viridiplantae > Streptophyta > Pinopsida > Cupressales > Cupressaceae > Sequoia > Sequoia sempervirens. The sequence goes on along the minus strand of VDFB02193867.1, from coordinate 42,311,870 downwards.
TTGCTTTCATCGTGACCCCTTCAATATCAGAGAGACATCTCATAGATAACAAAATGTTATATTGAAAACCCACATGATACGTTCGGGTCGCCAAGACAATTCAACTTTCTTATCGATAGAGTCCACTCATTTGCCTTCGCCAAGACAATTCAAAATCAGGGAGAGGTCCCAAAGAGTTCATTGAGTCACACTGGAAGCCCTTTATTCATCTTATGTATCACTGTGACCTATTGGCTTTCTCACTGATGCACCATTAGTCTTATTTACTTTGTTGTGACCTCAGGATATCAAGGAGACCTCATATCAGTTATCCTTGTCTTACCGAAACATAATTTAGGTTCACATTAGATCACCGAGACAATATCAATGTCACACTGAGAGAAACCTTTTTCCCTTTATATTGTAAAAACCCAACAAATTCGCCATGACATTTCACTAAATCCAGTAACTCATACTGATATGTGAATTCATCCACCGTCGGTCGGTAAGACAAGGAGACCTCGCCAAGACATAATGCCGAAAACAATGATTCTAGCTTGAAGTGAATCCTCATATGTATCGTTTGGTGAGACTCCTCCCAAGAACTTGTTGATAAAACCCTTTGTCAGCAAGACCCAGTGAAATCGCTATGACATCACTCCGAAAATAAGTAACTCACACCGATAAACCCACTCTATTGTCGGTCAGGGAGACAAAAGGTAATCGGCAAGACTATATACCGAAGGAAATCTTTTGCCGATATGAACTTTCCTCTGTCGCCAAAACAAATAAAAAGGTCCTGCCGATAAGCCTGCATGTAAACCTCAATCACTGTGACAATACAAAGGTCTTGCCGATAGTCCTGCAATAGATATATATTAGCAGAAATACACAATGGGTCGGGGAGACCCAGACAAACTCATGCTGATATGGACCAAAATGTGGAAAATACATAACCCAATGGATTCAATGGGGCCACATGGCCAAAATATGGGTAAAACATCATGAAATGAGGAAAATGTGCGTAAGGTAGACATCACATGGAGACTCATGGGGATAAAAGATATGCAAAAATCATCAGAATTTATAGTTGTAATAGTGGCTTTGTTTGGGGATGAATGATAGTAAGATCATTACAAGGATCCATAACTTTGGGTGAACAGACCAGACACAAAATGACCAACCAGTGAGCAGAAATGGAAAGAATGGTAATGTAAATGAATGCAAAATGGAGATGAATGGAAAATGAAAGTGGAATGGAAATGGACAAAATCCTAAACTACTGTGTATGGAAAATAATTTTAGAGAGGATGTGCAAGAGTTGTCCATGCACTGGCAACTCTTAATCCTCTGTGTTGCTCAAGAGAAGAAATGCTTCAAGAATTTCCCATGAATAGGAAATTCTTGATCTTCACCAGCCATGTTCTATAAATAGTATTAGTTTTCACCTTTCTTTCGAACAACAATGAAAGCTCCCAACCACAAAGCTTCAAACTTACCATGCTTGCCTTTCTCTTGACACCTTGCATTCCACATCAACACCAAGTCATTCTCTTCAAATTTTCTATCTTTTTCCTTCTTGTCAAATAGATACTTCATTTGTTTCTATAACTTCATAATTTGATTTTGGGCCTCTCTCCTTACTTCATCAAGTTTAGACAATTGCTCCATTCTTTCCTCCATAGGTTCAGAAACATCCAAGTCCTCTTGAAGGACAAACTTGTAGACTGGTAACAAATTCTGTAAAGGCATCCTGGCTTGTTTTCCATACACCAGTTCAAATGGGGATTTTCCAATTGCTTTTTTCACAGTAATCCTATCAGCCCACACAACTAGTTTTAATTTTGAATCCCAAGCCTTCTTGTTTTTTCCTAGCATCCTCCTTATAATCTTCAAGAGACTCTTATTGTTGGATTCTACCTAGCCATTGGCTTGAGGATGGTAAGGAGCTGCATAAGAAATAGTAATGCCATATGTATCATAGAAGCTTTTGAACTCATCTGACCTGAAACACATCCTATTGTCTATGATTAACCTCAGTCGTGTACCAAATCTGGTGATAATGTTTTATATCAGGAAATTTGTTACTACTTTGCTCATAGCCTGCTTAGTTGGGATTGCTTCTACCCATTTAATAAAATAATTAGTGGCAACTGGTATCCACCTGTGTCCTCCACTTGACTTTTCCTGTATCTCTCCAATGAAATCAATTCCCCATTGATGAAAAGGGGCATCAGCTTGCAAGGGTCAGAGTGGTAAAGCACCCTGATACTTCAATTTTCTAGAAATTTTTTGGAAAGCTTCACATTTTCTCACATGTGTAAAAGAATCATTAAAAACCTTTGGCCAATAATAACCTACCCTGAGAATTTTGTGTGCAATTGTCTTTGCTAAATAATGTCCTCCACAAACTCCTTCATGCATTTCTTTTAAAACATGCTTGGCTTGTGACTCATCCAGAAATAACAACAATATACCATCTCTGTTCTTCCAAAACAAATCTCCATCCATGAAAATGTATTTAGATGCCTGTAACTTCAAAGTTCTCCTCTGGTTGTCACTCAATCCCTCTGGACATTTCATGTATTTAAGATAATGCATGATATCAATATACCAAGGAGTATGCTCAATTCTTGCAATTGTAGTCCCTTCTTCTACATTACAGACTTGACTTGCTTCAATATTTTATTTTGCCATCAGCCTAGCCAAGCCTTGACCTCTCACTAGCTTAGTAATTTGTATCTCCATATCAAACTCTTGAATCTTGTTGATCCATCTACACCTTTTTCCTATAACTTTAGATTGTGTCAAAATATCCTTGACAGTAGCATGAGGGACATAAGCAATCACCTTGGCTCCAACAAGATATGGTCTAAATGATTTTGTAGCCTTCACTAATGCAAATGCCTATTTTTCCATTATATCATACTTCAACTCAGACCCTTGTAATGACTTACTGAAAAAAGACACAGGTTTTTCATGACCATCATCATTCTTTTGTAACATAACAACAACAATTGTGTGCATTGAAGCAAATGAAAATATTTGAAAAAGCTTTGTAAAATATGGAGATTTAAGAACAAGAGCCTTCTTGATAGCCCTTTTGATAGATATAAAAGCATCTAAAGCTTCTATAGTCCAATCCATTTTTTGTCCCTTCTTTAACATTTTTGATATGGGCTTAATGATTTCAACAAAATTAGAAACGAATCTTCTAACAAAATTCATTTGTCCAAAGAATGATTGTATATCCTTGATAGTTTTGGGAATAGGAATTTTATCAATAGCTTCAACCCTCTCAGGATCTATCCTAATTCCCTCTTTTGAAACAATATGTCCAAGGAGCTTACCCTTTGTGACTGCAAAATGACACTTCTTTGAATTTAAACTAATACCATATTCAAGAGCTTTAATAAATACATTTTCCAAATGTTGCACATGATCTTCAATGTTCTTCAAATAAGTAGTCAAGTCATCTTGGTACACTACCATGATAACATTGATCAAATCTACAAATGCCACATCCATAGCTCTTTGGAAGGTCGCTCCAACATTAGTGAGACCAAATGGCATTTTGATATATACATACATTCCCCAAGGAGTTGTAAATGTTGTTTTATATTGCTCAGATTCCTTGAGTTTAACCTGGTTGTATCCTGAAAACCGTCCATCATGGACAGTAGTTCACACCCTGTCACCTTATGCAATATAGCCTCCATATTGGGTAGAGGATAATTATCCTTGAGAGATGCTATGTTCAGATTCCCGAAGTCCACACATAATCTAATATCACCATTCCTCTTTCTCATAGGAACCAAATTTGAAACCCATGTTGAGTGCCTAATTGGTTTGATAATTCCTCCATCTCTGAGCTTTGTCAATTCTTGCATTTTAGGCTCCAGCATTGGATTTATGGGTCTTTGCTTTTGTCTGAATGGTTTAGCATCTAGCTTCAATGGTATTTCATGCCGAAACAAATCTTCCATGTATGCTTTTAGATCTTCATAAGACCAAGAAAAAACATGTTTATATTTTCTCAGCAACTCTATCAACATTCTTCTAATTGTTGGGCTTATCTTTTTCCTTATGTACACCTTTCTTGGTGCCATCTCATTCCCCAAGTTAATTTCTTAAACATCTTCCTTGTTGACTGGTATTTGCTTCATGAGGGATCGATCATTTCCATCATACATCCTTTCCAATGCCACCAAGCCTTTAGGAAGCTTATTTGTTTTGAGTTGCAAGATCTCTTTTCCAAACACTATTTTCTTCCCATCTACTTCTTCAACAAAAGCATTGAAATCAATTTCCTGAGCTTCATATTGATCTATATAGTGAAGAAATTTCAAAAGATCTACATCATCATTGAAAACTTTCCAACTATAAATATTATCAGGAATAGCATGCCTTGTTTTAAACTCAATCTGTGATACCCTAGTCAGTGTAATATCATCTCTTTTGAGCGCCACATTTGCTAAAAAATCAGCCATTATGTTCTTTGATCTGTCAATCCATTCAATTGAAAATGCATCAAACAATTCAATTGTGTCCCATACAATATTCTTATATTGCTTCAATCTTTTGTGCTTTGCTACATATTTTGACTTGATTTGTGAAACAACCAACTCAGAATCACCCAAAACAGCCAGCAACTTGATTTTATGTTTCACAGCTATGTTCAATCCTGTCAATAAAGCTTCATACTCTACCACATTGTTTGTACATTCAAATGCTAACATAAATGAATATTTAAAAGTGATACCTTCAGGAAAAACAAATACAATCCCAGCTCCTTTCCTTCCTAGCTATAGGCTCCATCAAAATACATCTTCCATACGCCATTGCAATTATGTGCATCATATTTTTCAATTGGATCACTATTGGTTAATTCTGGATGAGCTGGCTCTATTTTAAAATTTCCAAGATTAGCATCACAAAAACAATTGATCTGATCTTGTGGTACACAATCAAAAGCTAGTTCATTCTTGGCTCCCTATATAATTTGACTTCCTGACTATTCATTGGTATTGTAGCATAAGACAAATCAAATTGGATGTTTCCACCAACAACTATTGTCCACTGCCTTGACAAAAGCATCCCAAATTGAAGAGGAGTATCAATGACTGTTATATCTATATTATAAGCCACCTGTGGATAGGTAGCCAATTTGACATCAACATCTTTCATTATACCTACCACAGGAACAGGTCGGTTATCCATTGCATAACACTTTCCTCCAGTGGTATCAACCCACATGCCAAGCTACTTCATAACTCCTACTGGCATAATGTTTATAGTAGCACCAGAGTCTATCATGCAATTCCTCAACAGTTTTATTATTAATAAGCAACATAGTGAAAAAAGGATCAACTTGAGGGGGAGTTGATAATATATCACTCAAGCAGACTTCAGAGTTATTTATTTTCTCCTGCCTATTGACTTTTTTAACAGCTACTTTGTTTTCAGAATTCATTTATTTTTCATTTCCACTTGTTATCAATTGAACAACACTATCTCTGTATTCTTTTATTTTCATCATTTCCAGTAATGGGATGGACATTTTTACCTGGGATAATGCTTGAGTGAAGTCAAAAGAAGAGTTCTCTACCTTAACAGTCTTCTTCAATTTTGGCATATCTCCTTTGTTTTCTTCTTTTTCTTTTTTATTAAGCTGGCCAGGCGTTTGTATCTCTTTATTTAATTCCTTCACTTCCTCTTTTTGGATTCGCTTTTGTTCACTTTTATCAAGTTTTATTCTTTCTAACTTTTTCATAGTTCTTTGTGTTGCCTTTTGATCTTTCATAAAAATTCCCCCAGGAACACCCTCCATCTCATTTACTTTTCTGTTTCTCAACCAATATTTACTTCTTGCTTCCTCAACTGCAGCAACAGTTATTCTCTCTTTTTCATCTTCAGTGAGTCTCCTCAAACTGCATTGAACAGGCGTCTCAACAGAATGTGGCTCAGTATAATCTTCATCAGAATCATAAAAGACCTGTTGTTCAGCCATATGGACATTGTACTTTTGATGAGAAACATCATATCCATAGCCTTCATCCTCTGAAGATGAGTATCTCTCCTAAACATGTTGAAAAGTATTTTAAGTCAAATACACCATGTGGTCTTCTCCATTATTTTCCATCAACATTCCCTCCTCTTGCATTCTTCAGGCTACAACACAATAATCTGGGGAATGTGGCTGATCACAAACTTCACAGAAATAATTGTCACTCACCATATAATTTCCCCTTTTGCTCAATGGATCAGGAGTCTCTTTGTTTCTTGGCCTAGCTATTATAGGTTTTCCATCCTTCTAGTTTGTATTATAAGGCATATCATGCAACCTCGGCCTCTCATTTTTGTTCTCATTTCTGTACGTATTCTCCTGTCTGTACTGATAATTGTTATTTTGCTGAGGAAGCCTAGGGTTTTCTCTTTTACTAATTATACTAGCAGCCTTCCTTTTGTTTTCAATTGTTAGTGCTATCTTCTGTGCTTCAGCCAAATCTCTAGGAAATCTATTCCTCAGTTCATACCCTGTTTTAGGATCAAATGCATTTAAATAAACACTCAAAGCTACAAAATATGGCAGCCTTGATCTAGGAGGCACTTTAGTCTGTAACTTGTTGAATCTTCAGTTGAAATCATAAATTGAATCATTCTGATTTTTCTGAATTCACATCAATTCATGAAGAGCTACATTTGGTGCATTTAGATTCCCATATTGCTCTAAGAATCGATTTTGGAATACCTAAAGAGAATTGATTGAGAATGCTAGAAATTTGTTAAACCAATCCCTGACATCTTCAATGAGTGACATCATAAATAATTTCATGTGTAGATCTCCATATGGCACATCTATATATTGGATGAAAACATTGAAACTCCTTAAGTACTTTTCAGCTATGATTGCATTACTTCCTGTGAATTTAGGCACCATACCCCTCCAACTACCATCCATATGATAAGGATATAAACGAAGACCAACTAAATCAAACTGTCTAATCATGGTTGTATGTTGGTGAGGAGGAGGAATAGGTGGGCACTGATGTTGGTGCATGGGATTATTGTACTGTGCATTATCCTGTGGGATGTAATGCTGACTAGGAGGTGGATGCATATTTGTACACAGTATGGGAATATGAGGTGGATGATTTGGTTGCTTGTGGTGATTCCTTATCTAATGGTGAGGAGACACTAGTGGATCAGAAGGCCCTGCACCAAAATTACCTTGCTTACGAGGTGGTACGTACCTTGGAGGATAACCAACAGTCCGAGCAGTAATTTGGGCTTTCTGCAGTTCATCCCTAAGTTCATCTATCTCCTTCTTCTACAATTCAAACTATGCCTTCACTTCATCAAGAAGTTCATGATCAGTAAACTCATTCTGATTAAATTCCATTCCATGTTCATGTTCCTATCAATGTTTGAGCACTCTTGCTTCAAGCTTGGCATCAAACTCAAGCTGATCTTGAGGATTATAAAATGGATTTCTTTGCTCTTCAAGGGTGCAAGGTTCTGCACTTGAATTGTCTCTCCATGTATCATAGCGATCATATGTTTCAAAATGTGCTCTTGATGTTTTATCCTTATCTATTATGCACATGTCCTCACATATCCTTTTCCCTTTATCCATTGCTGCAAAGTTTCTCTCAGAGTTGCCACTCACTTTCTTGAAAGTGAGAAAAATGTTTGATACTTCTTATTCCCAGCGGAGTCTGTATAAAGTTCATGACTCTATGATTAAGGCCTTGATTCTGAATGTATCCCCAGCAGAGTCACCAATTTTTTAGCTCTCAAAAACGCAGGCGAGATGCCTCAAGAGGCTTCCAATCTCTTGATACACTTTACAATAATAGACAAGGTCAAAAAAATTCAACCTTCTACTCTTCAGGTGCTACTAGACCTAGGCGGGTGTACCTCTCTGATTAAAGCAGACTTAGCTTATGATTATCTCTCTTACAACAATTTGTTCACAATGGAAATTGGAGGTGAACAATTGAAGTCAAATTTGAAAGCAGTAGCAATATTTTGATCTAAATACTAAAATGCCTAATTAACAGATGCAAGAAATTGAATGAATTCAAATGGTGAAGTACAAAGACTAGTGCCTTGTTGGGTATGCAGAGTCAAATGAGATCAAGATGAGCAACACTTCTATGGGGAAAACTCAAATTATTTGGCATATATTATGTTTACAACTTGTATAAACATGCAAGAATATGATCACTAAGCTCTACTTGAACAATCCAAATGAATCTCTCTGATTACTGTGATCAACCTAAAGGATTTTAATCTTTGCTTGAAAGAACCAATTAATTAACCACACAGATACAACAAATGTGCACTAATAAATTCAATACAAACTTTTTATACCAATTTAAACAATCAGAAAGAATCCGTCTTGGAGACAACTTAGCAATACTTTCATTAGATTCAACAAATAATTGACACCAGAGAAATGAAGCAACATCAACTGATTTTCATAAATACCTCCATTCTGAAATCATGCAACAATAGTCTCTGATCTAATAATTTTACTCTACTGTATCTACTTGTGTATCGAATAGCTGATAACTGGTGATCTTTTACAACAATACAATTACATATTTATACACCAGCACTAGAAGAAAACATCACATTGAGATCTTATGTCAACCTACCATTGAATTCAGGCTCTAATCATGTCGGCCTACAACGGTTTTCAAACATATACATGTCAGCCACAATATTTGAATTTCTATTATTCATCATTGAAACAATCACTGAGACATCTTGTTAGCTATGCCAAAGGAAATTCAATTGTTTGTCATCCCGCGCTCTTTGTATATTTCCCTGACTCTGTGATGTTGGTGAGACATCTCATAGATAACAAAATTTTATATCGATGTGTATTTCTTCACATGCTTTGCATTCGCTGAGACACGAGGAATTTCTTACTGAACAATGTTTCCTTTTCCTTATTTGCTTTTACCGTGACCCCTTCAATATCAGAGAGACATCTCACAGATAACAAAATGTTATAATGAAAACCCATATGATACGTTCGGGTCACCAAGACAATTCAACTTTCTTACCGATAGAGTCCACTCATTTTCCTTCGCCAAGACAATTCAAAATCGGGGAGAGATCCCAAAGAGTTCATTGAGTCACACCAAAAGCCCTTTATTCATCTTATGTGTCGCTGTGACCTATTGGATTTCTCACTGATGCACCATTAGTCTTATTTACTTCGATGTGACCTCAAGATATGTGGGAGACCTCATACCAGTTATCCTTGTCATACCAAAACATACTTTAGGTTCACATCAGATCACCGAGACAATATCAATGTCACACTGAGAGAAACCTTTTTCCCTTTATATTGGTGAGACCCAACAAAGTCACCATGGAATTTCACCGAAGCCAGTAACTCATACTGATATGTCAATTCATCCATAGCTGGTCAGTAAGACAAGGAGACCTCGCCAAGACATAATGTCGAAAACAATGACTCTGGCCGAAGTGAATCCTCATATGTATCGTTCGGTGAGACTCCTCCTGAGAACTTGTTGATAAAACCCTTTGTCAGAAAGACCCAGTGAAATTGCTATGACATCACTTTGAAAATGAGTAACTCACACCAATAAGCCCACTCTGTTGTCGGTCAGGGAGACAAAAGGTAACTGGCAAGACTATATACTGAAGGAAATATTTTTCTGATATGAACTTTCCTCTGTCACCAAAAAAAAAAAAAGGTCCTGCCGATAAGCCTGCATGTAAACCTCAATCGTTGTGACAATACAAAGGTCTTGCCAACAGTCCTGCAACATATATATATTAGCAGAAATATGCAATGGCTCGGGGAGACCCAGACAAACTCATGTTGATATGGACCAAAATGTGGAAAATACATGACCCAATGGATTCAATGGGGCCACATGGCCAAAATATGGGTAAAACATCATGAAATGAGGAAAATGTGCCTAAGGTAGACATCACATGGAGACTCAGGGGGATAAAAGATATGCAAAAATCATCAAAATTTATTGTTCTAACAGGTGGGATAACTTCTTGATTTATATCTTCAACTTGATCCTGTGAAATATCATATTTTGATGGCCCTTCAAAATATATTGGTGCTTCTTTAAATGTCATATACCCAATGCTCTGCTACTCAGGATTATCAATTATCTTAGCTAATTTTAAGATACTATGCTCCATATTGTCATGATTTATGTCTTCAACCTACTTGGAGGATGTTTCTAATCTTATTGCTTCTTCTTGATCATTTTCTAATAGGTTTATAGATTCTGCTATATCTTTATCATGTGTACAGATGTGAAGAGTAGGTGACTCTTGTTCCATGGTATTGATATTAAGAGTATGAGACTCTTGTTTTGGAAGAAGATCATCTGCATTTCCATTAGGATTAAGCATCTCATGGGTAGATGTATGTGTGCTTTACATATGGATGTGTTCTTTTAGAAAGCCTTGGATGTCTTGGAAGATATCTACCAAGTAATTGTAATATTTTGATGATAGGGGTTCTTGATCTTGACTCTGTGTGGTATCATCTTTGACATACTTTGGTTCACATTCTTGACATGAATCAATTTTAAAGAAAGGATTTCCTCAAATTGTGGGCATATGGGTGATAGCTCTTGGCTTAGCTTTTTTGCATTGGGCATAAGTGTTGGATTAAGAGTCTCTTGATCCTTAATATGTACTTCCATGAGGTTGGATGATGTCAATATATCCTGGACTGAATCATTGCTAGACTTGGGAAATTGATTTTGATCATGCTTGGGATTAAATTCTTGATGTATGTCCTCTTGCTCACTAGATGCTCACTAGATGATGTAGAGACATTGTCAATGTGATTGATGATAGATAGCTCTTGATCATTTTTTTCAATTTTTGAGGTTGAGACATTTTCATTTTTGTCATTAGCAAATGGCCCTTGATCATTGAACTTTTGAGGTTGAGAGATTATCATTGTTGTCATTGGTAGATGGCCCTTTAATTGTCATTTCTCCTTGATCAATGAGGTCTTGGATGATATTTTTTAGTGTAGCACATCTATTCATTGGGTCACCCTTGATTTTGTGGAACTCACATTGTTTGTACTTTTTATACCAAGGGAGTTTAAAGTTTGGTTCACCATAAATTGGACTGTCATTGATCTTGATAAGTTTCTATTGTACTAGTTCATGCATGATTACCTCTAAAGTTTCTCCCAAAGGGGTCAATTTCCTTCCTGGTTGGTAATCTTTCCTCTGTGGCTTTTCTCTATTGTTTTTCTCTTGATTTTGTGGAACTCCTTGATATTTTGTTTGAGGTATATTTTGATATTGCAATTGAGATACACCTTGGTGTTGTGGAGTGTCTTGATATTGCGGATATTGGAAGAGTTGTTGATGTGGATATTGAGGTGTTTGTGTAATGATGTCTATTTGTTATGGATATGTAATGTTCCAAACTTGAATAAGGTATTGATGATATGTTATATTTCATTTTCTTTTAATTTACTCAAGATCTCTCTCAATTTTATCTAGAGAAATTTGATGTTTTGGATTTATTCCTTGATGGTGATTTTGAAATCCCTAATGTTGTTGCTCTATTTTATGTTGTGACCCTTCATTAGAGTAGTTTGGGTAATAGATCAACATGTTTTGATACTCAATACTCTATCATAAGGTCACTTGGTTTATATCCTCATCAGTCTCTTTTGTTGTTTGTGGTGTTTGTTGGTGGGATGATATTAGTTCTTCTTTTGGTTTCCACGTTCTTTCTATGTTTTGACCTTGTGGTTTTCATAAATAACTTGGATCTCAAGGTAGGGAAAGTGGTGCTAGACCTCTAAAGTTTTCAAATCCAATGTCAACCTAAATAAGAGGGTGGATGTGGGTAGGTAATCCAGTTCGATTCCTCTTGGCTCGTGCATAAAAGTTTCTTAGCGAGATGTAGCAATTGCGGTAAAGTATGATGGCCAACTTCCTACCAAACTTGGAATTATGGTTCCTATTTTTGAGATGGCAAGATGTAGATCTTCCCCTATGGATTTTGATTGTGCGGTGAACCATGGAAAGGAACAATGTCCTTAGATATTATCCTAAAATAGACCTAGGTTTTGATTCATAAAGAACATGCACATATTAGGATGTTTCCTTAGTGTTCATTCATAAGATTTGACTAACAACTTGTCTTTTTTTAGGTAGAGTACTAAAATGTGGTTTTGGATGGCTTTTGGACTTAGATGTCTAAGTTTGGAGTGATGACTGGTAGACCTTCTCTTGGGGTTTCTAATATTACGTGAGATCATGCAGATGGTATTTATTGCCATGTGGGTGGTGGTAATATGGGTCTTCTAAGTGTTATGCCTGCTTTCACTTCTTCATCTAATATGATGGATGTGGTGAGAAATTAGTGAGGTGTTTTGTTTTACTCAAATATAAAGGTTCTCAAACTACTTATGATTTCAGTTTGTGAACCTTCAATATGTGTGTTACCTGGTTGAAATATTGGTGCTACAAGGTCTAGTTTTTGAATTGGGGTGGTAGGTCACCAGATGGTCATAAGGTGTGATGGTGTTGTGAGGTGGTTTTCTATGAAACTCAAAAACCCTAAGGCTTGAGTGTTGTTTTGGAATGTGTCCACTTTTTGGAAATCAAAATGTTGAAGAACTAGGGTTAATATTCCACTTCCTAGTCTATAGGATATGTTGTGGGAAAGATACTTGAACTATTTGTGAGTTCCAAGTAACTATTGATATCATAGAATTTTTGAGTGGAGGAATTATCCTAATGTTTTATTGGATTTTTATTTCAAATAAGTAGTGTGGGAATAATGGGTGAGAGACTTTGTGACCAATCTAATTTTCCAAGTGTCTTGTTCAAGCAATAACCTTATAAACAACTTTAGTTTGTTTTTCCCTAAGTGTTTAGCAAAAATATTGTGAGTTGGAATGGCAATTTGTAACCTCTATGTGTTTGTTTCCTTTGTGTTCTTGAGTATGTAAAATGATATAATAGCATTGGACTGACTCAAAAGCATGGACTTTATGTGACCTAAATGTTTATAGCTCAAGTTGTGAAATCACAACACCCAAGCCATAGTTACCAAAGTGTTTACTTTGATCAATGCAACCTGAAAATACAAAATTGAAATGTTTGGTAACCTTTAAGGATAAATCCTTTCAAGGAGTGCAAACATACGGATTCTTTCACAATTATACACTAATTCAAAGGGTTTGTGGTTTGACCATCTTGTTCAATGTTTGTTTTGATGTCACAATTGTTTTTCAATGTAAGTGGGAAAGTTTACATTAACAAGCACTTTACAATCCTAAGCTCAAGTGGGTACGTATTTATGAGTAGGCCTACCAATCATCCCCAAGATGATTAATATGAGAAGATGGAATGGAAAAATAGGCTATATCAAGGAAATGTACCATCTTGACACACCAACCAAAAGATACCCTTCCCTATTTGCTTTATTGCCTCAACCAAAAAATGAACATGGTAACTTCTTGGAAAGGTGCTATTCCAATGCACTACCTTAAAATACTCTTTTGGGTAAATGGATGGCTTCTAAAACAATTGGCTCTTAGTGTAACTATGAATGCATGAATCTAACACTCGCCTGCTTGGCCACTTAAGGCTCTTTAATCGTTCTCGTTCCACTTAAGGCATGGGATTAGGTGCAGTATGTTGTCGGCATGACTTGAAGCTACTTTATTACAATTTTGCAACCTTTGATATAGCCCACTAGTAAACGTGATTTGATACCTTCCAATGAGTTCTCTAGTGTAGGATGTGTCTCAAAGCAAGCCCCCTCTCTAAGGTAAAATTTAAAATAAATGCAAAGCTCAAAAATTTTCTTTGCTCACCCAAGATGACCAAAATGGTGTGAGGGGAGAAGAAAAAACACTTCAACTTTTCCAATCAATTCATGCACAATAAACAATTCATTGAAAATTGATTCATTTTAAACACCTTGAGCGATGTTATCCCCCAAAAAACTTGTGAAGAAAAACAAAGTTCTTTATATTTTTGCACCAATTGAAGTGTTTAGGACATCAAGAAATTAAGATAGCAATGGTGTGAAAATAACAAAAACATTTTTTTTTATTTTAAGCCCCAAAATTGAAGTGTTTATAAGAAAATCAGGCCTGGTCTCTAACTGGTCAAGAAATGTAAATTGTACGTGCATCAACAAAATAAAAAAAATTGCACTCTTTTTATGCACCAAATTTAAAGATTCCTAATTATGAAAACATGAAATGTGTTCATTTTTAGAGCCCAAAATTGAAGTGTTTTATGTTCTTTTTATGAGCACCAAAAGAGATTTCTTACTTTAGAAAGATTCAAAATGGTTTATTTTAACAACACCAAATCAAGTGTGAGAGTTGTTGTTCATTTTAGAGCACCAAAAGGAAGTTCCCACTTTTTAAAAACTTCAAATTTGTTCATTTTAAATAGCACCAAAATCAAAATGTGAGAGTTGTTGCTCATTTTAGAGCACCAAAAGGAAATTCCTAACTTAGAAAACTTAAGGATGGTTCATTTTAGCAACACCAAATCAAATGTGAGAGTTGTTGTTAATTTTAATGCAGCAAAGAAAGTTCCTAAGTTAATAAACAAAAATATTTGTGGCTCCAAAGATCTTGGACTGATCATCTTCTCTGCACAAAACAAGTTAGTATGTTAAAAATCTTGCATAAAAATCCATTAATTCCTGCAAAACAAACAAAATGTTAGGAAGGAGGGTCATTACAATAGTGCAAGATCCATGCACTTGTCTTCCAAAGAAAATTCTTAGAAAAAATCAAAATCTCATAAGAAATTTTGCAAATGCTCATAAATCAGGGAAATGCTCAGTTCCAGAAGAAAATGCTCAGAACTTCAATCCAAGTAAAAACCCAGAAAGATGCAAAACCATGCTTTTTGGTGCAAAAGCATTGTTCTTAGTGCAAAAGAAGAGTTCCCATGGAAAAGGAACAGTTCTTGTGGAAAATGCTCATAATTCTTGACAGTCAAAAGTGAGCTTTTGTTGGGCAGTTCGTGAAATGTCTCCAAAAGGCTCTCAAAATCATGTGACTTCAAATTTTCTCATAAAAACATTAGTAAGGAGGACCTAGGTCCCACTGGGCATGCCAGAATGTGTGAGGGGGAAGGAATCCATCAGGAAAATGTGATGCAAAATCAAGATCAAATGCAAGATTGAAATCATAAACTAATCAAATTAAAAAAAAAAATCTATCCTATTCCATCACTCATGAAATGTGAAAATCTAAGCTATTTGAATGAAATGAGATCCTAAGATATTCAAAAATAATTCAAACAAAAAAAGAAGAGTTTACCATCCCATGTTGGAGTGTATTTGTGTGATGTTGGGTTGTTCATATCACTACAAATCCTCCATTGCTTACGTGCAAAAGCTTGATGAACAATGCTTGGTTTACTAAAAATGTTGAAGCTCTATCAATGGTGATTGCAACAACACTTTGTTGCATAAGGTAAGTTGAAATTTTGATCCTTATTTGTGAAGAGAAAGGCTTGTTTTATAGGAAAAAGCAATTTTGAATCAATGGTCAAGATCACTTTTGAGAATATCTAGATTAACAATCAAAATGAGTCGAGAGGATTCAGACATGAGAAGATTGTGCAAAGTTGATTGCACAATTAGGGTGATTGAAGAATAGATTGGCTGGCTAGGGTTTTGATTACTTAGTTAGCAATTGATTGATCAGTTATGATTGAGTTAGGAATTAGATGGTTGAGTTAGCAAAATTAGATTTCTTTGTTAGCAAAATAGATTGCTTAGTTAGCAATCCATGATTTTCTCAATCAAAAGTGGGTGAGGAATATTAATTAATTAAATTAATTCCATTTTTATTTGATTTTTAATAATTTGAATAGTTTGATTTAGTTTGATTTATTTGTTCAAATTTTGGAGGGAAAATTGTGATAATTAAATTATTATGATTTAATAATTCAATTAATTTTGAGGAATAAGGTGAATTAGTGATGTAATCAAATAATTGGTGTTGTTTTACTAATCAAGACAAAATAAGATAAGATTAGGAATTTATTAAATAAATGTAATTTATTTAATTGGTCGAAATGATGAAACATGGATTAATCAAATAATGTTGGATTATTTAATAAAATAGTAGAGTTAGGGTTTTTAAGGCTTTATTAAATAAAATTGTATTTATTTAATTTGTCAAGAAATGACGAAAAAGTGAATTAATTAAATAATTTTGTATTATTCAATTAATACAGGAAATCAGATTTTGAATGTCATTTGATGCCATTTAATGCATTGTGAGATGTCGTGGGATGTTTTCAAGATGATTTGAGATGTTCTAAGATGTTTTGAGTTGATTCAAATATGTTCCGAGATGTTTTAGGTTGATTCAAAGTCGTTTCAAGTTTATTCAAAGTCGTTCTGAGTTGTTCCAAGTTTATTCAGAGTCGTTCTTTTTGATTCAGAGTCATTCTGAGTTGATTCAGAGTAGTTCCAGGCTGATTCAGAGTTGATCTTAGTTGATTCAGAGTCATTCTAGGTTGTTTCTAGGTTGATTCAAAGTTGTTCCGAGTTGATTCAGAGTCGCTCTGAGTTGTTTTGAGACACTCTAAATTTGTGATAAGTGTTAAGTCAATTTTACATGTATACACAAGTAACTTAAGTGCAAAGTATAACTTAAATTTTTTGTCTAAAAATATAATTGTGCATGGAAGTAAAGGAACATGTAGCATCAGGGAAACACTACTAATGTGAAGCTAAATCATTTCATAATATACAACTTGGTAGATTTTATGGTAAAATTGGATGATCTAGCATCAATTATCAACATACTCCTCCTTGATGTTGAGAGGGCTCATAATTTGATCTCAAAACTTGTCGAAAACTAAACCTTTGCAACTACCTTAGTGAAGATATCTACTAGCTATTCTTGAGTGTTGATGTATTTCAATTTTACTTCATTCTTCTACACCAAATCTTTGATAAAATGGTACTATAAATTAAAAGAATCCTACTTTGATGGCACTTATGTTATCATAAAAAATCACTATAGATTGAATCTACTTCTCTCCAATATCTTCTAGAATTTTTTTAAGCCATAATGCTTGTGTACCTACTGAGGTGAATAGAACATGCCCTGCTTTTGTGGAAGAAAGGGGAACTATAATTTTTTTGCATTTGAGCTCCAAGTAATAAAACTAGAACCAAAAGAAAAATAACTACCAGATGTAGACTTTCAGTCATCCAAACTACCTCCACAATAAAAATCACTAAAGCCAACAAGATTGACCCTTTAAGAAGTGTAGTAATGAATACCAAAATTTAGAGTGCCTTTCACATACCTAAAAATTATCTTGGATACCTTCATATGTATTTTAGATGTCTCTTTCATGTACCTTGAAATGAGAGAAAGTAAATAATAAATATTAGATCTCATGTGAGTTAAAAACATCAAACTTCCAACAATTCTCCTATAAAATATCTCATCAACTATTTCAGAACCATCATCACTACACAACACAAATCCATGATCAACTAGTGTGGAGGTTGGTTTACAATCAACCATATCAAATTTCTTCAACATATCTTTGACATAATTTGTTTGACAAGTGGAAATTTCATTCACTTTGATAAAATTCCATTCCTAGAAAATATTTCATGAGACCTAATTATTATAGAATGACTAAACATATAAAAAAATCATCCACATTCAAACTTATTTGAATTTC
The DNA here is from genome assembly GCA_007258455.2 of Sequoia sempervirens. Lineage (NCBI taxonomy): Eukaryota > Viridiplantae > Streptophyta > Pinopsida > Cupressales > Cupressaceae > Sequoia > Sequoia sempervirens. Next base: position 42,294,150 of record VDFB02193867.1, on the reverse strand, counting down.
ATTACATTCTTGTTTCTAGTAAAGGATAGGTTCACTGTTACTTATTTGAAAGTCGTTCTTTTAAAAATATCCATAATCCTATGATACCATGCTCTTGGTGCTTTCTTGAGGCAATACAAAGCCTTCTTCAACTTGTATACTTGATGTTATTTTCCTTGTGCTAGTGTTTCCAACTAATTATCTAGGTTTTCCTAAAGATTAGCTAGATCTTATGATAAGAAACCCTAGGTTAGTGGCCAATAAATAGGATATTGATTTTATAGTGTTTTCCACTACAATTTAGGATTTGCAAAACCAAGGTGGTGTTGAACACTTATAATACTGAGAGGGGGGGTGAATAAGTATTCCTTTAAACCAATTAAACATAATTCATCCAATTATTAAAGTAAATATAACTCCAATGGTGAAAGAAAGCATGGAGACATCCAAAAAATCACAAGACCCATGAACACCAGTATTTTTATGTGGAAACCCAAAAAGGAAAAAAACACGATGTGGGTTAGCTCACAATATATTATATTGGGATATAAGATAAATTACAAAAATGCTCACTACTAGGTAGAATCACTATCCAAGTGAACTCACTGCCCATAGATAAAAAGAAGGAACAAAGAAGGGGTGACTATATAGCCTATTTAAATTGATACAATATCATCTATCATATGTTGGATTATAGTTCTAATGAAGTACAAAAATGATCTCACACTAATTTGAATCAATACTCTGATTTGTTCATAATCTGCTCAATTTTGCATCACACACGTGTAGGCGAGCCACCATACATGTCATATATATTTCAACACTTTGCATACAATCTAATATTGCTTCATCAACTTATGCTTCTTAGTTTACATACACACCTCCTTACTACACACCAAAAAAATTGAAGTTGATCTCATATATATATCCATATCAAGTGTAACTTCAATTACATTAGCCTAATTAGAAGTAACACACAAAATTAAACATGTTGTCCTCAAATTTTTTTATCCATAATTCATGCCTTAATTCAAAATTCAATTTAAATCAAGATAGGTTAGTATGGAACTAATATAAATCCCACATAAAATAAAGTTACTTGCTTGTCCTTTACAAAATATCAAACATATTAGGTTAGCCCAAAAATAGATTGAAGCACATAATCTTCATGTATAGATGCAATTTTCCAAATGTGCAACCTGAAAGCTTGATCTTCCTTCAAATTCCCATTAAATTGACAACTATTAGCTTATCTTCATCATCACAAAAAAATTATAATCCATGAAGAAATGTAGAATCTCCCACATTGATACACTGTAAAAAAACTAACTGCAATATACAAGGCTAAGAACTGGCATTCATATATTTTGAGAAACTTCACAAAATGTCACAAAATCTTGTATATAGCTACACCTGATGACCTCAAAATTGTAATTAGAATCACAGAGTGATATCTCCACTCGTGGTGAAGTGTGAACCCAAAAAAGAATGCATAGAACCATAAAACTACTAGAGGAAATACTTAGTCAATTTCCTGATAAACCATACATTTTGGACCAACTTGCACTATACAAATGTCTTAAAAAATGCATCCAAAATATGCTAGGATGATCATAACAATATTGACATCAATGACAACACTAGATCATGCAATATATATACATTTCATGCTCATGTTTCCAAACTACATCATGAATGATAAACTTCCAACTTCCAACAATCTCCCTCTTTGTCATTGATGGCAACCTGCAATCAAAAAAAAATTCTTTCTCCCCCCTTTACTCATATTTTTCCAAAAATATTTCTCCAATAACTCTCCAATTGTCTTTCAAAGATTTTTTCAAAAAAAAATCCCAATATCTCTCCCCCTTTTAGATCAATGGCAAAGAATGTGTAAAAACTAAGTATACTTCCCCTTAGATATATGTGATGACTCCTCCTTAGGAAATTAACCAAAGAAAAGAACTTTTATGCCTGAAAACTTAGAAAAATGCATAGGAGTAAAAATTGTCAACTTGAGGATGGGTGATCCCACAATACTGGTTTACAATTTTTGGCCAAATTGGACACTGAACTGATTTTTTCTAACTAAATCTTCACTTTCAGACACCTATAGTAGCTAAATCGTGAGGAATTTAAAGATGACACAAACTAGTGATTTGTGACATTTTATCTATAGATTCTAAATTATTTTTTTCAAAAATTTTGGAATCAGATTGCACTTCTTTTTCTATCTCCTTCGAAAACTAGTTTTTTTCAGTAAACACCATTTTTAAGGAGTGATGATCACCGTATAACACAGCTTTTTTCCATGAAGGATAAAATTCTATGTTTTTTGAATTTAGATATGTAACTATGATATCTAGTGCTTCCAATTGGTTTCATAGTGTTTTATTGAATATTTTTTCCTTAATCAAGTTTCAAAGTTAAACCAATTACAATTTAGACATAGGAGGACCACATAACACAACCTTTTTTGTATGTATCAAAATTCTTCTTTTTGATAATCTTCTATTTTTCTACGTGTAGAATAGAGAGCTTGATTTTTGGTGAAAAACCTACATTCATAAAAAATAAAAAATAAATATAATAATTAAATTAAATTTATTTAAAATTATACTTTTTGGGAAGCTTACAATAAAGACTACATACTTTAAAAATAAAAATAAAAATGAATTAATTTGATCCCCCAAAAGGTAAATCAAAACTAGATTTTTATCAGCATTTTGATAGGTGTAAAGGAGACTCTGTTATAGGTATGGTTTAAAACTAGCGAGGTTCTATCCAAGGGGGTTTGATCAAAGCCTCTTCAATTGGAATCCTTCAAATGGAACTTTTTAAGGCTTAAATCATTATATTTTTTAAAAATATATGATTTCAGCAAAAATCAAAATCTCCCAGATATTGTAAACCAACATTGTGGGATCACCTGGATGTTGACCTTTGAAGCTTCTACAAGAATTATTTCCAAGTAGATCTTCCTTCTTCCTAAATCCTCTTTGCTTCTACAAGTGTCTCATTTTGTAATTCAAGCTCCATTAGATTTTCTTCTCCTTCTTCCAAAGTATTGGGGTTGAGATTTATCTTTGACAGTTTCTCAGTACTAGCAAGGTAACTTGAGATAGGTGTATATTTTTTATTCACTAAGTCCCTTAGCTTCACTTTCTATCTAATTATATCTTCTTTCTAACCTTATAGGGTGAAGAAATTGTCATGTAGCTGCATTATGCTAGTCTAGGTCTGATCATCTTTGTGTCGCACTAGATCATAAGTCTATGTTGCAGTGGTTATTTTTGTTTCAATTGTACTCATGGCATCCTTTATGCTTTGTGTGATATTTGGCCATTTCATGCAATAAGAAAATAAGTTGTGTACTTCTTCCCCACATGCTTGACATCCTTCAAACATTTTGTAACTTTTTGATGTGCAAGTTTCCACATTTTCTTGTGATATTCAATCATTTCTTTTCTGTAAGCCTTGCCTCAAATTGAGTTTTAGTTTATCCTCTCAGTCTAGAGGAATATTCCTTGAAAGAATCAACCAAGATTTTGAAATTTTCCAAAGTAGATAATGATGCATCAATGCTTTCATTTGGAGTTATCTCTTGTAAGGATTTTATACCTTCATCCATATCTTGTGCATTTGTAGTTCTGACATTGATCTCATGCTCATGTTGAGCATCATCTATGTGAATTCCTTCTTCTTTAGAAATGTTATTGTTACCTATTTTTACCTTCTATGTTAAAATGGTGCATTAAATAGGTCAATTAGTCAAATATCTCAAGTTTTACAAAATATTCTTTCCAAAATATTTATCAAAAAGAGAAAATGAAATATTAAGGGCCTTCCTTATTGCTAAGTTTGAAAGCATATTTTAAAGGAATCTTCTTTTAAATATTATCATAGTTCAAATGATAATATTTAACGTCAATTTTTCAAAGTCAAAGAGGCTTTTTTTTTTTTTTCAAACATTGGAAAAGTATGTTAATGGAATTCACGTGCAAATGGGAAAAAAGATTAAGTTTTATCTTCTTTTTTTTTATGTTTGAAAGTGAAAGTAGTGAGAGTTTCCATGCTTGGTAGAAGATTTCCTTGATTTTTGACAAAAAAAAGGAAGACGAATTGAGTTGTGAGGTCTTGCAAAGGGAAAGAGCTTAAGTTTTAGGCAACATTCACTTGTCAATAGGTTTGAAACATCTCTTATTAAAATAGTCATATCTCAAAAACCAAAAACTTAGTTTTCATGATTTTTGGACAGAAATTAGTAAACAATTAAATGAAAAAACTTGTTAAATATCGTGAAAACCTAGTTTGTAGTTTGAAAGAAATATTCACCAATATAAGGTCGAGTTTAGATGCAAAATGGAAGCATTTCAATCACATCGGCAATAAAGAAGGGTTTCAAATTGGAAATTTAGTTGTTTCCTTCTATCTTGAAGTTGATTTCAAGGAGTTTGTAGTAGTGAAGGACAACAATCAACTTCAATCAAGCTAATGTTTATTTTCAACTCCAAATTAATCAGGAGTTCATTTAAAAGTTGAGTTTCTTTAAAAGGCATCTTCAAGGCTTAGTTATTCTCAGTTCTTGCTTCTTCCTCTCTTTAGTATTGCAAAGATTTTGTAAGTTTTGTAACTCAACTTTTATAATTTGATATAGAAGCTCCTTTCAAATCAATAAAGACAACAATGTTTTCCTCTTCATGTTTTGTCTCATTTTGTAGTTAATGATTTGATGTTCATGTACCATAGAAAAATGGCTCTTGGACATTTTCATGGTCTTTTAGGTTTTTATCCTATGATGTTTGACTTGCCTTGCTTTCATTTAATGTTGCAATGTGGCTTAAACATTCACATTAGGTCCTTAAAATTCAAATTGTGACATCTTGTGAAGGTGTTTTGAAGTGTTGTAACACATTTCTACACTTTTCTAGACTCATTTAATTACAATTCACCTAAAAATAACCTTTCCATCCCTTATCAAGTCCTATTTTGAAGTGTTGTAAAGTCTTCTAACAAGATTTCACACTTTTCTAGGCTTAATTTCACTATTTACACCTTTCTTATGCTTTATTTGACCCGTTTATACACTCATAAGGCTTAATTAAGTGTATTTTTTAATGTAAACCTAACAAACAACATTAAATATAACTTAATTCCCAACACCCACTTTCAAGCCCAAGGTGGGACCCATTTTCCATAGGTGGTGAATGAGTCCCTCTTGGCTCAAAATTCAAAATATTTCAAATTTTCTTTCAAGTTTTTATTCAAAATTACCTTATGTCAGCCTATGATGAAGTATCATTGGGTTACGAAGGCACAAGTGTGTATAAATAAGTTTTTTTCTCCTCATTTTACATCTCATAATCTCATAATTCATTGAAGCATTCAATCATTCATTCAATCACTTTTCATCATTCAATCAAGCATCAATTAAGTATCTTGAAGCAACCATTGATATATCTTCAAATTTCTTCAACAAGGTTGTGGTGAGTTTAGGACATTTGCATGTTGTTTATTCATCTTTCCTTGTTCATTTCATTCCATTTCTTCATTAAGGATTTGATTACCAAAGTGGGATTTGACCAAGGCAAATCCCTATAACCTAACCCTTAACCATTTTCCCCCTTTTGCATGTATGTTTGCAAATTTGTGTATGCATATTTTTCAAGCAATTAGGTGTTGAAAGGTGGTAAAAAAGTCAACAAAGTGTTTCAAGTCAAATCAACACTATTTCAAGCTTGGAGACAACCTATAGTCTGTTTTCTATAGATTTGACTCCGTCAACCCAACAAGAAGATAAGTTCAGATCTGGTACTACAAAATTGGTCCTTGATTTCACAAAATTTTGGGAGAGGAGTGATTTTCCATCAATGGAAAATGAGTCCCACCTTAAGGCTAGAAAACTAGATTTTGTCAGATTTCAGATCCTGACAGTCAGAAACTAGTTTTTAGGACTTTTTGCTAGTAGTTGGACTGATTCGCCATCAGTGGCGAATGAGTCCCATTGGTGATTTTCACTAATTTTTACTAGCATTCATGACACTTTAGATTCATCATTCATTTCCCAGGTGCACTTTGATTCAACCTTCTTCATTTATGCTTTGCATTTGTTCTTGTTTTAGTTAATGCTTGCATATCACATTGTGTTTTTAAATATTGCATATTTCTTAGGTTTTGCATTCATAATCAGTCAATTACATTACTTAGTTGCATTTAGATCATCTCATTTAGTCTTAATCACATCATACATACATTAGATTTAGTGAACCACGTTGATTTTTAGTGGGGTTTATCTCTCTCCTTTTAGGTGTAACATCTTAAGAGTGCAAGAGCAGCCTATAAACCTCATTCCCAAAAATCTATGGTTCAATTCAATTGTGATTCAATTTTTTAGAATCCTTTTCTATATCTTATTGTTGTAGGTTTGAGTGCAAAAGTTTCATTTAATGCAAGTTGTGTGTTGTGTTTAATGTTGTTAGTAGGTTGAAGTTGTGATAAAACTTTTGTTTTTCCTTCATGTGAGCCTCTAATTTTTAAACCTTCATGCAAATTACTTATGTATTGCATTGTTTCATATGGAATTGTGAGAGAAAAAATCTTTGTGAAACTAATTGTGAGTTGAATTAGTGGTTAATTTTATAAGTTTCTAGTGCATCACTACTAAAGTTTTAGGATTTCCATTTCAAGTTATCCTTCCATCCCTTTTCTCAAAAAAGTTAGTATCTTTTAGGCAATTTACTAAGGAAACCAACCCTCTCTAGAGATTCATTCTCATCATAAGCCACCCACAACTTGAGAATGTTTCCATGTTTTGACAATAGGATAGTTGAGTCTAACTCAGCTAGTGTGATCCTGATTGATAACATTTATCATCAATATCCTTTTTTCATGTAACTTCTTGGTTAACTTTCCTTGTAACCAATTGGTTATCAATGATTTTTCTCTTCTTACCTGATCTCCAAGAACCACTAGAGGCTTTTGCACTCATTTCAACTCTAGTCCTATCCTTTATCCTTGGGGTATGTGCAAGATCATGATGGGCCAAAAAGTGGTGATATGATGGGTATGTGTAGGCTATGTGGCTGACAACTTTTTTTTACCCAAAATTGATGAAACAAAAAGGGGTTTTAAAGGAGATTCTCAACTTTCCACCAATACAAATTATGTTTTACTTTTAATTTAATAAATAATTATTATTCAGTTTCTATTTGAATTACAACTAAAGTCTTGATTGATAAGATGATTGAAAAAAATCTATAGCTTTCAAACGGTATCACATTTTTTGAATATGAAACATGTGTCGCATTCTATTCTTTTCATACTATAGGATTAACAAAAAAATGAATTTCATGAAGTTTTGACTAAGCTAATTTGGTTAGACATACAATTTTTTATATTTTCTAAAGGTTGTAATAAAAAATTCATAATTAATTATTTACTAGGAAAAAAATTACAAAAACATATGCATCACATCAGAACATGAGTCCTCTACTTATATCTAAAATCTTATAAAAAAAATTATCATTTTGTTATGGTTAGGGTGGTCAGAAAGACACCTACTTCTTATTTTTTCCCTGAAATTTAAGTACTACTACATTGAAATTTCAAATTTTCACCAAACATTTTTTTTTTAAAGAAACCTAGTAGTTTAGAAACTACATTCAATTTGCTACAGATTCTACTCTTACATATTTTTGAAATAATATAAATAACTTATTCAAATTTTCATGTCAAGTTTCCTAACTCTAATTTTTCTAAATTTTTCACCACTTAAGGGCCTATTTTTTCCATTATGATCTTGCACATATTGTCAAAAGGAACTCACATTTTCCATAAAACAAATAATCTTCTAGGAGAAACTTCTTCCATTTTCCCATAAATGTATGCTTTGAAGTCATCAATAGGTAAAACTCAATAGGGAGTACGAGAAAATGCACCTAAGGGATCATCTAGTGCCTCCATTACATTTAAATTACTTTCAAATAAATTTTTTGGTAGACTGGAATATGTAGGAATTGCAAAATACCTCTTAGTCAGCTCAATAAACTTAGGGTTTTAATGTTTATCTACTGGGAGACGCATTGAACTCTTCAATTTTCTCTTCAGCTCTTCTCTTCCCCTTAGAATGTTTTTAGTTAAATTAATCTTCCTTCACACACTTGCATTCAACTCTCTGATTTCACCTAACTCTGTAATAAGTGCTTTGGACCAAAAAGTTGATTACCCTAAAACTATGTGCACAACCATCTTATCATGCTTCACAAACCTTTGCATTTACATATTTTCTTCTACAATTTTCTTCAAAAGATCGATAATATATATTTCCATCTCATATCTTCATGTCAATCCTTGACACCTCATATTGGCAAGAGGGTATATGATTTTCAATTATTTCTTTGCCTAAGCCAATGCTTAGGTTCAATTCTTAGAGGAATTATCTACACTGGAGGGTGGTATAGATTCTCCCTTATCCTCATTCTCTTCTTTCTTTCTCCATATATTTTCCATTTAACTTTTCACTTCATCTAAATTAATCTTCTTAACTAGTTCATTCTTCTTCATCAGATCAATATTTTCCTTCCTTTCACAAATCCACTTTGTTGAACTAAAATCAACTTGGGAAGAAACACTTGAGGGTGGTACAGATTCTCGCTTATCCTCATTCTCTTCTTTCTTTCTCCATATATTTTCCATTTCCATTTTCACTTCATCTAAATCAATCTTCTTAGCTAGTTCATTCTTCTTCATCAGATCAATATTTCTCTTCCTTTCACAAACCCATTTTGTTGAATTGAAATCAACTTGGGAAGAACCACTTGTAAACTGGAAGTTAAAAGTGTAGATTTCAATTGAGTTACAAGGTTAATAGAATGAAAGTCACCAAAGGAATCAACTCTAAGTTTTTTTCTACAAGAATGGTGAAAGAATAATTTAGCTCCTTTAACACTCTTTTCTTGACAAAAAACTTTTTTTGTTGCAACAATTACATCCTCAAATAAAATTTTCCAATACATCTAAAAGAAAAATTAGGGGAAACCATCTAGGCATAGCACCTTGTTTCCATTAAAATAAAAGACAATAACTCCAATGTCCTCCTCCAAAGGGATCTTTCTTAGATGAAGACTATCCACTTCATTTAAAATTCTAGGAATATTCTCTGTGATCCTTCTTTCAATGTCCAAATTAACCATAACATCAACTGAAAGGAATTTTTTGAAGAAATCAATTATCACATTACCAATTTTTGCTTCATTTAAGATCTTGATTCAATTAAATTGGATTTATTTTATTACATTATAAGACCCATGTTTAAGAGTGGTAAGGTGGACAAATTTAGTGTTATAGTATCCACTTTTGAACCACACAATTCTTGACCTTCACCTCTAGTATTCCTGATACTCAGAAATTATTGAGAGGAGCTCTAAAAGGAGAAAATTTTCCTACTTAAGAAAATCATGCCCAAAAATTCATTTATTGAACATATTTCTAGATCAAATTGAGTTTATTATTAATCTCTTTTTTTTCTTAAAGATATTGCCAAAGGATTTTCTATTCTACTATTAAATTTTGGTCTTAACATTTGAAATATTTTTAGAAAACCTATATATGGATGACCTATCTAACTTTATATTCCACCATTCAAAAAAAATCTCCAAATCAAGATGGTGAATCCACATTTTTTAAAACTTGAAAGAAATTTTCTTCTCTCTCTAAGGTCAATAAAATAATGATTGAAAGATTGTTTGAACCCATCCTTGTAAGGGTCGATAAGGATAAAAATTAGAATTCCAACCAATCAAAAGAAATAAGATGATTGGTTTTCACCTAAATGGGGAAGGGACCAATATTCCTAGTTGACCAAGTAAATTTACCACCTTGTAACTCCAAGTCCAAAAGAGCTTGGTCATTAATGAAATATGATAAATCTCCCCTACTATCCATTAAATATTGAGAGCCTCCCATATTTTCCTTCTCCTTAAAGAGAGTGTTAAATCCCCCACCACCATTCACCTACTATAATAAAATAAAAATTTGAAACTCAATATTATTCCATAAGGTCTTCCTTACATCACGTGTTTAGATCATAGATGTTAGAGAAAATATAGAACTTATTATCTCCTACATTACTAAATTTAGTGGCAACATGAGAATATTATTCATACACAACATCCCCACTCACCACTTTGGGGTTTCAAAATGTGGCAATAATCCTAGACTTACCCACAACATTGACCCCATGGAACCCACTCTCTCTAAAAAAATTATTCTTCAAATTACTCAACTTTTCCATAAGCTTGTTTGTTCCTTGGATGAATAAAATATTGGATTTGTGTTGAACCCTAACAAGATTAATTAGGCCCTTGACATTCCAAAAGATCATTTGCATTTCTTTGAGGGGGTGTTCTCTTTTAGAACATGTTCATTATGGTTTTTGTGAACCATCAATAATGTCTTTCCTAATGCCCCTTTCTTGAGTACTTTTTAGAGGCAATCTTCCTATATTCTTGGACTTTAAACCATAGTGTACAATTTTTTATTTCTAGTTTGTGTCTTTTTATTTATCTCTTCACACTTCCCTTTAATAAGAGAAGAAAGCACCTTATTATTATTTGTTGTGTGCATGAATTCTAATTTTTAGAATTTAGGTATTTTATCTTCTCCTTAGATCCTTCCTCTAAAATAATTTGAATTTTCTCCTTTTGGTTGATAAATATTTTTGACACATTAGGAGAGGAAATAACACTCTAAGTTTCCTCATGATTCAAGAGTTTTTAAATATGTTTGATTTGATATAAAGTATTTGGGAAGATTAAAGGGATTCTTGTATATTAGGTGTTTCCCTCATGACAAGTTATTTCTACTAGATCATTCACATCATTAGAAGAAACTGTCCCTTCTTTAGTACAACTAGAAGAAAGATGAGAAAGAGTTAGGTTCTTGCCATCAATAAAATCCATTGAGTTTTCCTCACCACCATCCTAATTATGGAGACACTCAAACCTTTGAGCCTTCTTTTGAGAAAGAGGATCAAAATAATTACCCCCAATCTTTCATCTACTTCATTTTTCTTCCAAATTTGTTGAGGCTCTCTTTGAAATTTGGTCAAGATAATTTTTTACCCAATTCCTAGACTTGTTACACTTAAAACATGCAACTTGGGAAATGACTTGAACTCCATATGCTATTTCTAGTTATCGAGTTTTTACTTGGTAGAGATTGATGAAGGGAAATTTCTACTCAATACACACAAATCCTAACGAAAAATAGTCTACATCTCAAACTAATCATTGTATCAATAGTGAGGAATTGGCTAAAAGTGCTCACAATACATTTGAAGACCTCTTCATCCAAAAACTCTAGTGGAAAACTAGATAATCTTACCCACACTGGGGTAATATTGAAAGAATTGCTAACAAGATCAAAAAATTGTATCTCATTTCCTTAGAGACAATATTAATTTTCCAATAAACCACAAATTTCTAGCAAGGGTGTTATAAAGGTACTCCTTACAAGAAAATGAGAAGGAAAAAATAAAATTGGCATAGTTGCAATTTCCAACTTACCTCTAACTCCCCATTTCTTAAGCATCAAGGCTTTGAGTGCGTCTACATTATGCCTAGGATAAAAAAAACTTCCAACTAGAGTTAGCTCCATCTTATAGATGGTTTTTCCATAATACAATTTGGAAAAAATAGAAAATTCCCTAGAACTAGGGTCAATATTGACAACCATTGAAGTAAAAGATATTTTCCATTTTATCCTTGCTCTAAGAAGAAAATACCAAGTTCTAGAGCCTGGCGCCTTAACAAACTACTCTTCAAACAAAGGAATTTTGTGACCCTCATTCTAACTAAAAACTAGACATTTACTAGCACCAGAGCCCCATAGCTATTAGTAAAGGCCCCACCTTTATGCTCAACCTCAAAAATATCTCTAGCACATGGAAACCCTCTAGGTTTGGTGTAAAGATGACAGATTATGACACCAAGAGATCCACTTCACTGTTAAAAATACTTCTCACTAACCTACTATTAGCTTGCTCCCCAAAAATCATTCCCATTGATAGAAAAACCACCAAACCCTAGCTTGATAGATGTTATTTGCACTCATTATAATTATTATTTTACATGATTTACATGAATATATGCTTAATTTACATTTTAATTTGATGTATTATTTATCCTCTCCACTAATTCCTTGCATATAATGGATGAAACCAATTGAAGGGGACATATTTTGTCACTAACACTATAATGTTGAGGTTGTAGATAATACATGTAATTATAAAGACTCATTTAATATAACTAACACACAATATGATAGTGCCTAATATGGTATGTCATCCCATGACCAGCAAGCCAGATGAAGCATTATCACATTCTCTACAATTAGAATTTCTCTACTACCACACTCCCTCTCTCTCCTTCTCATGATTGTTGATAAAATTTAACTTACAATTATTCTAATTTCTACTTGTCTACTCATATCATATTATTTCTTTTTTTCAAAATTTGTCATGGAATTTGCATGTTGAAGAATGAACTTACAAGATTCAACTATGTGAAGCATGTTACTTTATCTTGACTAAGATATCCTTTTTGCATCTAAATATTTATTTAACATGCCTATTTTTAGTTGCTACACACTTCAAGATACATGACCATTCTAGGACCCACATTCACCTCAAAGTGAGGGAAAAATGTTATGATAAAATTTGCATGCTGAGACTAATTCCTATTTTGTTTTATGCACATTTTGAGAGAAAGGATAAATAAATTTACATATTGACAAATGAAACAATCATATGCCTAGTTGGACTTATTCCCCTATCCTTCATATATCCTCATTATCTTCACTTTGATTATTTTACTGGGCTTGATCTTATGCACTTTTTCCCAAATATTTCTTTCCGGCCTTAATTCTAGCACCTTGCTACTCAAGTGTGAGAGAAAACACGAGACTTATATATATGACCCCCCAAGATTTCAAAATTTGAATTTAAATTTTTTGTTCACTATCAACCATTACTTTCTCTCCCAAACTCGCTAAACACAAGTGTGCATAATTTATTGCTATGTCATATTATATAAATGCATTCAATTGCATTCATTTTGATAATAGAAAAACATTGAATATCATTGAAGGAGTGTGTTAGGAACACTTCAAATGAAGCATCTACAAAGAACCTAGTTCTACATCACATCATTGTAATGCATCTTCATGTCTAAAGATTATTGTCCTAAATTATTGACATGATTAGAAAGCCATCTTCTTTTGAAACTGCAAAAAAATCTTATCCCTTAATGATTTTACCTGCTTTAAAAAGTATTCATAATAATAAAATGATCATATCATCATCATTGGAATCATTGTAAATGAGATAGTAGGAGATAGCTGGCTTGACTATATAAAAGTGCATCACTTTCAGATTAAAAGCAACATAGTAAATGAATTTGGATAGTTATGGTTAAAATGATCTGACCCACAGCATAAAGGCAAAAGCATTAAATGACAAAATGATCAGGGTCATCATTAAAAGAATCCCATGCAAATGAGGTAGTAAGAAATAGTTGGCTTGACTATAGAAAATTTCATTGACAGCTTGATAGGTAGCATTTCACTTTCAAACTAAAAGCAATAGAATAAATCAATCTAGATAGTCATGATAAAATTATCTGACCCAAAGAATAAAGACAAAAGCATTAAATAACAAAATGATCAGCATCATCATCAGAGGAATCCGTGCAAATGAGATAGTAGGAGATAGCTGGCCTAACTATAGAAATGTACATTGAAAACTGGATAGATAGCATCACTGTCAGATTAAACCAACATAATAAATGAATTTGGATAGTTATGATTAAGATGATCTGACCCACAGCATAAATGCAAAAGTATTAAATGTCAAAACGATCAGCATCATCATTAAAAGAATTTGTTGTTTTTAGTTTGAAAGTGAAATGCTACCTATCAAGTTTGTTAATGCAGTTTTCTATAATCAGGCCAGCTATCTCAGACTATCTCATTTACATGGGATTCTTTTAATGATGATGTTGATCATTTTGACATTTAATGCTATGCAAATGAGCACCTTATTTTATAAATGACACACTTTTATTAAATAATTATGATATTTTATATAAAGCAAAAAAATATTTATTATACTTGTTAATGGATGTATTTATAGTTTTTTTATATGACATTCATAAATTCTCACATGTTCATATAATAATCCATCCTACAAACATCTGATCATTTATTAATTTCCATATTAAAATAATTATTGACAAAATATAAACACGTTACAAAACTAAATAGTATAACCACAAATGCTATACAATTAATAAAACTCCACTAAACTATTGGTCCATTAAGCCAATGCGAAACCAATAATTCTTGTCAATTCATTCTGACGTCGTACAGAAGAAAAGAAAGCCTAAAGATTCCCCGTGACTTAAAAAGATTTGATTGCTATTGGTCATTCAGCTAGTGGACAAATTGCGTACGCACGGGATATGATGAATGTATTTGGAAATTTGACTATAAAAAGATAAATTGACAACTTAATAGATAGCATTTCATTTTCAAATTAAAAGAAACAAAATAAATGATCAAAAAATTGAATTTGAATAGTTATGATTAAAATGCAGAATAAATGCTGAAATTAAATAGTTGAACATAGCTGGCTTGTAACTTTGTAAAAAAGTATCATTCGTTGGAGTGAGCAAGTGACTATACAGAGGAATAATGAGAGGCACAACATTATAAAAGTGCGTTGACTATTATTAATGTTAAATAATTAATATAATTTAATATTATATAAAATAATATGTTCAAAATATTTATTATTTGTTTAGAAAACTATAATGCTAAAATGATTGTGTTGATGCTAAAATTAATGTTGAGAGGTATTCTACAATGATAATAAGAGGTGGAGTATAATTGTATGAATATGTTAACAAAAAATATTACATAAAATTTGATTATTATTTAGACATTAAATATTAATATTTAATAATAAACATGATATTTTCAAAATATGCCACACATCAAATTTATGTCTCCATATATGTTGTAAATAAAATAAAATAACTTTTAAGTAAATAAAATAGTTTCAGATTAATATCTCATGATATTTCTTTAGATAGATGTATTTAAGATATTTATGCTAGTCTTATTTTTATTTAAACTTATTTTCACATATTTATTATTATTAGTAATTTAGTGCACTAACATTCATGTCAATATTCATGCATTTGATCCTTGCTTCACGTCTTCCACTTTCAAATTTGAGAACAATCATGAATGCTTGAGAATTGATTGCAAGTGATGCATGGTTCATTGCAACTCCAAATTTTGAATTTTCAATCCCCTTTCACTAGACATTATGAGTTAGCTTGATACATATTTTATTGCTATGTCTTGGTATTTAAAGACATTCATTTCTGCAATTTATTTCTATAGTTGAATAAGGAAAACATCAAGAGAACAAAGATAATTCACTCTAAGAACATTTTCATTTGGATCTTAAGAAAGATATTAGTTTGTATCAATATCTTAGGCCATCTACAAGTGAGTGCTTGTTATGTGTAATCGTATTATCAAAGCTATAAAGAAAATTTGTAAGGAAGTTGACTTCAAAGAACTTAATCCTAGTAGTTCAATAACTTTCTCAACTATATTTTCAAATACCAGTATCATTCCTTACTCATCAACAAATATCAAATATTATACAAAATAAGCTTCCAAAAATTTTCTACCTACTAGATTAGATCACCTGTGGGAAGTCAAATTTTCATTATTGCTTTGAGAATATAATTTTTTATATATGTTCTAGTTTTAAGATAAAAAACACACCAAAAACATCAATTTTATACTATAATGAATTGAATTTGCATATCAATTAATGTTTGTGTTCCCTTATCAAATTAAGAGCCAAATACTTTATTCATTTCAGTTCATTTCTAAAAAAAATCATTATATTGACTCCACTTTTAAATTCAAATATAGATTTTAATTAGATAATTATTATTTACATTCAATTCATTCACCTAAAATAATCCACCCTTGCACCTCCTCATGCTGAAATGAGATCTAGAACCAATAAGATTAGGCTCCATAACCAACAATCTCCCACTTGGAGACTAGTCATAACAACTCAATGAAGATAATCAAACTCCACCAAAAATCTCCCACTTGGAGACTATTTACAACACGTCCATTGCCACTACACTCATTGGACTAGGCTCCAAATTTTGACTCAACAAGTTTCTCATCTACATCATCCTTGAAGGCCAACTCAAATTGAGCAAGAAATCAATTTATCCTAAGTTACTATCTTTGTCAACATGTTTGTAGGATTTTTGCTAGTGAATATCTTTTCCAAGTTCAATTGTCCATAGATTCCAAAATTGATCATATGAAATGATACTTGATATGGATATTTCTAGTCCAAATGAAGGGCTAATTTTTTTACAAGATGAATGAAACTTTGGCTATCACTACACAACATATTATCCTCCTACTTCTTTCCTAATTCCTCCATAAAATTTTGTAACCAAATCATCTCTTTACTAGCCTTTGTAGTAGCAACATACTTTTCTTATGTTGTTGAAAGTGCAACAACCTCTTGCAATCTAGAAATCCAAATTACTGTTGTTCCACCTATAGAAAACACATACCTTGTGGCGCTCCTCCTACTATCCATATCATGTGCTAGATCTGAATGAACATATCCATGAAGAGAAAAATTATAACCATTAAAACATAATACTTGGGTAATAGTACCTCTCAAATACCTAAGAATCCACTTTACTAGGTTCTAATGCTCTTTTTTCTGAATTGTTCACGTACCTACTCACAACTCCCATTGCATTTATAATTCTTCGCCTTGTATACACCATGGCATACATCAAGCTATCAAGTTTTGGTGAGTATGTAACCTTGGATAAGAAATCTACAACAACATTCTCACAACCAAGATTATCAAGTATATTAATGTCAAATTCTTGTAATAATAATAACCATATCATAACTCTTCCAATGACAACAAGTTTATTCATTAAAAATCAAATTGCAAAATAATCAATATGAGCAAACACTTTGTATCTTGTGATATAATGATGAAATTTATTAATTGCATATATACTATGGCTAGAGATTCCTTTTCAATTACTATGTAATTTACCTAAACACCAATGAAATTTTTTCTTATATAATTAATAGAAGAAAAGAGTGTACCATCTTTTTGGCCTATTTTTCCCCCATTAAGGTATCAAAAGCATTAATGTGAATATGGAATGGTAACTCCCAATTAGGTCCAAGTAACACTGGTATAGTAATGATATTTTTTAATTACCACAAAAGTATGTTGACAATCTCCCATCCATGAGAAGGTATTATATTTTCTTAAAAAAAGAAAGGGGTGAGTAAATTTTACTAAAACCTTGAATAAACCTTCTATAATATCTGGCATGCCCTAAGAAACTATAAACCTTTATAACAAATGTAATGATGTAACACTATACCTTATGTCATCAGAATATGAAATTTATCATGATTGAGAGATACATTAATATCTTCACACCTCTTAAAAAAAAAAGAAGATTATTCTCAGCTTCTTCATAAGTGTTACAATACACAATGAAATCATCCATGTATACCTCAACAAAATTATGAATAAGATTAAAAAATACTCTAAATTATAGCATCTTAAATTGTCACCCTTGATAATTTCACTCCAAATTTTTCTCCTTCCTATATGATTCAACCTAATTATGTACCTAATTTCCTAAATTATTCCTTCCATGGCCCATTTAATCATTTATCGAGAAATTAAATATGAAAAGCTAAAGTAGACATTTAATATTTAGATTCTAGCACTCTAGATCCCAAAAAAGTGGGTTTGGCCAAGGGTGCCCTTAGCACCCTTATCCCCTTAAAATGTCCCCAAATTTAAATATGTCAAGGTTGGCAATTTATTATTTGAATTTCAAATCCTAAATGTTAGCTATCAGGATTTAATTTATGGGGAATTAGATTGATTGCCTATAAATACCTAGTCATTTCATCATTTGAAAGAGGAGGACAAGAAGAAGCAAATGAGAGAATATAAGAAAAATTATTATATTTCAAGATCAAGTCAAGAGTATAATTTACAAAATTATTATAGTTTTTCATCATCAGAGCATCATGTCATGTTTTATGTGATTTTTTTCATGTTTAAGAGCATCATGTCATGTTTTATTTGATTTTTTTCATGTTTATGCATACATATTTTTTTAGTACTAAAGTTTGTAGGTCTTCAAATCAAGTCAAGCCAAATTGCAATCAAGCCTTGAGGTGATGTGCATGACTTCAATCCTTCAAGGATATTAGATTTGAGTGGTGAATTATAGCCAATTGTTGATTCATTACTCTATTATCATTTAGCCTCTATCCCTCAAAAGGATGAGCTCTCTTTATCATCAATTTTATGATTGTGAAGGTAGAAATACCAACACAAGGTTTGAATAAGGCAAGACCCTATATAGTGCAACCCTTCCTCTCCTTTTGAATGTGAAAATTACAGATCTAAGGAAGATTGGAGACTATTTTTCATTGATACATTCAAGTTGTACAACTTGACAAAATATGGAAACTCAATTATCTCAGCAACAAATGAAGATCTGACAACAAGATTCAAAAGGAAGAAGCCTCAAATAGGGGACTTTAGAACTAGGAAAGCATATTTCATTTTTAGATATCTAGTCTAGGGGACCCTAGGTAACCTTGTCTAGCATAATCAAGCCCAAATTCAAATCACGGGTGCACACAAGTCTTCTATATTTGTTTCTAGTCATTAAATTTGTCTATCAACTTCTAGACTATCTACATTCATATCAAAATAGTGCAGTTTCATAATTAGCTAGTTACATAATTGTATTTCATCATAATTTCATTTCTAAATCACACACATCTACCACACATAAAAAGGGGAGGATTTTTCAACTCACCTTTTAGGTTTTTAGTTAATCTACTGTCCTTTCTCATCCTTCCCCCTAATTTTATTCTTGGAAAGATGACTAATTCTAAGTAAGCCCTAGGGTTTCACTTTTCCAACATCACATTTTTTATGAACTTGACTTATTTACATTACAAACCTTCTAAAATTTGAAGCATATCATCTTAGATCTAAGATTAATCTTGCATTTTTTTTTATTGTTCATTTAGGCATCTATTATTACATCAAAAAAGCATTAAAAAAATAAAAAAATTGAATGTCATATTGCATCCTAAGATGAAGTAGGATTAATTTCAGTCATCATAGGTCAGATCTACATCTTAATTGCATTTACAAATCTACATTAGGCCACTTTAGCTATGAAATCAAATCTGAAAGTGTTCATTGCATTCATTTAGGTATTTTGAATATAGTCAAAAAGGTGAAAAAGTGCATTGTTTTGTTGCAAAAATATATCAATATCTTCATTTCCAGATTTTACACATTAGGATCAGTCAATTGCTGAATTTTAGATCTCAAGATTGCATTTGGAATTTCATTTTATTTCTTGAACATTTTGAAAAGTTTTGAACACTTGTATTTTGCATTACGTAATCATAAATTGAAAAAATATAGAAAAATATTCACTGTCACACCTACACTATCATAGAACAAAATGATTAAAAATTATTAAAGACATTCAAACTATATATTTAGTAGAAAAAATATCTATTCTAGGGAACTCTAGGCATCCTTGTCTAGCTAGTTTTGGCTCAAAATTTCACCAAAAATCTATCTCTATGTTTTTTGTGTGTTTCTTCTCTATGGGTTTAGATCTTGTGGTTTTTATTATGGCTATTTTGTACCTTAGTGTTCATAGGGGGCACACACAATTTTTTTTAAAATCATATGAGCTTCATGACCTTGTGTCCTATTGCTAATACTCCCGCAATTTTTTTAAAAATCATATGAGCTTCATGACCTTGTGTCCTATTGCTAATACTCCCAAGAGATGAAATTGCATACTTATGGCATCCTACAATGTTATTACATCTGTTATGGAGCCTGAGTCCTCCAACTCTTTCATGCAAGGTATTGTCAATACCCAACGCATTTTGGACTCCATTCAAAATCATACGGTACCCATGACAACTTCACAATAAAGGGTATGTGTAGGATCATCATGGAAAAAATAGGCCCTTAAGCAGCAAAAAATTCAGAAAAATCAAAGTTAGACAACTTAACGTAAAAAATTGAATAAGTTATCTATATTATTTCAAAAATATGTAAGAATAGAATCTATAGCAAATCAAATGTAGTTTCTAAACTACTAGGTTTATTTTTTTTAAAATAAATTTATTTGGTGAAAATTTAAAATTTCAATGCAATGGTACTTAAATTTCAGGGAAAAATAAGAAGTAGGTGTCTGTCTAACCACCCTAACCATAATAAAATGATAATATTTTTTTATAATATTTTACATATAAGTAGATGAATCATGTCCCGATGTGATGCATATTTTTTTGTAATTTTTTTCCAAGTAAATAATTAATTATAAATTTTTATTACAAATTTTAGAAATATAAAAACTCGTATGTCTGACCACCTTAATTTGGTCAAAACTTCATGAAATTTAATTTAATTTTTTTTAATCCTATGGTATGCAAAGCATAGAATGTGATGCATGTTTTAGATTCAAAAATGTGACACTATTTGAAAGTTATAGATGTTTTCAATTAGGCTATCAATTAGGACTTTAGTCATAATTCAAATAGAAAATGAATAATAATTATTTAATTAATTCAAAGT
Source organism: Sequoia sempervirens (assembly GCA_007258455.2). Taxonomy (NCBI): domain Eukaryota; kingdom Viridiplantae; phylum Streptophyta; class Pinopsida; order Cupressales; family Cupressaceae; genus Sequoia; species Sequoia sempervirens. The sequence continues at coordinate 42,273,380 of VDFB02193867.1, read as the reverse complement.
AAAGCATAATTTATATTGGTGGAAAGCTGGGAATCTCCTTTAAAAACCCTTTTCATTTCATCAATTTTGGATATAAAAAATGTCGTTAGCCACATACCCTACACATACCCATCATATTGCCACTTTTTGGCCCATCATGATCCTGCACATACCCTAAATCATCTTTATAGACATTAGGACTATTGTTTCCCATGTTCTTGATGAGGAATTAAAACAATTGGAAAAATATTTAAGGGATTTCAAGACTACATAAGCATTGAATCTTTAGTAGTATAGGTAGTGCCTATTGTGGATAACCTTAGGAATTTTATCAATAATGCTCAAGGAATATAGGTTTTGTGTACAATCTAGCTCATATAGTAGATGTTAACATCCTACAGTAGAAAGTTGCACCTGAGCATTAACAAGTGCTCAAAATCAAGGAGGAAACCAAGTTTCCTTCCCAACAACCATACCTTTTATTCCTACATTTACACCACCAAACAAAGCTTCAACAATACACCACACCAATGGCCAAGCTCCAAGCTTAGGGCTTCCTAGTGGGAATCCTTATTATTTTATAGCATCATATGTAACACCTCAATATTCATCACCTCTCATAAACATGCAACATAATAGTTCACCAAGAATTTTCACAATCCTACCATATTCACTAAACTCTCAAAAAATGTCAAACAATGATCCTATCATAAACCAACTTTTGTAAAATGTGACATCACTTCAACAAAAAATTCCCATATTTAATCAAACTCAAAATGGTAAACCACCACAATATCTCAAAAGAACTCCATTTCCAATTGATATCCTAAAAACACCCATGCCTCAAAACTTAGAAATACCATAATTTGAGAATTATAATGGCAAAGGAGATCCTAAATGTCATCTATTTACTTTTACGACATTATGTGATTATTTCATTTTTGAAGATAAGCTCCTAGATAACCTCATTCCTAGATCATTGAAAGATATGGCCTCGAAATGAATTTTATCATTTCCAAATAAATCCATAAATTCTTTCACTAGACTTGTTGATGCATTTTTCCAACATTTTACAACAAGCATTGGTCCTCAAGTAACATTAACTAATTTAGTGCATTACAAACTGTAGTGTCAAAAATTGTACTCCCTTCTTGAAGATAGTATAATTTTACACTTTTCTTGGACTTGTTTTAGTACCCTCACATTCACATCCTTTAAAACATCATTAATAGGCCCCTAATACCCTTTATTATGTATCCCAAGGCTTATTTCAAATGAAATCCTGAAAAATTCAATAAATGCATTTAAATTTCTAACCCCTCAACATTCTCTCACCCTAAAAACTTAGGGTTAGGCTAATACACCACCTTGGGCATATTAGTCCCCCTAGGTGAGACCTATATGCCACCCTTGGTGTATTAGTCCTGTTTGGGGCCTTTTTAGGGTTTTGAGTGGGAATCAAGCTTTTAAAATTCAAATTTTACAAATTTTGGGATTTGGGATCTAATAAATGGTAAATTAGATAGGATTCCTATAAAACTAATGTTTCAAGTAATTATTTCACACTAACAATTTTATCTAAGACCTAGAGCTTTCATGTATCCAAGTATCCTAGCAATTTTATGAGATCAAGAGCATTCAAAAGCAAGTTATCAAGCATTTGGAGCAATATTCAAGATTCAAGCATCATGTCAAAGTCTTCATGCATCATGTGTGTTTGTGAGCTAACATTTGTGATGTAGGTTTCATCATTCAAGGAAGCATTCGATACAAATCTTCAAGCATTTAATCTAGAGTCAAGATTCACATTAATGCTAGTCACTTCACACAAGTTTTCAACCTTCATTTCAAGGGTTTTGTGAGTTGCAACATTGTGTTTTTTCATTCATCATTACTTCATGCTATTCCATTTCATTTCAATGTTTAATTACCAAAATGGGGTTTGACGAAGGCAAACCCCTATCCTCTAACAAAACGACACATTTTTTTCTCTCTTGTGATGTGTGTTTTACAAATTTATGTGAACTGAACTCATTCGCCCAACCTATCGATTTAGTCCCTGATATAGCTTTTCAACAACATTCAACATTGTCGGATCTAGGTTTAGAGGACTCAAAAAGATACTCAAAAAATCCTATAGGTGGACTAAATTTTCCAACCCAACATATTATTCCCAAGATAGTTTTTGATCACCATTTGGAAGATCTTCATAGTTGATAGAGAAATTCCAGATTTTCCTCCTAGAGGACTTAGATTCCCTACCTATCATATTAGTCCCACTACAAAACCCTAATACTAGTTTTTAGAGTTTCTAGATCTTGTCTTATCATCTCCATTCAACAAGGTACTTTTTTGTTCCATTTTGTTTATCGGTTTGATTTCATGCTTTCAATTTCCTAGGTTTCATAGCGAGTTTGCATTTCTCTCTTTTGAAGCTTCATTTAGTGGTGAACCCCCATCCAATTATCCAAGGAATCCACTATCCATTCCTTAATCGAGTCACTTGGTTGAGGGATCTAGTTTCCTAATGAACGAAAGTGAGAAATAGGTCCAATTCCATCTCCCAAAATGTGGAACCCCTATTTCCTTTTTGTTCATTTTGTTGAACTAGACTTTTGGACCCTTGAATTTCTGATTTGGAGAAAATTATAGTCCTAGATCTAGGTTGCATTAACCTTGCATTTTATTTGCATTAGTTTAATTGCACTTAGGGCTTCTAAATATTGCATTAGTGAAAAGTGCATAGCGGTTGCATTATTTTTTTATTTTGCATCATTCAATTTCATTGGAAATATATAATTGCAAATATTCAATTGAGCATACAACCTAGACATATTAAAATCAACTCAATTTTTTTTATTTAGGCTTAAAAAACCTAATTTGGACTCATTCGCCCACCTAGGCATATTTGTAAGGAAATTAAAGGTGCGGAAACAACTCTCCTAATGTCAAAACCTCAAGGAAGAATGAAGATACACTTTCAAATTTTACAATTACAGTCTAATTAAGATGCACTTTAAATAGATAACAGAAACAGAGAATTAGAAAAACATAGATGAACACCAAATTTACGTGGGAAAACCCTTATGGGAGAAAAACCCACCACACCAAGAGAAGTCACTTTGTATTACAGGTAAAAAGTAATTACATATAGAGTTCTGACTTATCTTTTTGATGCCAGATTACAACAACTTTCACAATGATCAAACTTGTACAGGAACCTTCAAGTTACAATCTTTACATAATAGAAATCACTCTAATACAATTTGAACTGTTCACCCAACTGTTCTTTGAACCAACTGAATCACTGCAAAATTATAGAATGTATTCATTCCATTCCTGTCTATCAAGCTTCCTCACAGAACTGCCACAATGAACTATCTCCCAACAGTTCCAATTCGGCTTCTTTGATTGGTCGAATACCAACCATGTAGATGGTCATCACTCGGTGAAAAGAATTCAAACTTTGTATCAGTATGTCGGTGAGACACAAGAAGTGTCTCCCTAATGCCCAAAGGTTTCATATCGATATTGGCATAGGTTCCAACAGTCGGCAAGATGATATAACAAACACCATGAGTCATACCGAATCCATCGACATCCATTGCATCTCTATCGGCAAGAGTTTCTCCATTGGAAAGATGTTTTACCGAGCTCACAAGTTACATCGAAGCATCCAACAGTCGATGAGACTTATCGCTATCAATGAGACATCCCACTGAAGGTTCAAAGTTACTTTGAAGTCTCCAGTCATACCGAGCACCAAATAATAGTCGGCAAGACCTATTACTTTCACCGAGAGTTCTTATCGAAGTCACATGTGTTACACCGATGACATTTACTATTGGCAAGACTCTGTTCAAGTCATACCAAAACGTTGGCTTTTCCATCGATACCCATCTATCGCTAAGAAATTCAACTGTCGCCAAGCGGTTTCATCGAGATCTATTATGTTACTTTGAAGCCATACTACTATTGGCAAGACCCCATGAGTCGGTGAAACGTCATACTGAAAGACAAAGCTTCCACGAATGGTCTACCGCTTTTGCCGAGAGGTCATAGCGAACATCCCATTTCACCCCGAGTGTCACATATTTTCGGCGAGACTCTCCATCAGTCACCAAGACTTCATATTGAAGTCTTTGAGTCACCACGAAGACCCCAAGTGTATCCCCATCGGCGTGACCTTCCATTCTCGCTAAGACTTCTCCCTGAGACCCGATATGAATGTCCTGTCGGCCAGAGATCTCCATGTAGTAAGAGGTCACACCGAACACAACATGTCACACTGAAGACTCCAATGTGTAACCATTCGGTAAGACTTCTGCAAGGTCACAACGACCTGTACAGAACATAATGTTTCAAAGCTGCTAGTCGGCCAGACCTAGAATATGTCACACCGACTTGGCTCCAATAGAGGTTACAGCCTGTGATGATTGAGAAATATTTTTCTAACAATCTCCCACTTGACAAAGATCACACAGGCACCTCCAGAGCACAACAAAATTACTGAAATTCATGGGCACTGAGGCCCATCGAATTGGCACACCACCTGAACTTGTCTATGCTCACTAGCTTCATCAATGCATCTGCAACATTCTCTAGAGTATCAACCTTTTCCAAAATGACCTTTCCATCCTCTACCATATCTCGTACAAAATGATACTGCATGTCTATATGTTTCGTTATGGCATGGAAAGTAGGATTCTTTGCCAGACAAATTACACTCTGATTGTCATAGAAAATAGTTATTTCCCTCCATCAAAACCAATGTTAGAACACAAATGTTTCAACCAAACTACTTCTTTACAAGCATGTGTAGCTGCCATATATTCAGCCTCCGTAGTGGACAAAGCGACTACAGCCTACCGCTTACTCATCCAGCTCACTGCACCACCATTCATCATGAAAATGTATCCATTGGTGGACCTCTTGCTATTAATGTCCCCTGCCCAATCAGAATCTACATAACCACGAATGTTGAGAGTCCTCTATGATTCAACCAAGTTCCCATGGTAACACAAAGCATATTTTGAAGTGCCCTTCAGATATCCAGATACTCTCTTTACATCATCCCAATGTGTCCTTCCAAGATTAGCCATAAACTGACTAAGTACTCCCACTTCTTGGGCAATGTTTGGACTTGTGCAGACCATTGCATACATAATACTACCAACAACACTAGCATAGGGTACACTGGTCATGTCCTCCATCTCAGTAGGAGATTTTGGACAATCTTCAGTAGATAGCTTCGTTCCCTGCAAGACTGGAACAACTAGCTACTTACAATCATTCATGCAAAATCTCTCTAGAACACTCTTGATATACTTACTCTAACTGAGCCAAAGTTTTCTATTCTTCATGTCCCTAGTTATCTCCATCCTCAGAATATACCTTGCTGCACCAAGATCTTTTATTTTGAAATTAGCAAACAACTAAGACTTAAGATCAAAAATTATTAGTTTACTATTGCCTATGAATAGCATATCATCAACATAGAGAGCAATAATAAGCACTCAATCACTTTCAACTTTATAATAGACACAATGATTAGATTTTGATCTCACAAATCCCAAAGACAATACAAAAGTATCAAATTTTTGGTACCACATTCTAGGAGACTGCTTTAACCCATACAGAGATTTCTTCAACTTGCATACCAGTTTTTCGTTATCTTTTTCAACAAAGTGCTCAAGCTGGAACATATAGATTTCTTCTTCAAGATCACCATGAAGAAATATTGTCTTCACATCCATCTGTTCAACCTCTAAGTCATATGCTGCTGCAAGTGACAAAAGAAATCTGATAGATGTTAGCTTTGCTATAGGAGAAAAAATCTCCCCATAATCAATTCCCTCGACCTGGGAATAACCCTTTGCAACCAATCTTGCCTTGTACTTTTCCACACTGCCATCCAGACCAATCTTCTTCTTAAATACCCATTTGCAGCCCACAACTTTTTTTCCTTCAGGCAAGGGCACCAGACTCTAGGTATCATTATTTTCTAATAATTCCATTTCTTCTTTCATGGCTTCCAACCAAGAGTTTGAATTAGACATTCTAAATGCCTCTTTTACAGTCCTAGGCTCATCAGTGCTAGAAATCAAAGCATAGGCACAAGTAGAATCAATCAAAGAGAACCCATACCTATCAGGTTGTTTTCTTTCATGGGTTGACCTCCTCAATGGTTGAGGCTGAGGTTGTTCTTCTTCTTCCGAACTTTCAAAACTGCTTGAGCTCTCCTCAGTTTTAGGCACATTTTGAATTTTGAATTCCTCTTTCTCTGGTGTTGGAGGAATTACAACTACATCCTTATTGTTTTCAGACTTTTTCTCTGACTACAGATCCAAGGTAGAAGGCTTCAGCTCATGAAAGATTACACTTCTACTGTATACAACCTTCTCCGTATCAGGATTCTAAATCTTGTATCCTTTTATGCCAGCACTATAGCCAATAAAAATACATTTGATAGCATTGTTCTCCAACTTAGATCTTTTCTTATTTGGCACATATGCATATGCTTCACAGCCAAAGACTCGAATATGTCTAAGAGAGGGCTTCTTACCAGACAACACTTCCAAAGGTGTTTTCTCAACAAGAGAAAAGTTTGGAGAACAATTTATTAGGTAACATGCAGTAGATACAACCTCAGCCCAAAACTTCTCTTCCAAGCCAGCACTACTGAGCATACTTCATGCTATCTACATCACTATCCTATTGAACCTTTCTGCAACTCCATTTTGCTGTGGAGTATAAGGTGTAGTCTTATGTATTTTAATCCCATGGCCTTTACAGTATCTTTCAAATTCATCAGAATAAAATTCACCGCCATTATTAGTCCTTAGCATTTTATTTTTCTTCCAGTTTGATTTTCTACAAGGTTTTTAAATTCCTTAAACTGACTGAACACTTCTGATTTACTTTTCAGAAAATATAAAAATGCTCTTCTTGAATAATCATCAATAAATGACACATAGTATCTTGATTTAGACAAAGAAGGAACATTCACTAGACCAAACACATCCGAATGAATATAATCTAGCAAACCAAAAGATTTGTGAGGACTGGAATAAAAAGAAACACAGTGTTGTTTTCCATATATACAGTGCTCACAGAATTCAAATTCGAGATTACAATCATCAAGCCTCTCACCCAAGTTTTTTTTCTTCAAGGTTTTTAAACCTTTCTCTCTTGTGTGGCCTAGCCTATGATGCTAGAGCATAGTCTTCTCTAGGGGAAGTTTTAATTCCATAGAGTTTACATAATTAGGGATATTTTCCTCTTTACCTCCATGAGTAGCTTTCTGTGACTTTATAGAGACACTGTTACATTGAACATCCTGTGCATCTAGCTTGTATAGGGTACCAATTCGAGCGCCTCTAGCTAGCACCATAGAGCCTCTAGTCATCTTGTAGCCATTTCCAGAGAACATGACTTGCACTCCAATATCATCTAGCTTACTGATAGAAAGGAAATTTTGAGCCAGACCTAGTATATGCATCACATCCTTGATTCCCTTTACTCTGCCATTAGGAAATTGGATTCTAACTCTTCCACAACCAACTATCTCCAAAGATGAATCACTTGCCAAATACACCTTTCCACCATCGTATTCTTCATACTTCATAAACCAGTCTCTATGAGATGTCATGTGAAAAGATGCTCTAGAATCAATCAGCTAGACATCATCTGATGCTTGTGTAGCGAAGGCAACAATGAAGGCGTCTGAATCACCCTGAGAAGACTCATTGTCGGAAGAAGCCTTCTTCTTCTTCTTTTTCTCCTCTTTACAATCCTTTTGGACATGACCAGGTTGCCCACAATTCCAACATTTCACCTTGGACTTCTTTCTAGGAGACTTTGATCTCCCCTTTGATTTTGATTTTGATTTCTTGTCCTTCTTCTTGCCTTTCTCTTTTGATCTTCCTCTAACAATAAGAGCTTCCTTCACCATCTCAGAAGATTTCCTTCTCATTTCTTCTGATAGAAAAGAACCAACAACATCTTCCATCTTGAAATTCGATGTTGTACTCCCAATACCCATCACTAGATGATCCCAAGAGTTTGGCAAAGAACACAATAGAAGCATACATCGATCCTCTTCTTCAATTTTTACACCAATAGATGTTAATTGAGCAATCAACATATTAAATGCATTCAAATGATCAGCTATAGACCCTCCTTCCTGCATTCTCAAAGAGTACAACTTCTTCCTCAGGAACAGTTTATTCACCGAGGACTTCCCTTGATAAATAGATGCTAGTTTCTTCCACAAGAAAGATGCAGTCTTCTCTTCATGCACATTCAAAAGTATGGAGTCTACCAAACAGAGCCTTATCATCCCCTTATAATTTCTATCTACAAGGTCCCAATCTTCTTGCTTCATGCCTGTAGGTTTAGTTCCAGACACTGCAAGCCACATATCACGATCAACTAGAAGATCTTCCATTTTGAGTTTCCAAAACTCAAAATTTCTGCCATTGAATTTCTCTATTTCAATCTTTCCCGATGTGCTAGCCATCTCAATCTGTAATTAGAATTAACAAACTTCTACAAGACTCCCACTAAATAGAATTGACTCAAAAAACCCAACGTACCCACAAGGATAACACAATTGGCTAGGCTCTGATACCACTTGTAAGGAAAGTTAAGGTGTGGAAACAACTCTCCTAACGTCAAAACCTTAGGGAAGAATGCAAATATACTTTTAAATTTTACAATTATAGTCCAATTAAGATGCACTTTAAATAGATAACAGAAACAGAGAATTAGACAAACACAAATGAACACCAAATTTATGTGGGAAAACCCTTATGGGAGAAAAACCCACCACACCAAGAGAAATCACTTTGTAATATAGTAACAAATAATTACATACAGAGTTCTGACTTATCTTTCCGATGCTAGATTACAACAGCTTTCACAATGATCAAAGTTATACAAGAACCTTCAAGTTACAATTTTTACATAATAGAAATCACTCTAATATAATTCAAACTGTTCACCCAGCTGTTCTTCGAACCAACCAAACCACTACAAAATTATAGAATGTATTCATGTCGTTCCTATCTGCCGAGCTTCCTCACAGAATTGCCACAATGAACTTTCTCCCAATGGTTCCAATTTGGCTTCTCTGATTGGTCGAATACCAGCCACATAGATGGTCATCACTCAGTCAAAAGAATTCAAAATTTGTATCGGCATGTTGGTGAGACACAAGAAGTGTCTATCCGATGCCCAAAGGTTTCATATTGATATCGACATAGGTTCCAACAGTTGGCAAGATGATATAGCAAACATCATGAGTCATACCGAATCCATCAACATCCATTGCATCTCTATCAGAAAGAGTTTCTCCATCGGCAAGATATTTTACCAAGCTCACAAGTTACATTGAAGCATCCAACAGTTGATGAGACTTATCGCTATCGCTAAGACATCCCACCAAAGGTTCAAAGTTACTCCAAAGTCTCTAGTCATACTGAGTGCCAAATAATAGTCGGCAAGACCTATTACTTTCATCGAGAGTTCTTATTGAAGTCACATGTGTTACACCGATGACATTTACTATCGGCAAGACTCTGTTCAAGTCATACCAAAACATTGGCTTTTCCATTGGCACCCATCCATTGCTAATACATTCAACTATCACCAAGAGGTTTCATCAAGATCTCTTATGTTACTCCAAAGCCATACTACTATCGGCAAGACCCCATGAGTCGGTGAGATGTCATACCGAAAGACAAAGCTTCCACCACATGGTCTACCGCTTTCACCAAGAGGTCATAGCGAACATCCCATGTCACCCCGAGTGTCACATATTATCGGCAAGACTCTCCATCAGTCGCCAAGACTTCATACCAAAGTCTTTGAGTCACCGTGAAGACCCCAAGTGCATCCCCATCGGTGTGACCTTCCATTCTCACTGAGACTTCTCCCCGAGACCTGATATGAATGTCCTGTCCACCAGAGATCTCCACATAGTAACAGGTCACACCGAACACATGTCACACCAAAGACTCCAATGTGTAACCATTCAGCAAGACTTCTACAAGGTCACAACAACTTGTACAAAACATAATGTTTCAAAGTTGCTAGTCAACCAGACCTAGAATATGTCACACCGACTTGGCTCTAATAGAGGTTACAACCTGTGATGATTGAGACATATTTTTGTAACAATATTAGTCCCTATATAGGTCTTTTTTGCATATTTCTGGGTATTTTGTGCTCTTTATTTTTCACTATCTTAACCTATCAAAAACTCTAATTTGGACTCATACTCCCACCTAGGTGTATTAGTCCCTGATTAGGTCTGAGTCTACATTTTAGAACAATAAAATCTTGTCATTTGTGCTTCTAGTTGTTGTCTTTAGGTTAATATTTTAGTTTACAAAATTATTTCTATTGGAAATCTTTTCATAATTGGTTTCATTTCAAGTGCATTTGTAAACATACAATTGCAATCACAATATTTTTAGATCTCTTGCATTCTCAATTAGTCAATTATTAATCTTGCATTTTATCATTTCTGAAAATTGGAGTCCCATTAACCCTAGATCTAAGTTTGCATTGAATTGCATTAGGTTTGCATTAGTTGCATTACATTTAGGTTTCTTTAACAATTGCATTAGTTTGCATTGCATATAGGGGTTTAAATTTACATCTTTTTTAAATTTGAAAAATTCAAAAATTTGCATGCATTTTAGTGTTGTCATTTCTAAATCATTCCAAAATCATTTTATTAGATGTAAAGGAGTGAATTTCATCCCTTGTTTAAATTCCCCTTTTGCATACCCTCACCTTAGAAAATCAAACCCAATGGTGAAATTCCACATCACCCATCCAAAATACATCCACTTGGTGTGTGTTGTGTGTGTCAATGGGGAATTTTTTGTTAGGGATGTGATCACAACGTGTAGATGTCTATGTGGCACACTGTTGTCCTTGACAAATTCCTACCTTTGGAGTCGATAGGGAAATTGCACTCCTCATTGGGAATGAATTTTAACACCTATGTGTGACCAAACAACATGAAAAATGGATCTTTTTGGTTTTCAAATGCATACATTTCACTATCACTTGATCATCTTAATAATTCTACAATCTCTTTAGCAATTTCATTTCATTTTCTTCACACTTAGGGATCTCATGAGCGTACTCTTGAGTAATACAAAAACTAGTTACTCCATCAACTTCATTCTTGCATGTGTTTCTCTACCATAGAATTTGTGAGCTTGGAGTCTTGGGAGACCTCCCTTCATCACCACTATGGCTATGGTGAATTTTCCAAGTTTGTTACCTTCCATTCTCCCTTAATTGGTCGTGAGTGCCTTTGGGTTAAGGTGGTATTACATCACTTTCTTTTCACATTTTGATTTGATAGAGTATCTTTGTAACTTTTGTAGTGTTCAGTGTATTCATTTTGATTTCCTTTATCATAATTTCTACTTCATGGCCTTTTTGGATGTCTGTGGAGGTGGAAACACTAAAGTGGGGGTTTGATTGAGGCAAACCCCTATACAGCCCCAACAATTTTCCCCTCTTGCATGTGTGTAGGTGAATGTGTGCATGGAGCTCGCTAGCAAAATGAAGCTTTTGTGAGTTTATATTCATCACCCTTGTCTTTATCCACTTGTTTTATCACTTGCACACTTATTTCTCATTCTTCATAATTTTGTTTATTGTGTTAAAAATAGTTAGCTAGGTAGTTAGTAGGTTTTCTGGTGTTTTATACTATGTTTCACATTTTTTAGCCATATGAATGCTAGCACACTAAAGAGACACTAGTGCATCGCACTGTCATCCCAGACCCGTGTTGCTGTCATCGGACAAAGAGTTGTTTGAGGTGCATTTTGGACTCCAAAAACTAGATCATCTAGCCCCAATTATATTTTTGGATCTATAGAGTGACAAAAACACTTGAGAGTGCTCTTCATTCTCTATTCTTATCCCAAACACCTATTAGCTTGACGTAAGTTAGGGAAGCCCTCCATTCTTGGCTCTTTGTGACCTAGAGCCTTGGTGTGGTTGGTCTCCTTCTCTTACATTTTTGGTGAACCTGACATGAACAATGTCTATCTATTTTACTGTGTTGAGTCTTTTCCCTTGCATCAGGTAATTATTGTAAGCCTAAGTGTTATGAAGGTTTATGAGCATCACAAACCTATCCAAAACTTCTGGGTATGTTGTTAGGAGAAGTGTGTGACACCTATCGATGGAAAATACGAAGGTCACTTCTAGTTTCACCTCCATTTTTTCCACTAGATTAGCTAATGATTTTACTATTGGTTTTCCTATAGGTTTCATGGATGATATGGGTTTCAAAGATGAGACCACTCTCATTCCTACCCTTCTAGTATCCCCTACAGCTTTGTCCATGGATGAGAATGAGGTTCTACATATCCCCGCAGAAAACCTTTTAGCATTGGATAATAGATTGTCAAACCTTGTGAAGCATTTGGAGAGAGCACTAAGTAGGGTGAGAGTTGCTAGGATTGCTAGCAAGGTGAGACATCTATTAGGAAAGGATCAAACAAGTATAGAGTTCTTATGCAACCTTTCCAATCTAACTGAAGCTTATATCCACTCATATGTGACTAGATTAGGTACTACCTGGGGATAAGTGCTTGATGCCTATGAAATCCAAATAGGCATTTCAATGCCCACTATGTTTGTATGCATGGCTGAAATGGCCTCCTCAATCATTGTCTCTTCTACTTCTCAAAGGGCTAACACTATCAAGGCGAGTAGAATACCCCTTGGTTTCAATTTCACCCCTCCTACTTTCCCTAGCAATGGAGGCTCTGGTGGAATGAGTGGTGGTGAATTTGGTAGTGGAGGTAGCATTGGAGGTGGTGGCTCTAGTGGAGGTCATGGTGGTGGTTTTGGTAGTGAAGGTGGCTCTAGTGGAGGCCCTATTGGTGGTGGTGGCTCCAATGGTGGTTGCAACAATTGCTCCAGAGGTAGTTCTGGTGGCAGTGGTTCTAGAGGTTCCACTGGGCATTTTTCATCCTTTGACCTTGTTCTAAATGCTCTTCTTTAGAACATGGGTCAGATCTAAAACTAGTTGGTGAGCCTTTCCTAGGCCTTTTCCCAACCTATTTTTCAACCTTTCTTTTGACTTAGCCCATTGTTGGTAGCGATCCTGAATACTCCCTTCCCATAAGGAATGGATATTCCTAAGTTTGAGAAGTATAGTGGAAAAGGGGATCCACAAAAACATGTGTTAGCCTTCAATGCCATGTGTACAAATTTCTTCCATCATGATTTTTTGATTGCAAAACTCTTTCCTCAATCTCTCAAGGTCACAACACTCAAGTGGTATTGTTCCTTTCCCAATAATTCTATATTATCATTTGATCAACTTGTGAGTTAGTTTCTTCATCAGTTCCAAGCTAACATCAGTCTAAAGCTAACCTTCTCAAGTCTCATCTGATGTAAGCAGGGAGATAATGAGAAGATAATTGATTTCATAGCACAATACCAAGCACTCTTTTCATAGATCTTGTATCTTCTACCCAACTCTAATGTACATAGGCTGTTCATAGGTAACCTACAAAGAGCTTGGAAGGAAAAATTTTCCCTAATGAAATACGTTTTCTTTGTACATTTGTGTGCCACATTACGAGAATACCAGCAAATGGTAGTTTAGTTCTAGGGACCTTCCTCATGTTCCCATTCAGAAGGAATGTCTATTGTGTCTATCTCAAGAAAAGGTAAAGTTTTTTGTGAATGTAGTCGTCGCGACAAATGATAATGGCCTCAGATGCAATAGAAACTTTACGAAATTGGTGGAATCTTATTCTTCTATCTTGCAAAATTTGTTGAAGGATAAGATCATAACTTTGGAAAACTTTCGACCTCTTAAGGAACCTCATCCTAATTGGTATGATGCAAATACTTTTTTTCAGTACCATCAAGTTAACGGGCATTATACCAAGCATTGTATATGCCTGTATCATGAGATAGAAGATCACATCGATGATAGTACCATTCATCTTGATGGGATGAAATAAAATGAGAATAAATTAGTAGCAAAGGCCAATAGCGAGTGGTAGATTTAAACAGAACCATTTCTATCATTCTATGAACTTGATTATTGACCCCTCTAATGCTTCTCCTCATCCCTTAGCATATGTTAACATGGTCTCGATTACTCCTTCCCCATAGCTTGCAACTGGTTCACTAGATGTGACATTCACCTTGCTGGATGTGCCCTTCAAAAATAATCCCTCTCCCTTATACATTCCTGATTGCCTCAATGAGAACATTGTGATAGGATTTCTAGTTGACCCTGTAAACCAAGTGAATTTTATTACAGAGGAGATGTTATGGCTAAATTCATTACATAAGGAGGAATATGAAGAAAAAAATCTATCATTCGTATGCATGATGACCTCTCTCATAAGCCCTATGGCTCTATAACTCTTTTCATCCTAGTTGGACCTAGGGTTGTGGATACAGTCTTTGATGTTATTCCAGAATTTGATTTTTTTAGGGTGAATTTTGGCATACCGTGGTGAGCTTCCATGAACATAATCGCTTCCATTGTTCACAAGTGTTTAAATTTCTCCCATGAAGGTGTTGTGCATGTTGTGCATGACACTGGATATCAACCACTGGTATCCCATGGGGGTTATTCATTGGATCATTTTGGCCCACCTTGATCGGTCCACTTCCCCCTAGAATGGACATACTTAACCAAAACAATGTAATGTAGAAAACCAAGGGCAAGGGACAACTATAAGTGACTCACCTAGTGGTGTAGAAGCAAGCTACCTCCTCTTCTCTAAAGGGAAAGGAGATGCCTAACCATCATTGAGGCACCTGTTTTGTCCCCTTTCTGAAGAGGAGTTTTGGATGACTACTCCTAGCTTTCACATGAGAAGTCCAATGATATTGGCCTAGTGTAATGCCAAGATTCAGATATCCAACCTTCCTACTGTGGTTCTTGCACCTTGGCCCTACCTATATGGTAGAAGGAAAGGTCCGTGCAGGGAATCCTCTATGTCTCGGCCTTTGTTTCCTCCTACTACTCTTGTCCCCAAGGTAATAAATGGGAAGAGGTCTACTGCCAAGGCGCTAGAGCTAACTCCCATTATTGTTTCTTAGTCTCTTCCTCCTACTTCCATCCAGGAGTCTGTCCCTCTACTGGAGTTGGCTATGATGGACACTCCTATGGTTGAGTAGGAGATTTTTGTCCCATCTTAGCTTTTGGTCTCTAGCTCCCAAAGTTGTAGAAATTTCCTTGTGCATGAGTGAAAGCATTGGCGAAAGCCTCTAGTGGTTGAGTAGACCACTTTGTAGAGGAAGGAAAGGGATCCAACTAACCCTATTTCAGGCCTCCCTATTGTGTCCTCTCTCATTCCCTCCACTTCAATTCAATCAAATTCAATTATGTTTTCAGCTCTTGTTATGATCATAAACACCCTTGACCCTAAAAAGGTGTAGGTGTTCATTTCTCCTTTAGTTGAGTCACCTATTTTGATGACCCTTCTTGAAATCCCATCATTCTCAAGGCCCATGGACATGCCAAACACATCCTCCTCTACACCTCATGCCTTGTATGTGGGGATTTTACATCCTCTGACAAAGTAGAAGGTGGAGGTTGGCCCTTCGAGTAATGGGGGGCATAAGATGGTCCTGCTCTAGCATGTGTCGTCCTAGTGGTGGAGTAGGTTCTAGCTTCCCCTAAGTTTGTCACTGCTCTTGAGTCACTTGGTGATCCTAGCATTGAATCTTGGTTGTCACCTCACTTTCCCATTGAGATAATGCATGGAAATCCTATGAAGTGCATGTTTAACTCTTTGTACAAGGTCTCGACCTTGTCAGTGATCATGAAATTGCTAACCATTGCTCCACATGAGTCAAGCAAATAAGACCTTGTGGGGCCTTCTTCCTTGGCCCTTTGTAGGAGGGTCAGAAGGTCCCCCCTTTAATATTCCACCTTTGTAGGCTTGTCCACCTTCCCCATATAGTTATCTAAATTAGGAAGCAGATGACCTCTTGGTCGATGAGTCTTAGGGGGGTTCCTATTCCTTACCTTTATATTAGGTGTGTGTTTTTGTGATGTGTACCCCCATGCTTGTGTTATGTGTTCCTAGATTACCCTTGTCACCCTTGTAGGTGCTTAGATATGGGAGTGATTTTGTGTCATAAAACTTCCTCTGTTATGTGTTGATTTTTAGAAAATTAGGGATGATGCAAAGTGTTGGGGTAATTTAGGCTTCCCTTCCATGTTAACCCAATTTTTTTATTTTTATTTTATTCTCCTACATTCTTCATATGGTTTGATATAATAGGGGGTTGATGGCAATTCATCTATATATTACTATTATTATACTTATATTTATTTATGAGCAGCCCTGACCCTGAAATATCAAATCACCTTTGTGTCCCTTGTTCGTGATGTTATTATTTATTTTTTCATTTTCATTATATTTCTCTCTTCTTTGCTTGATTCATGATGTTGTGGTATTCATTTGTTGTCCCTCATGTGTGTGATAACATCACCACGACAATATCTCATTATGTCCGATGGGCCACAACATAACTTTTTTATTCTTGCTTTTCTCTCCTTAGGATGTTGTGTGCCTTTGCATTCAAAATACACCACCATAAGTTGGGGCTACCATGTCAATTTCAATTTTCAAAAAAATCATTAGATTGCTAACAAATATTTTCTCAAAAATTTCACTCAACAAGGACCCCCTAGTGGAACATGTTTCCTTCATCATGGGTTCAAAAAGAAAGAACTTGAAGAATTTTCCTCCAAAGAGGGAGCAACTTTTCCTATGGGAAAAGCCTTGACCTTCCCCTTACAAGGGTGCATTTCCTTCCTTTTTAATTCCTTGATGAAGTGAACACTTTTTGAAAGGATTCCTTGATGCTTAATCAATTTGCAAAAAACGCTCTAGCACTTTCAAACAATGCATCTCTTGAGTGGACCCATTTCCTTTTGAAGGGTTGTCAAGGGACCCCTTTGAAAGATTTTTTCAATTTTGTTGACTGTCTGTGTGAATGTCTACTTGTTTGCCTACATGGCTGATTTTTGTTTTCTGACATGTTTTATTTGTGGATTAACATGTTGCTTTGCAGGTGTGTTTGTGAAGCCACTTTCCATTCCAAATCTATGGAGTCCCCCTTTACATTGAGCTTCCTTCATAAGAGAGTACTTGGGGGAATTCCTTCTTCATAGGTATGAGGGCCTATGAAGCACTTGCATCCTATGTGATTTTCCCATCGTTGGTCTGTGGGACTTCAATGTACTTTGTACAACTTCATAGTTTTGTAGAGCTACAAATTCATTTTATTTGAGCCTCCTCAAGAGAGAGTACCTGTGGAGTCCTTTACCTTCCCTACACTTTCTACTTTTCCAAATCATGATCTACTTCCTTGATGGTTTAGGTATACATTTATAACTCTTCAATCTACTTTATTGAACACTCGTCAATACTTGTGCTTGCTAAAGTAGGGGGAAAATGTATAGGAGTGAATTTGCACCCATTGTGTAAATTATCCTTTTGTATACCATCAACTTATAAAATCAAACCCAATGGTGAAATTCCACATCACACAACCAAAATGCATCCACTTGGTGCATGTTGTGTGTGTTGGTGGGGGAATTTTCATTAGGGACACGAGTACGGCATGTAGACGTCTACATGGTGTGTTGCCATACCTAGAAAATTCCTACCTCTAGATTCCATAGGGAAATTACACTCCTCATTGGGGATAAATTATAATGCCTCTATGTGACCAACTGACTTGAAAATGGCTTGGTTTGGTCTTCAAATGCATACATTTCAGTATCACTTGATCTTCTTACAAATTATACAATCTC
Source organism: Sequoia sempervirens (assembly GCA_007258455.2). NCBI lineage: Eukaryota > Viridiplantae > Streptophyta > Pinopsida > Cupressales > Cupressaceae > Sequoia > Sequoia sempervirens. The sequence goes on along the minus strand of VDFB02193867.1, from coordinate 42,255,556 downwards.
TTTACCAATTTTAGTCCATTTACTTCACACTTTGGGATCTCTTGAGCATACCCTTGAGAATTCTACTAGCATATTCACAACTCAATTGAGCATTGTAGTAGCTGGTTACTCCATCAAATTCATTCTTGCATGCGTTTCTCTACCATAGAAGCTACAAGCTTGGTGTCTTGCGAGACCTCCCTTTGTCACTATTGCGACTATGGTGACTTTTCAAAGTTCATTACCTTGCATTCTCCCTTCATTGGCCTTGATTTCCTTTGGATGGAGGTGGTATTGCATCAATTTCTTTTCAAATTGTGATTTTATAAAGTAGCTTTACATCTTTTGTAGTGTTTAGTGTATTCCTTTCTATTTCCTTTATTATAATTTCTACTTCGTGGCTTTTCTAGCTATTCATGGAGGCAGAAACACCAAAGTGGCAGTTTGACTAAGGTAAACCCAAATACAACCCCAACAATTTCTCCTCTTTCTTGTGTGTAGGTGAACATGTGTGTGGATCTCATTGGCAAACTTAAGCTTTTGTGAGTTGATATTCATCACCCTTGTCTTTATCTACTTGTTTTATCACTTACACACTTATGTCTCATACTTCATAATTTTAGTTATTTCATTAAAACTAGTTATCTAGGTAGTTAGTAGGTTTTGTAGTGTTTTATACTATGTTTCACATTTTTTGGCCATACAGACACCAACGTGCTAGAGAGACGCAGGTGTGTCACACTTTCATCCCAGGCCTGCTCTTTCGTCCTTGGATAGAGAGTTGTCTGAGGTGCAGTTTGGACTCTAGAAACTGGCTCATCTAGCCCCAATTATATTTTTGGATCTGTAGAGTGACATAAGCACTTGAGAGTGCTCTTCATTCTTGATTCTTATCCCAAACACCCATTAGCTTGAGGTAAGTTAAGGCAGCCCTCTGCTCTCATCTCTCCATAACTTGGAGCCTTGGTGTGGTTGGTACCCCTCTCTTATTGTAGGAAAAATCATCAATGTAAGTTGTATAGCCTACTTTTCATTTTAGGCAGACACTCATAATTTTAGTATCTTTCCTTTCCAAGTATGCCAAGAAAAATCTCATCAACAAGCATGTTAGTCATTCCTCCAATATATTTCCTAGTTATGAGAGTCTCTTAGTGCAAGAGAGTGAAAATGTTGACACATCCCTTAATTCCACACCCCCTCATATCTCTCCTATTTTTCAGAATGATGTAGATGCAAGCATAGGAAATCATGATAATCATAGTTTCTCTTCTCCCAATACCTCTCCTACTTGTGACAAAGGTATTTTGGTGTTAGAATATACACTCATTTAGAATCATGACAATGTTGAAAGCTACTCCTCTATAAACTCTCCTACATCGGAAGATATTATGGCACAAGAGAATGTGATAATAAACACATTTCTAAACACCACCTTACCTAGTATCCATTTATCTCTTACTTGTAAGAATGTTTTATTCAAAGAGAATGAAATCATGGATGAACATAACAATCACATTTGTTCTTCTCCTAATATCTCTCCTTTTTGTGAATAAGATAGTTTGGTGTTAGAAGATACTCATTGAGATTCATGAGAGTCTTGTTTCTCCCTCTCCTAATGGTTCTCCCACTTGGAAACATCTAATTGAACAAAAGAATAGAATCAATCATAATTTTTATACTCTTGATGCATCCTCTGCTTGTTATGAAGTTACCTTACAAAACCTAGCCATGGAATGTGATAAAAATCTTGTTTTCTCCTCTCCTAAAAGCTCTCCTACTAGGGTAGATATCATGGTATAAGAGAATGATAGAATTGAGGCATGTATTTCAAAAATTAGTAATGTAACTTCATTTGATGAAAATGATGAGGTAACCATAAACTCTCCTTTGCTAAAATATTATCACAATAAGGATGAGTCTTTTGAGGTTATGCACATTAGATATCCCTTGAAGTGATCTCCTGAGTTGGTTCTTATCCTTTATCCACCCTCACAAAAATAAGTTCAAAATAAATGTGTGGTTATCTTAGAACCACCTACAAGGAAACTTGATAGTGATAATATTTCATAGTAACTGTGTTACAATACCATTGCTCATGCATTAAATATAAAGAACAATAGGAAACAACAAACCACTCCCATTTCATTACCATTCCCTCAACCTATCTTTCCTACTACTCCTTGTTAACCTTTACAAAGTGGAAAGGATTATGATCTTGTTGAATAACTTAAGAATAATCTTGCTAACATATCCTTATTGGACCTTATTCAAGCCTCACCTAGTTACCATAGTATGCTTCAAAATGTATTGCAACAAGTTGCAGTTCCCCCTAGTGCAAACCCAAATGATATAGTAGCCCCAATTCAAGGAATGAATATTGACATTGTTTTCCACCAAAGTGAGCTCCCTCCTTTGGAAGTGAAAAAAAAAAATGATGCTTTCATGATAAAAGCTAAGATTAATATGTGGAGGATAAAAAAAAATTTGATTGACAATGGTTTAGCACTTAATGTGTGTAGTTTAAACCTTCTTGATAAGATCATAGTAGACAAAATCCAAATTCAACCTGATTCTTTATCTATTCATGGGTTTGATAACATAGGGAAACAACCACTTGGTGTGTCCACATTACCTATTATAGTTGGAAATGACACATTGCAAATTGCTATCCATGTTATGCCTCACGATCTTTCATATTGGGACTAGGTGAAAATACTATTCCAGAAATGAAAAACAAGAAATGTGCAAGAAACAATAAAAACAACTAAAACCTCAAGATTGCCCAGGTTATATTCAAAACAAAATGAGATAACAAACAATAGGTTTACTTTGTCTTGAATCGATCATTTGGTTGGCCCTTAATGGTTGATTTTGTGTATGCTCCTTGGATGAAAAAAGATGTTGATATGAGATGCAAGATGGATGAAAAATGAATGAAAATGGTATGATGGATGCAAGGAATGCAAGTTTTTAGCTAAGTATGGCTCAAATGAAAATTTTGCAAGATTTTGGTTAGCACAATGATCAACCCCCCAAATGAAATAAAATAGGGGGTATTTATAGAGGAAGTTGAATTCTCTAGAGAATTCAATGGTTGAGATTCATCCAACAAGGTCAATATGAAGGGATATGGTGAGTTGAGGACTTACAAGCCCTCACATCTTGGCATGTGGAATGTGAAATGGATTAGGTATGGTGATGTGTAAATGAGGTGGAAGGAGGGTACATGAGGTGGAAGAAGGACAATTACTTTGCAAGTACCTTGGGGAATGAGAAGATTTCCTCAAAAAGGAATTTCTTGTCCCCAAGTGGGAATGAAAGTGACTTTTGAGGAATTTTAGAATTCCTCAAAAATCTCCATGGGAAAAGAGAAATTAGTTGGAAAAATAAATGTGAATTAAAAATTCGCATACTTGCAAGAATCTCATGAAAAAGACAAGGTTCCAAAAAGGGAAGCCTTTGTCCACATGTGACTTGATGTGACAAGTCAAAAGATTCTAGAAGATGCATGGGAAGAGGATATTCTAGGAGGAATAAATGTGAATTTAAAATTCACATGAGAAAGAGGGTCAATTCCAAGAAATGCAAATGAAAAGGTTGACTAAAAAGGTATGCTAAATGTGTCTAATGACCTTGATTAAGGTTGTGAAAACCCATGATTAGGATAATTATTGAAGGATTAGAGGCAAGTAGAAAATGTAGTAGGATGTGACATTAATATTGATTAAGTGGTGCACATCTTTAATCATGGATAAATTAAATTAATACAAATTAGAAGAGGGTTATGGAGAATATGACAAGAAGAGAGAAAGTGAGGAATTAAAAATTAATTTAAATTCTAAGAAGTCACATGACTAAATTAAATAAAGTGGTATATTTATTTAATTTAGAGAGAAAAGAAGGTAAAAGTATTTAATTATTAAACTAAATACTTTAGGAACCTTATGCAAATGATGAAATATTAATTAAATGAATGATTTAATTGATACCAACAAAGTAGATGGGTAAAGGGAGGAATAAGGAGATGACTTTGACCATGCGGAAGTGGTCAAATTTGGATGTCTACACACAATCTTATTTTAGGTAGACCATGGATTCATGAAATGCAATTAGTGCCTTACTCTTCATCATAAAATGAAGTATGTTTATAACAATAATTTTTACACATTCTAGGCTAATCCTAACACTAAAAGTTGTTTGCATGCCAAGAAAGATAAATACAATTCCTTTGAAAACATTAACACCAACCATACAAGTGGAACCCATTCAAGAGAAAGAAAAATAAAAGCATAATGAAGAAGTTACAAAGTTATTGGAAGATGATTGGGGTTCATTAGATTTCATAACTACATTCATGGGTAGATACAAGATCACAAAAAAAGAGTCTAAAAGGGAAAAGAGAAAGTGATAATGTTGGCACAAAATTCAACAAAATCTTTGAAAGCATCCACTTCAGCCACTTTGTAAGAAAATACAACATACACAAAAAAATTTGATGGAGTTGATTATGAGCAATCACTAAATCCAGAAGAAATGAAAACATTGTATGGAAGAGGTGGGTATGTGTAGGATCATCATGGAAAAAATAGACCCTTAAGTGGCAAAAAATTCAAAAAAATCAGTGTTAGGCAACTTGACGTAAAAATTTGAATAAGTTATCTATATTATTTCAAAAATATGTAAGAATAGAATCTATAGAAAATTGAATGTAGTTTCTAAACTACTAGGTTTATTTAAAAATAAAAAAATCTATTTGGTGAAAATTTGAAATTTCAATGCAGTAGTACTTAAATTTCGGGGAAAAAATAAGTAGGTGTCTGTGATCACCCTAACCATAATAAAATGATAATATTTTTTATAATATTTTATATATAAGTAGAGGACTCATGTCTGAATGTGATGCATATTTTTTTAATTTTTTCCAAGTAAATAATTAATTATATTTTTTTTATTACAAATTTTTAAAAATATAAAAACTCGTATGTTTGACCACCTTAACTTGGTCAAAACTTCATGAAATTTAATTTTTCTTTTTTTTATTCCTATATTATGTGAAGCATAGAATGTGGCATATGTTTCGGATTAAAAAAATGTGATACCGTTTGAAAGTTATAGATGTTTTTCAATTAGCCTATCGATCAGGACTTTAGTCGTAATTCTACTAGAAAATGAATAATAATTATTTATTAAATTCAAATTAAATCATAATTTATATTGGTGGAAAGTTGAGAATCTCCTCTAAAAACCCTTTTCGTTTCATCAATTTTGGGTAAAAAAAAGTCGTCAGCCACATACCCTACAAATACCCATAATATTGCCACTTTTTGGCCCATCATGATCCTGCACATACCTAGGTTACGAACTTTTGAAACAAATTGGTTATAGTGGAAAATGATGTGGTTCTGGAGAATAAGGTATTTGTATCCCTATAGAGCCTAATACACAAGAAACCACTAGTGGTCTTGATTATTTTCCTTTGAAAGAAATGAAAGAATCAAAGAAATCCTTGCTTAATATCAATTTCATCGTACAAAACACTAATGACTAGAATTTGTTAGATTTTACACCCTCCTATAAAGGAGAGCACAAAATCTCACAATCTAAAGAGTCTTGTGTAAGAATGACATCTTGTACTAAGTAAGAGATATCTTTGTTACAAAATAAAGGAACATATTCTACTTTTGACCAAGAGAGTATCTTGTAAAGAATCCTCCAAGATCACTTAATATATCTCCCTCCAAGAACATAAAATAAATGGTATGACAAGAGTTCATTTTATGCATATCATAGAGTTCATGTTCATTATACTAATGAGTGTAAGGATTTAAGTGATAAAATTCTACATCTTAAGGATTGTGGTGCTCTTCCTTGTGTTGAAGCACCTAGTTCCTCTAATTAATACTAATTTTCATCAATCATATTGTCTCATCCATATCTTTCACTAAGTGGGGGAAAAGGGTTAGGTAGCCTTTTCCTCATATGACACTTGTTGTCTCTTTGGGATATTTGACCGCCTTCCATGTATATATAGGAGCAAGCTTGGGATGTGGACAACATGACTTAAGTTGGCTCGCATGTGACATACTTTTTTTTTCATGTTTAGCATTACATTTTGGGGGCAACACTTTATTTATGATGTAGTTTCATTCAAGAACATATGACTTCACATAGGGCTTTCCAAATAATCTCTCATGTCTTCTTCTATTTTAAAACAATTTCTAATGAAAATGGTGTTAGCAATCACTTTAAAGTGGGGGTGTACATTGACACTCATGTTTCACTATGCAATTTTATTTATTCTTGCAATGCATCCTTTTCTTGGTGATGTCATTGGGTTTGATTTCCTTTGAGAGCATGAAATTTCTTTGACTAGTCCTCTCTTGGAGACATTAGGCATGATGTTCCCTAAGGAGACACCTTATATGAACTAAGTAAACTCCCTTGAAAAATAGAAAATCCTTTACATGCATAAATTTTCATAAGTTCTTAATGTAGCTTGTTAGGCCTTGTGAAGCTTGAAGTTTCATTTTGTGGCACCCTATTGAAGTTATCAGAGAGGTAGATTTGGTATGGTTAGTATGATGATAAGCCTAAACTAGGGCATGATTTTCTAATTGTATGGTGATAAGCTGATATAGAGGCATGCATTTCTCACTAAGCCACCTCTTTTGGATACTCACATAGTGAATAGCCTAATGTTCTATTGTCTTGGAGTGACCGTGCATTTTTTGGACAAACAAATAAAATCTAGTCTACATTGCGTTGGATAGACTGTCAAGGCTTGATCCTCCCTTTTTTTATTTTGTTTTTATTTTCTCTTTTCTTTCTTTAAGTCTTTGAAATTGTATGTTTGTGTATCTTGTCTTGTTCTTGCATATCATACACCTTGTGTGTTCCTTTGTGCTTATGTTGGTTTGCTTAGGATCTTGGGGGCTTGATCACCCTCCTTGATCTTTATCATCTTATACCCTAAACCCTCCTTGATCTATTCTAAAATAAAGCATAAAAAATATTGAAAATTAAAATTTCTCCCAGTTATTCTCCTTGCATGCCCTAAAGAATCAATTAAAATGAAGCAAACCACTTTATACTTCACCAGATTGCTTCAGAGCTACATATAAAATGGTGCAAGATTTTAATGAGAGGGGTTTCATTTCTAGACACCGAGTAGATTCTGTATACACCCTTAAATGGCGCAACATACAGTCTTGTTTGGCTAAACTAACAAAACTAGCTACAAAAGATTCATGAGATAGGTAGCTATCTAATTGGCCCTGATATTAATCAATGTCTATGTGCATACAAAGTTTTAGGGTATGTGCAGGATCATCATGGAAAAAATAGGCCCTTAAGTGGCAAAAAATTCAAAAAAATCAGAGTTAGGCAACTTGACGTAAAAATTTGAATAAGTTATCTATATTATTTCAAAAATATGTAAGAATAGAATTTGTAGAAAATTGAATGTAGTTCTTAAACTACTAGGTTTATTTTTTTTAAAACAAAATCTATTTGGTGAAAATTTGAAATTTCAATGCAGTAGTACTTAAATTTTAGTGAAAAAATTAGAAGTAGGTGTCTATCTGACCACCCTAACCGCAATAAAATGATAGTATTTTTTTATAAGATTTTAGATATAAGTAGAGGACTCATATTCAGATGTGATGCATATTTTATTTTTATTTTTTCCAATTAAATAATTAATTATGATTTTTTTAATACAACTTTTAAAAAATATAAAAATCGCACGTCTAACCTCCTTAACTTGGCCAAAACTTCATGAAATTCAATTTTCTTTTTAATCCTATATTATACAAAGCATAGAATGTGACGCATGTTTGATTCAAAAAATACGGTACCGTTTGAAATCTATAGATGTTTTTCAATCAACCTATCAATTAGGACTTTAGTTGTAATTCAAATAGAAAATGAATAATAATTACTTATTAAATTCAAAGTAAAGCATAATTTATATTGGTGGAAAGCTATGAATCTCCTTTAAAAACCCTTTTCATTTCATTAATTTTGGGTTAAAAAAAGTCGTTAGCCACATACCCTACAAATACCCATCATATTTCCACTTTTTGGCCCATCATGATCCTGCACATACCCTCTATGCCGAAATGATTCAAAAAATAGGAAAAAAGAACAAAAATTGAAAAAGTTTTATGCTCTTCTGACATCCACAAATTTTGATCTTAAAATAAAAAAGGGGTATCCTCTGGCCTTTTATACAACACAAGGCTCATATAGGATAAGACAAATACACGAGAGGAAATCCAAGGGACCAATCACATCAAGGCACGTGGAATGTAGTGACCAATAAGAGAATTGCAATCAAAGTCAATAGAAGTCAACTCCAATTATACATTGAAGCTCTTGAGGTGTTAATCCTTAATCATCGCTAGGATGATACTTCAAATCAAGATTGTGTGTAGGAACTTCCCATACATTCAAAATGAGTAAGTGGAATTTTCACCCCCACACATCGCTTGGCTCTGGATCTACTACTCTTGGGAATGGGCTCTCTCGAAGATTGGCACTTGTCTCCACCACATGAGCAATACAGAGATATTCAACATTCTGGTGAATCCAAAGCCCTCTACATTATAACCTCCAAGAATAAGTGACCCGACTCAGATATGATTCTATCCATGATTCAAGTTCTTGTAACCATCCATACCTAAACTTTGCATCACAATCTATATCTCCTGCAATCACAAATTCCACACATTAAATCCCTTTTAAAGAAAGAAAACATTTATAACGTCTCATGTAAATAAAACCATTATTCTAATGTTAGTAGAAAATCTCATAAATAACATGCTTTCTAGCATAGCATGTAAATCCTCACATATATATTGGATTACCAAAATGATTAGATAATCTCAAAATTTTACAATTTTCATTTCACATTGCAACCTAGTACCCGGTACTCGATATTCAGCTTTACCCATGAAATTTCCTAGACTTTGGTTATACCGAACTTCCATCTTATCAGACTCCATCTTATCGGAGTACAAACATCGGACCAAATCCTTCCATTCAAACTAGCATTACCTTTCACCTTTTCAAATGTTTTTGGTTCCTAGTACCCGGTACCCAAAAAACTTACGTTACAAAGTACTTTTATAAATATTTTTCTTTGCTTTTCACTTTCGGTGATCTTTCAATTTGCTAGCTCCTACCATAAGAGTTATTTTTTCACTTGGGTCCCCAACTATTTCAGTTTTGGGCATGTTTTGAGACCACACAACAACTTGCAACCAATAAAACCAAATTTAAAGCAAATTTGAAATTAAATCACTAGTCATAAATTAAAATTTATACATATTTTAAAACAAAAAAAAATTCCTTTACCTAGATTCTGACATAAAAAAGTAAAACTCCAATGGAAACATCCATCTGTGGTTTGATTAATTCCAATTTTTGGAACTTAGTGAAAAGAATCAGTTCATTAACATTGAACTTCATAATATAGTAATCCTCCAAAGCCAACCAAGGATAGAGTCTTGCTACCATTCAAGCATCCATAGCTTTGACAAGGTTATCTTTGTAGTTCCCCCCAAACATAGCTCTACTTGTAGCTAGGCATCTATAGCCCTGGTAGAGTTATTTGGATAGCCTAAAGAGTTGATTTTTTATTTTTTTTTGTAGATATAGCAATGATAGCTCATTTTTCTCTTTTTATATTTCAATGATATCTCTTTTATCAATTTTCAAGCAATGAAGCCCTGCTATTAGGTTTGGAATTACAGTGGTAGTGAAGGTTAGTTTTTGATTTTTCATTCAATGTGAATCCCTTCATTAATTCACTACTTCCCAAAAACTCATTTAATAATTTCCTATAATTGTGTGTTTCTAGCTAAATTTCACCACTTTATGCCAAATCCTAGCTAACTGTAACTTGCTATATGTTAGAAAATATGCATAAATTAAAATTTAGCAACCAACAATTTAAACACCAAATTTAAATCTAAATTTGGAAACATTAGTTACCACCCTTTCAATTAAATTTTATGGCAACTACTAAATTTTTTTCTAGCAATTCCATTTTGACGACACTACAATTCATTAATGGATCGAAAAATGCTATAATTACCTTGAAACACAATCACATTATTCTTAAATCCACACACCTTAGTTCACATGTATTATTCCTTCAACTTACTTAGGTGATGACATGTACTACCCAACTGACTTCATTTTCCTTTATATTCCACACACATAAGCACCTTCATAATTAATAAGGCCCTTAAAAAAATGAAATGACCACTATTAACTTTGAAATCTTCAACTTGCTTGATTCACAATCTTTGTAATGCTCAAATTTGAAGTTATTTATCACCAACTATGTGCAAAGAATTAATTTTATTTGACGTTAAGCTTTGAAGATACTTATCCAACTACCACCTTGCTTACGGTTTCCAAGAATTCACTCGAGGCAACTATGTATCACAAATTTCTTATGGCTTTCTATAAATTATACATTCCATCTCAAATTCTTTAGACTTTTCTTTCTAGCTTTCTTATCTTATTTCTGTAATTTTTCTCTATGCATTTACATTTGGTTGTTGCCCATGGATACTCCAATTTCCTTAAGTTGCTCTCGCTGCTAGAATTTTTTCTTAGGGAGCATCACACCACAAAGGCTTGAAAAGGTTTTCTTCATTAGGACGTCCAGTTTCATTGTGCCAAATTTGTGCTTAGTCCTTGGAGAAAAGTATGTTGAATTCAACTGCTACTTTCGCTTCTATTCCGATGTGGCTTCTCATTTTGTAGCGTTGCTTCTAGATATTGGGCTACCTATTGAAGATGTTCACTCAATTGCCAATTTGATAGTGAGACCTGAATATTCATAGAATCTAGATAATATTCTATCTATTGGACACTCAACCATTGGGATTCCCTCCATGGATGATATTCCTCAGTTCCTAGAACTCGGGGAAGTGGTTCCACTTTTTCCTTTCCTTACTAATCTCCATATTCGTGACTTTTAAGTTCATTGGGAACTCACCTATATAGGATATTTATCCCTAATAGAAGAGGTCCCATATCGACTGAATGGCTACTACCATCTGCAACTTTTCTCACTCTTGTTTTTGACTTTTTTTGATCTTTTGAAACAAGTATTTTTGATATCTCATGTATATACATGATATATATACATACATATATATATAACCATTTGGTACATCTTAAAGAGTGTTTTACTATGCATGGTTTTATCATTTTACATTTCACAGTTCAATTTTACAAATGTTTGAATTAATCCCTCATGTGTAAGATAGGTTTAAGCAGAATTTTCCAATGCAGAGGCCAGACAAAGAAAAGAAAAAAGAAAAGCAAAAAGAGAAATTAAAAAAAAAAAAGTGAAGAAAGAAAATAAAACAAATAGAACCCTGCAAAAAGAAAACTAACCCTAACAACCCTAACTCTAACATAACAAAATATTAACCCTAATAAAGCAACTTATTTCAATTTCTGCAACTATTTCTTTTATAGTTTTGGTATGAATTACAACAGGTTTATCTTTGAATTTATTTAACAAAATTTCCAATGTTCTACTATAACAATGAATTATCTTGAATTTCTACGTTTAATAATCATAAATTCAAAAGCGTACTTACCAATGACTTGGCTCATATGTATGAAAATGTCCTCATTAAAGATTGATTGCACACATTTTGTTTGATGTGACCATATTCTACCTTCCTCCAACCCTGGTCCATTTCCATGAATGACTATGTCCATTTCTCTGCTTCCTCTTCCTTTGAAAATCTTCATGTCTTCGGTCCTGTCTTCACTTTGCATTTTGTTAGACCAAGATATATCACTATTTATATTGTTGTCAGAGAGAGACAAATTAAAAATTTGATAATTTGTATCTTGTACAAAATTAGGAAAATTTCCTTTTATAACTTGTGAATTTTCAACTTGGAACGAAATACACTTGTTTCCTACTCAATTTTTCCACTCCTTGTTATCTGCGTTTTCCATGTATAAGGAGAATGATGATTCATCAATGTAATTTCATTGTTTGTGATATAATGCCTTTGAATCTCAACATTCTCACCTATTTCCCTACAAAAAAATAGGATTTTATTTATAATAATTGTAGTTTTCCAACTATTTTGATGTATCAATTAGTTTTTTAGTATTTCTAATTCCACTAGGGTTAAACATTTTCCTCATTAACAATTCCTTTATTTTAGTAGTTCGAACTTCTTCTATTAACAAAATTACTTTACTTATGGCCAAACTTACCCTAGTTAAAAAAAATTCACACTCAAGTTCATCATGATCAGTTGTATCATGAATTCTACACTCATTAACCCTACCAAAAGTGAATAAACTCAAAGGATGTAATTTCTGCTTAAAAAATTTCCAAAGTTTTTCAACTTCCATACTAAAAATCCAACTTGCACTCATCTTCACTTTACAAGCTTCTCACTAAACTCGGGACTAATAATTCAAAGTATAGCCCTCCAATTCAAAAGAATAAAGCCTAAAATATTTAAAGATGGCCCTCCTTTGAGTGCCAGTTCTTGTTGATGATGATTTTACTCACAACAAACAAGGCGAATAAATTCTTCACAAACAAGACCACAAAGAGCCTATACTTCTTGAAAGATATGGAACAATCACAATCTTAAAGGGGAATTCTACTTTTAATAGGAAAAGATTGGCTTTAGTTCAATCCCAAGTCTCTGATAACTAGGTCATGATTGCACTAGGGTCACTCTCAGGTTTGATGTGATATTGTTGTTAATATCAAAAGGACCACTATTTTGAATTAAATATTTTAGGCAAGGAATTTTCAATTGGATCATAAAGATAAGTATCATGAAATTGAAAGATTTGCAATAATATTCCATGAACATCATAAATTATTTGCTATCACTTAAGTAGATTTAGCATTAAGCATTCAAAAATTTCATAGAAAATGAAAGACTTCCAATAGAACTCCATCCATTCATTTTAATATTGGAACATTTTCAAGAATTTAAACATCTATTCTAAAATAAAGCATAAAAAAATATTGAAAATGAAAATTTCTCCTGGTTATTCTCCACACATGCCACATAGTCAATTTAAATAGAGAAAACTACTTTATACTTCACCATATTGCTTCACAGCTACATATAAAATGGTGTGAGCTTTTAAAGAGAGGGGTTTCATTTCTAGACATCGAGTAGGTTTTTTATGCAGCCATAAATGGCACAACATACAATCTTGTTCAATTGAACTAACAAAACTAGCTACAAAAGATTCATGACATAAGTAGCTATCTAATTTTCTCTTATATTAATCAATGTCTACATGCATACAAATTTTTACACTGAAATGATTTAGAAAATAGGAAAAAAGAACAAAACTTGAAAAATAATTATGCTCTACCAACATCCACAAATTTTGAACTTAATATAAAAAAGTGATATCCTTTGGCCTTTTATAGAACATAAGGCTCAGATAGGATAATACAAATACATGAGAGGAAATCCAAGGGACCAATCACATCAAGGAACGTGGAATGTAGTGACCAATAGTAGAATTGCAATAGAAGTCAGTGGAAGTCAACTCCAATTACACATTGAAGTTCTTCGAGTGTTAATCCTTAATCATCACCAAGATGATACTTCAAATCAAGATATTGTGTAGGAACTTCCCATACATTCAAAATGAGTAAGTGGAAGTTTCACCCCCACACATTGCTTGGCCCTTGATCTGCTACTCTCAGGAATGGGCTCTCCTGAAGATTGACACTTGTCCCCACCACATGAGCAATACCAAGATCTTCAACATTCTAGTGGATCCAAAGCCCTCTACATTATAACCTCCAAGAATAAGAAACCTGACATAGATATGATTCTATCAATAATTCAAGTTTTCCTAACCATCCATACTTGAACTTTGCATCACAATCTATATCTCCTGCAATCACAAATTCCACACATTAAATCCCTTTTAAAGAAAGAAAACATTTATAACGTCTCATGCAAATAAAACCATTATTCAAATGTTAGTAAAAAATATCGTAAATAAAACACTTTCTAGCATATCATAAATCCTCACATATATACTAGATTACTAGAATCATTAGATAATCTTAAAATTATAAAATTTTCATTTCACATTGCAAGTCGGTAGCCGGTACTCGGTATTCAGCTTTACCCATGAACTTTCTTGAGCTTCGGTTATACTGGACTTCTATCTTACTAGACTCCATCTTACCAGACTCTATCTTATCAAAGTACAAACATTAGACCAAAGACTTCCATTCAAACTAGCATTACCTTTCACCTTTACAAATGTTTCTGGTTCCCAGTACCCAGTACCTAAAACACTTATGTTACGAAGTACTTTTATTAAAGATTTCTCTTTTCTTTTCACTTTTGGTGATCTTTCAATTTGCTAGCTCCTCCCATAAGAGTTATTTTTCACTTGGGTCCCCAAGTCTTTCAGTCTTTGGGCATGTTGTGAGACCACACAATAGGTGGGACCTATATGCCATCCTTTGCATATTAGTCCCATTTGGGGCCTTTTTAGGGTTTTGAGCGAGAAACCAAGGTTTTTAATTCAAATTTTTCAAATACCAGCATTTGGGATCTAATAAATGGTAAATTAGACAGAATTCCTATAAAAATAAGGTTTCAAATCATTATTTCACACTAGAAAATTTATCTAAGACTGAGAGCTTTCAAGTATCCAAGTATCCTAGCAATTTTATGAGATCAAGAGCATCCAAGAGCAAGTTATCAAGAATTTGGAGCAATATTCAAGATTCAAGCATCATTTCAAAGTTTTAATGCATCATGTGTGCTTGTGAACTAACATTTGTGATGTAGGTTTCATGATTGAAGCAAGCATTCAGGAAAAATCTTTAAGCATTCAATCAAGAGTTAAGATCCACATTCATGCTAGCCATTTCATACAAGTTTGCAACCTTCATTTCAAGGGTTTTGTGAGTTGCAAAATTGTATTTTTTCATTCATCATTCTTTCATGCTATTTCATTTTATTTCAAGGTTTAATTACCAAAATAGGTTTTGAACAAGTAAAACTCCCATCCTCTAAAAAAACAACATTTTTTCTCTCTTGTGATGTGTGTTTTGTAGATTTATGTGAATTGGACTCATTCACCCAACCTAGTGATTTACTCCCTAGTATATACTTTTGACAACATTGAAAAATTTCAGATCTAGGTTTGGAGAACTTGAAAAGATACTTAGAAAAACCTATTGGTGGAATAAATTGCCCAACTTTGTGTATTAGTCCTAGGATATTTTTTATCACTATTTAGTAGATCTTGATAGTTCACAAGAGAATTCCAGATTCTTCCCTAAAAAACCTAGACCAAGACTCATACACCCTACCTGGCATATTAGTCCCAGTGCAAAAACCTAATAGTAGTTTTAGAGTTTTCAGATCTTGTCTTGGCACCTACATTTATCTAGGTACTTTTATGTTCCATTCAGTTTAATAGTTTGATTTCATGCATTCAATTTCCTAGGTTTCATAGTCAGTTTGCATGAGTTTTTTCATTTCTCTCTTTTGAAGCTTCATTTAATGGTGAACCCCCATCCAATTATCCAAGAAATGCACTAGCCATTTCTCAATCAAATCACTTGGTTGAGGGATCTAGTTTCCTAATAAAAAAAAGTGACAAATAGGTTCAATTCCATCTCCTAAAAGGTGGAGCCCCTATTTCCCTTTTGTTCAAAAATAAGGGCCTAAGGAAAAGGTAATATACTTTATAGGATGATATCAATATCTCTACTCACTAATATCATATATTCCTCTTGATGTTGATGTTTAAAGGGTGTTTATAGGAAATTTACAACCTACCATTAGGGATAATATAATGTTGATGAAGTATCCATCCTTTACACAATTTTGTACACATCTCCATGATTATCAGATATTGATTACGAAATATGAGGGTACACATTCATTGACTCCTACTAATCAATCTAATTTTGTGCCTCAAAAAAATTATCGACCATTCAAGAATCAAAACAAGAAATTTCTCAAGATAAACACACCTCAAGTAGATAATAACACTAAACCATAGGTCATAGTCATACATTTAACTCCTTGTCAATTTAGGCCAAGAGATAGGAAATTAACCCAATTTCTTAGCTCTTCATGTGATAATGTTATAAATGATAAGTAGGAACCTAATACAATTACCTTTAATTAACCTATGGACACGACTAAACCTTTACCATTAAACTTCAACCCAAAATTATTTTTTCAATATCATCACACCTGAACATGATATGGAGTGATGCATGCATCTTAAACATCAAGTACAAGACCTCATTGATTCTAATCACATATAGTTAGTTGATGTTCATGATAAAGGAAATAAGTTTGTAGCTTCACCCAATCAAAATTTATAAATTTTCACAAATCCCATGCCAAATCATACATCCTATTTTGTGCCATGTAGTGATGATACAAATGATGATGCGGATGGTCTAGCTATTATGATTAGTGGAATAGATTTCCAACCTCATAAGAGGTGAACCACTTTATTAATTGACATGTCTTTAACACATATTGATGCATTTATACATTCATCAGATTGTCTTTTATGTATCACTAGCCATATTAACAACAAACCTACACCAAGGATACTCATCAAGATCTTGTGTTTCTAGAGAATGTGAACATTGAATAATTATTGTTTGTACATGAACTTTATAAAGATTCTTATTAACAACAAAAATCATGATTAAAAATTCATGATGGCTTTGATTTCCCTATGATAGCTTCAATAACTCTCCCACTTAAAGTATGACCAAAACAACTAGATGTATCATTCATCATCATCTTGATGTCAAACCAATTACATGTGAAGCTAGGATATCGATGGATATACTCCATGAATTTCATCCTCTCGGTAATCCACAAGTGTATAAAGTTCACATTTGAGAACCAAATATATAATAATTCATCATAGTGGATTTAAACCTTTTGCTTGCAATGGAAAATTTTCATTACACTATTTTTCACCTCAACCAATGTAACCCATTAAGCCTCATGAAAATTTATTTTTTAGGTCATATCAAAAATTTAAGTCACAACACATAAAAAAATTATCCATTAGCAATGTTCCACCTAAGGATGATTGGTCTATAGTGACTTCTATAGATTTTCCTTTCACCCCACATGTGGATGAACCCATGTTTTAGGTGAATATCCTCCCAAAAAACTAGACATTTATGTTTTATTTACTCCATCAATATAATATAAGAGACCAAGAGACAACCACATGATTAACTTTGTGCCTCCTAAAGAGAATCAAATTTATATACCTAAGGAGATAATGATTCCTCGACCCTCAATGGTCCCTTTAGTTCCTCCTCTAAGGAAAGAAAAGAGACCAATAATAGAGAAACCTACTCTTACCCCTTCAAAAAATGAAAACCTTACAAGAAGGAATTGAAATGCTAAGTATAATAAGCATAGACACCCTTCTATTACCCCTTATTTGGCTGAAAAGAATAAGACATTACCTAATGATCAAACACCTATCCAAACAAACCATGATGAATTACCACCTTCACCAAAATATGAAAATTGACCTTATATGTCTCAACCAAAAGAAAGAATGAAACAAGAACATAAAACTAACATTTTCATTAAAATTTCTCCATATTTGCTTCTCTCATGGTTTTGGTCTTTAGGGATAGATTTTATCTAATGTTTATGTGCCCAATAATGTGGTTCTAAGGAGGAATACTTGGCTCAACTTGTTGGGATGTAGAAGTACCTTTTTTCATAGTGTTTGGATGGTGATGGGAGAATTCAACACCCCCCTTTTTCCCTCCAAATTTTTTGGTGGTATCATGGTTTTTTTGGATAATGTGCTAGACCTTAACACTTTCTTGTATGATGGTGGCATTTCTGATCTAGACCTTGAGGGAATTTCTTTCACTTGGTCTAATAAATGTGTTGGTACCAATCTTATTCAAGTAAGGCTTGAAAAATGTCTGGTGTCCTCCAACTAGGATATGTCCTCCCTTTCCTTGTCTTCTCTCATAAGGATTGGTTTGGATCATACCCCATTTCTTCTACATTTGAATATCCCTCTTCCTAAGGCCAAGTGCCCCTTTAGATTTGAGCTCAAGTGGATGTATCAACCACAGTTCAAGGACCTTCTCTCTACTTGGTGGTAGGTTAGGGGTTGTGCTTCTCCTATGTTTAATCTAGTGTTACAACTTAAACCACTCAAATAAAATCTTAAGGAATGGAGTAGAAGTAGCTTTGGTAAAAATTTTAAGAAAAAAAATCTCTTAAAGATCAACTTTGACAAGTTCAAGAGGATATGGATGTAAGTGATCAAGAAGATTTGATTAATAAGGAGAAGAATTTGTTAAGAGAGCTTCATAATATTATTGAGAAGGAAGAGGTTTACTTGAAACAAAAATCTAGGAATAAATGGCTCCGTGAGGGGGATAAAAACACCAGGTTCTTCCACATAATGAATTCTAGGCATAGGAAGAGGAATACCATTTTTCAGTTGGTTTTTGATGATGGTTCGGTGTTCTCTACTAAGGAAGAGTTGGATTGTGCCATTTTTTCTTTCTTTAATAGCCTCCTCAATATACCCAAGAATGAGTCCATGGAGTGTGAACTCCTTGATGTTATTCCCCTTTCTCTCTTCATGCATGATGTCTTGTTTATGGAAAGAAGTGCTTCGATTGATGAGATCTAGGGGTTGTCTTCTCCCTTAGCCTTTTAAGGCCCTTGGTTCTAATGGTTTTCCTCCCTTCTTCTAGAAGTTATAGGATTTCATTGGGTGGGATTCCATGTCTTCTGCTAGTGAATTCCTCTCTATGGGTGATATCCTCAAGGAATTCAATAGCACCTTTATAGTTCTCATTCCCAAGCACTTTGGGGCTAATATACTATCTAATTTTTTCCCTATCATTCTTTGCAACACAATCTACAAAATTTTCTCTAAGTTGTTGTTCAATAATATTAAACCCTTTCTGAAAAATATGATTCATCTAAATCAAATAGATTTTGTTCTATGGTGGAAAATTATAGATGCTATCATGCTATTCCATGAAACCCTTCACTCCATGGGAAAAAGAAAAAAATAAAGTATGGCTCTTAAGCTGGATATATCTAAAGCCTATGACAAAGTGTCTTGGAATTTCCTATTTGAAGCTCTTCAGAGGTTTTGGTTCTCAGGTAAACTATTGAAACTGATTTAAGGGTGTGTCACAACCCCCCAAGTTCTCTATGATTATCAATGGTACTCTATAAGGTTTCTTATCGAGTTCTAGTGGTATTCATCAAGGGGATACCTTGTCCCCCTATCTCTTCATTTTTATGGCTAAAGTTCTTGGTCATAATCTTCAACACAATATTTTAAATGGTACCTTGGTTGGATTTTTCCCTTCCTCTATTTTCTAATCAATTTCCCATCAAAAATTTGTTGATGATATGATCCTTCTAGGGGAAGCCACTTTAATAGAGGCTAAAGGTTGGAAAGATGTTCTTAAAAAAAATGCTTCAACCTTTGGCTAGTGTATCAATTTTACTAAAAGTGCCATCTTATTTCTCAATCTTTACCCTTCCCTACAAGCAAGGAAATCCAAAATCTTCAATTGTTAGATCTTCCCTCTCCCCTCAACATATCTGGGAATACCACTCACTATTGGTAAGGTGGATAACTCAATTTGGTTGAACCTCCTAGAAAGAGTGCAAAGAAACCTAGAAGCTTGGAAGGGAACTCTCCTTAGCAATGCTAGTAAGCTTCTCCTCCTCAAGACCACTCTTCATAATTCAGCTATGTACCTAATGACTATGTTTTATGCCCATTGCATGGCTGGATAAACTTGATAAAATTCAAAGAAGATTCCTTTGGTTAGACACTAAAGAGAGAAGTTATTTTTCCTTGGTTAATTGGAATATTTTGTGCTCTATAAAATTATATGGGGGTTTTAATTTGAGACCAAGAAGATGAACATGGCCCTCATAACTAAAATAACTTGGAAACTTTTGAATAATCAAGAGAAATGGATCACTATCCTTAAAGATAATTATTTACAAGGTAGATATTGTCTCTATCTTCTTGATAATTGTGTTCTTCCTTCTAGATCCATAATCTAGAATAACCTTATCAAATAAAGAAATTTTCTCTCCTTGGGATGTTCTTGATAGGTTTGGTTTGGTACTTTGATTTATTTCTGGGATGACAAAGGGCTCTCCTCATAGGCCCTTGGTCTACATTTGATCTTGTTAGTTGTGAAGTTTGAACTTTGTGCTCAGTTGGGGCATAAGGTCTCTAATTACATGGAAACCTCTTTGAACCCACCTCGTTGGAATATTGATCCCAATTGGTATATCCCCCTTTTTTTGGCTACTAAAGAGATTCTCAGAGTTTTTAAGAACACAAGTTCTTTAACTCAACTTCACTTGAGTCCTTGGTTTAGACCGACTCTAAGGATGCAAATTATTCTGTGAATTTGGGTTAAAATATTATTTCATGTGCTTGGGATCCTCTATTCAACTGAATGAAGTTTTGGAGAAGGAATTATCTCTCCCAAAGTTATCTGGTGGACTATCTACCACAAATGGATTCTCACTTTAGATAATTTGCAAAAGAAAGGTATCCATCTAGGCAACCACTATTTTGTTGAATGAACAAGACAATTGAGAGGTGGGGTAAATTAGTTGTACCAAATTAAAACATCGAAACCCTCAATAGTAATTTTATCCACATCGATTCATTAAACCCTTAATCTATTATAATGTTTAAACATGAAAAATAGATAATAAAAATTGAAATAAAAAACACCATACACAAGAGAACACTAGATCTACATGGAAAACCCAATGAGGGAAAAGCCATGGTGAGGATTAGCTCACAATATAAGTAATTAAAAAATTGGTACAAAGAGGCTCAATACCAAAATAGGACATACTACACAAAAAGGCTCACAACCCAAGATCACTATTAAAATAGAAAGAAGAAAGAAGATATAATGTTACATAGAGAATATTATCTCAATGCAATAGAGATTCAACCACAATAGCTCCACCAACACTATTAGTCTTCCAAATATCAAGATACCTCTTCTCAATAGATTCAACAATCTTGCATTCTATCTCACATTGCAATTCACACTTCTACACTTAGTTTTGCATCACAACACTCCACACTATTCCACACCTTCCTCACATCTTGAAAAACATCTTCAAGTTGGCTACATTATTCTTGCACTTCATAAATTCAAATTAGGTTGGAACTAAACATTTCCATGGTGAGTAGAATGAAAATCAAACTAAAACAAAACTTACCTGGGACGCAAATCAACTCTCACATTCCATGCTACACTTTCATTAATATTTAAACATCTTTGAATGTAGTGTAAACGCTAGGTTAGCCATTACTCATGAAAACAAAATTAAAATTTGAAGTACATGCTTCCTCAAATCCAAGGATGAATTGTGAACCACATGCCACACTTCATCATGATCTAAAATATTCCTCTATTTTCTTGAAATCCATCAAACTCCTTTACGACAACTTGCACCATCATAATGTACACACCCAATACATTCAAACTATATTGCCAAAAATTACAACTCTACAATCCAACTTATGAAGTACCAAACCAAAAATCCTCTTGAAATAGGAAAGAGATCAATATGTTGGACTCAAGGAACATGGAGAGGGGGGTGAATCAGTGTTCAACAAATTTGACTTTCAATTCAGATCTTAAATCATTTTCAACACATAAACAAAAATAAAGATGCAATCACATAATCAAGATGATCAAAACACCATAACACCAATATTTTTATATCAAAATCCTATTAGGGGAAAAACCATGGTGGAGATTAATCCACAATTTATACTCTCTTAAAAGTATGAACAAAAGGGAATGCACTTGCATTTAGGCACACTGCCTAGAGCTCACTGCTCAAAATAAGGAAGGCTCATTGCCTTACAAAATGTTTGTGATTACAACAAAAATTGAACTGAGAAGATAGCATCTACAAATTCTTGGATTTAGTTCTAGTGAAGCACATAATATAGGTTCTAAGCCTTCTGTCTAATCCTGCAACTTGCTCTACTCTGCTTTACCCTAATTCACAATAATCTTCTTTTTCTCAAGCAAAATTTACTCAATTGATCTTCTAATGTTTTCTCATACATTTGTTCTGCTCTTTTCACACATTCACATCTTCTCACCACTTCATCCTCACACCAAAAATGAATTACCAATCTCATATATATATTTGCTAGCAAATATTTTAATCACTTAAGTCATCTTCAACAAAACATGAAATATTCTCCAACAGTCGGCTCAAATCATAAGTTATATTTAATGCACACCCACAAAGGTTGGATAACTCATATCTAGGACCCAAAAAAATATTCTCAAACTTAGAAACAATTAAAAAACTACTCCATATACATCCCCAACATGCTACATCCATTGAGTCGGCCATAACGAGAAAATAAACCAAAAATCATTCTACTAAATCTCCTAACTCGTACACCGATTGCTACAACACCACAAAACTTACCAATAAGGTAACATACATGTTGAAAAACCTTTCCTGGAGATACACAACACAAAATGATAATCTGGTGAAGTATATAGATTGACTAACTGACCAAATACCTTGTTCTTCATGCTTTATGTCGATAACACACTGTCTTCTACATTTTCTGCTGGTATAAGTAGATCCTGATCTATAGACCAAGATAATGACTTTATTTGCCATCAATGAAAACACTAGAAGCCATAAACAATCTCCCGAAGCCATATTCCAAAAATCTCCCCCTTTGGCATTGATGGCAACACTTACTGAAAAATGACTAAGTGTGAGAACCAAAACTCAAAATTCCAAAACACAACAAAACACTACTCCCCCTTGGAATGTCAAGAAATTTTTCACTACTCTCCTACCCATTTGACATCAATGACAAATTTAATACTTACTCTCCTCTTTTTCCTTTTTGCAAAAAATAATTTTTACTACTCTCTCTCTCCCCCTTTGCTAAATAGAAATTTGATCAAAATTTGAAAACTACTATTGTTGTACAAATCAGAAAATGATTTTATACTTATCCTTTATCTCTAGAAGAAATTTCTTCCAAGCATCTACTACA
This sequence comes from Sequoia sempervirens, assembly GCA_007258455.2. Classification (NCBI taxonomy): domain Eukaryota; kingdom Viridiplantae; phylum Streptophyta; class Pinopsida; order Cupressales; family Cupressaceae; genus Sequoia; species Sequoia sempervirens. The sequence continues at coordinate 42,232,432 of VDFB02193867.1, read as the reverse complement.
ATCCCAATAATTATTATCAAACTTTTTTTTTTATATATCTAGTTGATGATTTGAATGAGGGATTCTAGAATTGTAATCACTTCTTCCAACTTCTCTCCTTTCTTCAGAATCTCAATTTGCTGCTCCATTCTACATAAGAGTGTTTCTAGTAGAGTGAACCTTTGCATGCTCAGTTTGCAACTCATGAATCTTTTTCCTTACTGCTCCATCTTGGTCTTGAAACATATTGTAATCCTGACCAATTCTAATCAACTCACTCTCAATTTTCTCTAGCTTGTCCTTGTATTTACCAACCACATGTGGCCACCGAAGAAATAAATTGCAAACCTTATTTTCTGAGTCAATGCATTTCCTTAATACATTCATTCTCTTTTTTAGTTTGGTGAGAGACAACCTAAACTGCTCCTTCAGATGTAAAATTACTTCTTCCTCTTTCCTATCTTGAGGCACATAGTCCATAGCCTCCCTAATATATTCAATCAATTCTTTTGGAAGTACATTATGCAAACTTTCCAATTCAATGTTGTTGTGCACATAGTATTTACCAAGAGTTTCCTCAATGAAGTACCATTCATATGATGGTCCATTTAACCATATGTAAGCAATCTTTTTCATTCCATCTTCCTTCTGAACAATCTGCAATATCTTTTTTTTGAATAAAGCACCTTCTTCATCACTTTCTTCTACTATCACCACATCTAGTTCAACTAATTCTGGTTCATCTCTTGGATTGTAATCATCAGAATCTTCATCTGGTATATCCACAATTACTTGCTCTTTACCTTTTTCTTTAGCTCTTGGAGATTTGTGTGCTAGAGGAATGTAATCTGCAAACTCTATAGCCCTTTTCAGCTTCTTCTCCATCTTACCGAAAGAAGACCCAACTTCAATTTCTCTTACCAAAAGAGAGATGCCAACTATTCCAAAATTTCCCAATAACTCTTTATATAAATTTTCATAAACTTGCTCACAATTTTCTAGAGTATTGAAATGTTTAAAAAATTTCTTACAAATAGGTTCAAATTCCCTCCATACCACATTGTCATTCTAAGGAAAGCAATTCAAAAAATACATCATAATGCATATAAATAGGGTACTAGACCTAAAGGCATAATTTTCATCCTTCATCAATTGCACATTTTCCATCAATTGATCCTTCATCAATCCACATAGATCAAAGTATTCATCTTCTGTTATCATTTTTTGTGAAATGTAAACTGTACCTACCAAAGTTGATCCTTCCCTATTTCTGAAGAAAATTTTATATAAAATTCCATGTGCAATGTACCTTATTATTGGATCTTTGATTGTTGAAATTAATAGAGCTCTTTGATCTCTTGTCACTTTGGTTAGGGTTTTGAATTCCTTGTTCCAAATTGAATTCTTTTTCAGAACATCTCCAATATTGCATAATCCTGTTAAATTTTTAATAACCTCTTTTGAAATTAGATAGGGTTTGTCTAGAGTAAGGATATCATCATCCAATTTTTTCAAGCTAAACTTGACCACTTCCGTGTTGATGAAATAGGGAAACTCATTCTAGATGTCCAAATTCTTATGTTTCACACCTTCAAGCCACTTCAATTCACAAGCTCACAACAAATTTCTTACATCCTTGATCTTCCTACAACTATATTAATCCAAATTCACTGTTCCTTTTATTTTCTTCATTTTACTTTCTGTACCAAACAAGGTTTTCTACCAAGCACAAAATTTTGAAATTCTACAAGCAACTAAAATACCTGAAGAATTTTTCATCAAATTCACTTTACTCCTTTGAGATTTAATTGTAGAGGCTCCCCTTCTATTCTCCTACAATGTAAGGTGACAAATGAGGGTTCCAAATACCCTTTTATGAATTCGTACAATTAGCCTTTGTAGTTGCATTAAATACTTTTCTGTAGGAGTTCTGGTAACTCTGATTTCTCATACAACAAAAGAAAAATTTGTCTATGGACCTTCTACTTTACATGTTCCTGCATAAGTGATCACTGATAAATTTTCAAACTTTTGTTTCAGCTACTAACAATTTTCTACATTTCAGTGCCAACTATCGATAGGGGGACAAAGGATGTTCCTTGAAAAACTCCCCTAGGCCAATGGCCTAAGCTCAATTTCTTGAGGAATTACGGGAGGGATTATCGGAGGCAGCTTCTAGTACGGGCTTATGTCCTTCATCAGATCCACTTTTCTTTACCCACATTTTCTTATCTGATCTCTTATTTCTTCCATAGTCACTTTTCCTTTTCCTTTGTCATTTATCTATGAATTTATTTCTCTATATATCAAACCTCTTTTGTCCATGTTTTTGTTCCTGCAAAATCTTACAATGTGACCAAATCTGTTGTAGTTGTAATACACTATATTTCTTTGTGTAGACAACTCATTCCATTGATTTCCTTCTAATTTGCATTGATTAGCAGCATGCCCAAATCTTCCACAAGTATATCATTTAATATTTCTTAAACTGACAGACATACTTCTGCATTCAATAGACTTGTGACCTAGATTTTTGTAATTAAAACACTTACCAGGAAATGACAGACTGCTTGAATTTATTTTACTTCTACACTAAGAAGCCATATGACCAAATTTATTACAAGCAAAGCAGTAACCATTAAAATTCTGAGCATTGGTTTGTCTTATCGGATACCTTCTTCCTTTGTTCATCTAATTTCTTTGTCTAGAATCCTTATGTTCATATCCAGAGCTTTCTTCCTTCTCATATCCAAGACCTCGCTTATCATTTGCATCCTTTTATCCTTTAGTCAACTCATCAAGCTTAGAAAAACTAATCCTAAACTTCTCCTTGTACTCATTTGCAGTAGTGATTTCATTACTGAGAATAACTATCTTTCAAGTTCTTGTTCATTGGTTTTGGATTGTTGCAATTCAATCTCCAGTTGAATGGATCCATTATTTACTCTATTTCATTCTTCAAATTTCTATTTTAAGGATTGGAGTAGATTCTCCTCATTCTTCTTTCTTTCTTCAATCTCCTTATTTAGCTTCGTTGCCATAGATTCCATCTCAAGCTTTAGAGTAGCATTATTTCTAGCAAGTTTTCCACATTCTTTAGTTCTCTTTTAGGGTTTGATTTAGGTGAGCATCTTCCAAGTTTTTATTTTCTTTCTACTTCAATTGATCATAAAGCTCCTTCCTCTTTTCTCTTGACTCATTAATTTTATCCTTCAATGATTGAATGAATTTCTTAGCATCCATAAGATTTTCTCTTAATTCCATGACTTCTGCTTTAGACTGATCAAGATCATCAAGTGCCACCATAAGCTACTATTGAAGACCAAATTCCATTATATTCCAAGATCCACCTCAAGCTATTAAACTTCTATAGAGGAACTATGTTTTGATACCAATTGTTGGACTCAGGGAACACTGAGAGGTGGGGGTGAATCAGTGTTCAACAAATTTGACTTTCAATTTAGATCTTAAATCATTTTTATCACATAAATAGAAATAAAGATGCAAGCACATAAACAAGATGATCAAAACACCATAACACCAATATTTTTACATGGAAACCCTATTAGGGGAAAAAAAATGGTGGAGATTAATTCACAATTTATACTCTATTAAAATTATGAACAAAACGGAATGCACTTCCATTCAAGCACACTACCTAGAGCTCACTACTCAAAATAAGGAAGGCTCACTTCCTTACAAAATTTTTGTGATTACAAAAAAATTGAACTGAGAATATAGCATCTACAAATGCCTAGATTCAGTTCTGATGAAGCATATAAAATAGGTTATGAACCTTTTGTCTGATCCTACAACTCGCTCTGCTCTACTTTGCCCTAATTCACAATAATCATCTATTTCTCAAGCAAAATTTACTTAGCTGATCTTCTAATGTTCACTCATACATATATTCTAATATTTTCACACATTCACACCTTCTCACCACTTCGTCCTCACACCAAAAATGAATTACTAATCTCATATATATATATCCATTAGAAAATATTTTAATCACTTAAGTCAACTTCAACAAAACATGAAATATTCTCCAATAGTCAGCTCAAATCTTAAGTTATATTTAGTGTGCACCCACAAAGGTTGGCTAAGTCATATCTAGGACCCAAAAAAATATTCTCAAACTTAGAAAAAATTAAAAAAACTACTCCTTATACATCCACGACATATTACATCCATTGAGTTGGACATAATGAGAAAATAAATAGAAAATCATTCTACCAAATCTCCTAACTCGTACACTTATTGCTGCAACACCAAAAAACTTACCAATAAGGTAAAATACATACTTAACAACCTTTTCTGGATATCCACAACACAAAATGATGATTTGGTGAAGTATACAGATCAACTAACTAATTGTATACCCTATTCTTCATGCTTTTTTTCTGGTAACACACTGTCTTCTACATTTTTTGCTGGTATAAGTAGATCCTCATCTGTGGACCAAGATATTGACTTTAGTTTCCATCAATGATAAGACTAGAATCCATAAACAATCTCCCCAAGCCATATTCCAACAAAATATTATCAACACACATTTAGAATCACAATACTTGAAGAATAGCTGGGGAGAAATGCAAAGAAAATACATTTCTCCATAACACCATTGCCAAACTAGTTCACACACTAGTGAACATAACATACTTTGAACTTCAATCTAGAGGAAAAAAAATTGTATATAGTAACTCTAAACACCTCTAACCATCATATCCAAACCATACAAGTATAGCTCAACCTAGAAGAAATGAGAAGCAAAACCAAAAAACCTCTACAAATCAAAATATCTCTACAACACTCTGTTTCCTTATTTTATCAATTTTCTCAGTATCCTTGACACCTAAACCATAAATAGAAGCTTTTAAAAATGACACTATAGGTTAACATCAACAAATTAATTTATGAAAACATAATACAACTAATCAAAGAAACAATCTCTTCTCAACCACTATTAAACTATCATTAATGATAACACAAGCTTGTTGACATCAATGACAACACCTTCATATTTGAAACAATCTCTCCCTTTTTCATTGATGGAAACAAAAGATGTGAAAAACCATCAAAGACACAATAGCTCTTAACATACTTATTTCCTTTTATCTTTTCTCCCCTTACACAAATATCTCATTATACTTTCTCTTTTATGACTTCACTTTCCTTTTTCACATGACTTCTCTCTCACTCTCATGAATAATCTTTTCTCTCCCCAATTGAAATATAACCAAGATACTTGAAATTTATTTGAATACTCTACCTTAGGAGTACACACCAATCAACTCAACAACCTCTACACCATAAATTGCATACTACAACAATGTCACTACCTACTCCCCCTAAAAGGTAGCCACTGACATCAGTCCATACAAAGAATGAATCCATAGATTCAATGGACCGATGCATATCCATATGCATCTAGTTCAAAGGAGGGGAAATAACCCCAAAATTATCTAAAAAATACTCAAATTTATCCTTGGGAAGAGCCTTAGTAAATATATCAACAATCTGACCCTTTGTAGGGACATATTCAACCTTTACTTCATTCTCATTCAAATTTTTTTTGAATCCCCACTTAGTTCCAATAATTTTTTTTGTTTTAAAGTCTAGGTACCATTCCCATATTTGATTCCTATCAATATACATAAGTTCTTATTCCATTACATTCATCTAATTTTCATCTATACATGCTTCACTTACTATCTTCAGTTCAATTTTGGAGAGTAAACATAGATTTTCTTTTGCTTCAACAACTCTTCTTCTTGTCAGCACACCTCTTTTTTGTTTTTCTCCACTGATTTTTTCTTGGAAATGATTTCTCTATACATACTTAGAAGACTTAGGGGTATTTTCTAGAGCTTCTTCCTCTTCATTCTACACTTCTTTTTCCTTGTCTTTTTGTTTTTCTTCTTCAAAAATAGGCTCATCCAACTCATATCCATCTATTATAATTGAATTTTGCAAATATTCATCAACCTCGACACTTGTACTTTCAAAAAATTTCTTAACCTTTTATTGTAACATATGTAATCTTTTCTTTTAGTACAATATCCAAGGAAGATACCTTAATTAGACCTTGTATCAAACTTTCCCAAGTTTTCATGATCTCTTCTGATTTAGCATTTTCTTCCAAACACTCTAAAGTACTTGACAATAGGAATCCTTCCATACCACAACTCATATAGAGTCTTTTTGCTATTAAATATTTCTTGAACTTTGTTAAGTTTTTAAAAATAAGTATGAATTTCTTCTCTATAGTAGACTTCCAATAGATTAGATTCTCTCATCATAGTCCTTACAACTTTTTGAATAGTCTTGCTTTTCCTTTCAACTATTCCATTCTTCTGAGGAGTCTTATGGGTAGACAAGTGCCTCTTTATGAAATGATTCTCACAAAATATGATAAATTCATTAGAGGTGAATTCTCCACCTTGTTAAAACCTCAAAAATTTGATCTTCAAATCCATTTCATTCTCAATCATATTCTTAAATTCTTTAAATCTATCTATGGCTTTAGATTTTTCTCTAAGTAACCCATGTCATTCTAGATTAATCATCAATCAAAAGCATGAAATACATGCCACATTGAAGACTTCTCACTCTTTTTAAGCCACAAAGTTTTTTGTGTACCAATTCTAGCAATCTGATAGAAGATTGTGCTTTTCCCTTGAAACTACTTCTAGTTTGTTTTCCAAATTGGCATTCTTTGCAAACAACATTTATAGGCTTTGTAATCCTTAACATGCCTCTCATTGCTTGAACTGAATTTATTTTAACCAAATTATCAAAGTTGATGTGACACATTCTCATGTGCCATAACTACCTTTCATTCATCTGAGTCATAAAATAGTGAAAATCAGTACTCTTGAGTTGATAGATATTTCCATCTATTCTCTTTCCAGTGACAATTATTGTTTTAGATCCTTTTCTGATCTCACATCCATTTTCCTAAAACATAATATTGTATCCTTTGCTACATATTTTTCCAACACTCAAGAGGTTATGCCTTTAAACTTTGACATAGTAAACATCTTCAATATTATTCTGCCATCAAAACTTATTGAATTGACTCCACAAATCTTAGCACTTGAATCATCTCCAAATTTAACAAGTCCTCCACCATATTTTCAAGTTTAATAAAATTACTCTTGTCTCTAGTCATATGGTTTGAGAAACCACTATCAATAACCCACTAGTTCTTTTCCTACTAACATGAAAAGAAGATACCAAGGTGCCTCCAATTTTATCCTTTTTTCTCTAGGACACTTTCCTTCATACAACTCTTAGATTTAGTAGAATCAAATTCATCTTTTAAAGCCAAGAATAATAATTCATTATTATAAACATCTCCATAATCAGATTTATCATCATAAATACAAACATCTTCTCTAGCATAGTAGCTTTTCTTGATCATCTTTCCTTTGTTTTCCTTTTTCTTATTGTTCATAGTTCTATTTGGACATCTTGAAGCATAGTGACCTATATTTCCACAACTAAAACATTTGAAAGGTAATTTACCTTTGTACTTACCTTTTCCCTTTTTCATTCTTCTTACAAAGTTAACTTCCACATCATCAAGATCATATTCAACTAAATATTTAGCCTTTTTTATTTTTTGATCTTGAAAGAAGTCTTCACTTTTGTACCATTTTTCAAACCAATTTTTCTCATTTCAAAGTTGGTTAGCTTTCCATACATCTAATCTCTAGTGTATGTATTAAAATCAGAAAGCTCCTCAATAGCAAAAAAAATCTCATTGTAAGAATCAAGAAGAGTTCTAAGAATTTTGTTTACCACTTTAGATTCTTTGACTTGTGTACCAAGACCTCTCATAACACTTACTAGTTCATTAATTCTCTACATGTAACTTGTGATTGTTTTATCATTAGACATAGAAAATGTCTCAAATTGTGCCTTTAGATTCTGTAACCTAGCTTGTTTAACCTTGTCATCTCCTTCGTAGATACTTTCTAGCTTATCCAAAACTTCTTTAGCAATTTTCATATCCATAACTTTCACTAATTTAGTATGTCCAAGACTGGTCAAAAGAGAAAACCTCACCTTCCCATCTATTTTATAAGCCTTGATTTCATCATTTGTGTGCAGTCTATTTATAGTTATGGTGTAAGTATTCTTTACTACCTTTGTAACTTCGTATCCAAGATAAATCAGATAGCCTTCCATCTTCACCTTCTAGAATGCATAGCCTATGTCATCAAACATAGGGATCTCCTTCTTGTTCACCATTTGGATCTACCTCAAATGATCAAACTTTCTCCAAGGAACCTTACTCTGATACCAATTATTGATAGAACAAGACAACTAGGAGGGGGGTGAATCAGATGTACCAAATTAAAACATAAAAACCCTTAATAGTAATCAGATCCACTTGCATTCATTAAATTGTTAATATGTTATAATGTTTAAACATGAAAAAGAAGATAAAAAATTTGAAATAACCAGCACCATACACAAGATAACACAATATTTACATGGAAAACCCAATGAAGGAATAAATACAATGAGTACTAGCTCATAATACAAGTAGTTGAAAAATTAGTACAAATAGGCTCACTGCCAGAATAGGACACACTTTCCAAAAAGGCTCATAGCCTAGGCTCACTACCAAAATAGAAAGAAGAAAGAAGATAGAATGATAAATAGAGGACATTATCTCAATGTAGTAGAGATTCAACCACAACAACTCCACCAATACTAGCAATCTTTGAAAGATCAAGATACCTTTGTTCAATATATTCAACAATATTGCATTTTAGCTCACACTAAAATTCACACTTTTGCACTTAATTTCACATCACAACACTTCACACTATTCCCCACCTTCACCACATCAATTCATCTTGTATCTATACCATTCAAATCTTGAAAAATATCTTTAGGTTAGCTACACTCTTCTTGCATTTCACAAATTCAAATTAGGTCATCACTAAACATTCTCGTGGTGAGTAGGAACGAAAATCAGATCCAAATAAACTCTCACATGCCACACTACACCTTCATTAAATTTTAAAAATCTAGGAATGTAGTGTAAACACTAGGTCAATCATTACCCACAGAAACACCATTAAAATTTAAATTACATGCTTCATCAAATCCAAGGATGACTTGCAAACTACATGCCACACTTAATCATGATCTAAAATATTCCTCTATTCTCCTAAAATCCATCAAACTCCTTCTCAATAACTTGCAACATTAGAATATACACGCCTAGTACATTCAAACTATACTCCCAAACACTACAACTCTACAATCTAACTTATAAAGTACCAAACCACAAATCCTCTTGATGCAAGAAAGAGATCAATATCATCAACACACATTTAGAATCATAATACCTGAAGAAAAACTTCAAATAAATGTGGAGAAAATACATTTCTCCCATACACCACTACAAAACTAGTTCACACACTAGTGAACATAACTTCCTCTAACCTTCAATCTAGAAGCTAAAATTTTGGATATAGAAACTTTGAAAACCTCTAACGATCATATCTAAACAGAAAAATAAAATATTCAACCTAAAATAAATGTGAAGAAAAACTAGAAAACCTCTGCAAACCAAAATACCTCTGCAATACCCTATTTCCTTATTTTATCAATTTTGTCAGTATCCTCGACATCTGAACCATAAATAGAAGCTTTTCAAAGAAACACCAAAGGTTAACATCAACAACTTAACTAATGATAAATAATGTAGCTATTCAAAGCAACAATCTCTTCTCAAATAGTGTCAAACTATCATTAATGAAAGCATAGGCTTGTTGAGATCAATGACAACACCTTCACACTTGCAACATGTTTCCCAAGTGATGAGGAAGCCAAATCCATTCCCCACCTCTTATTTCACTGCACCTACTCTTAGAAGGTCCAACAAAGAATTCAATATCCTTTCAACATCACCTGAGTTTGGTAGAAGGATGTTCTTGTTATCTTGGATAGTTGTAATCTATTGATTCCTCACCCTATTCTCGTCGAGCTATGGTGGTTTCCAATAAAGTTTTTAGTCAAATAATGGAGAATATCACCATGATCTCCTACAAACCCAAAATTAATTATAATAACTTGGAGAGCTCTATTACTTCTATTGGGAATCTAATTGAGGCTCTTAATTCTCTTAGTTCTTACATTCCTCCAGACAGGAGTAACACTCCCTCATCTCCCTCAAGCATGGATGGATTAAGCTTTACTTTGATGGCTCAACCAAACATAACATAGGTCGAGTGGGTGGGGATTGGGTCATCTGTGATCATGACATGAAAATTATTTTGGCATATGCAATTAATCTTGGCATCTAATCTTCTAGCTTTGCTAAGGTGGCAGGATGTTCAATGAAATTTAGATTTCCATGAATGCTCACCTTTTCAATATGGAAATTGAGATAGACTCCAAAAACATAATTCTATTGCTGATGGGGTAGGCTAAACCATGTTGGTCCCATTGGGACCCTGTCCTATTAGTTCACAATGTCATGATTTCCCTTGGGAATAGTATATCCTCTCCCGTGTTAAAAAATGGCAACAAAGTTGTGAATGTGTTAGCTAACCTTGGTGCTTTTACTTATAATTTAGTTATCTGGGATAATTTCTCACATATCCTAGGGAATTTTTGTGAATCAATTAAAAATGATGTTGAAGTACTATAGAAAAGAGATTGAGATGGATTTTCTTTCAACCCCCTTTGTTATTTGCCTTGATTTTCCATTATAGAAAATTAACTTCTCTAAGCAGTCTTTTCACAAGCCTTTTTATTCTTGGCTCTATTTTAATTCTTAACATTTCTACAAAACTTTCTCTATTGTCTATCTATGTACGAATTTCTTCATGGGTGGTGAGCTAGTACATGATGGACTCACTAGTTGTGAGATGTTAAAATAGGATAAGGAGCTGTGGCCTATTATTCAACATGGTAAGTTGGAATCGTTCATGGAGAGAATGAAGAGGCATGACCCCAAGTTGTCTATTGTGTTTGCTAACTCCTAGAAGGATGGCATTGCCACCATTAGTGGGTTCTCCTTCACTATGAACATGATGTTGATCACTGTGGTGATGAGGTTTTTTTTGGATGGTGTTTGCATCCATTGCAAGCCTAAAGGGCACTACCAAAAAGATATGGAGAGATTTTTGAAAAATGGGGAAAAGGTTAATAGACTTCAAAATGAATAAAATGAGGCCAACCTACTTGGGGTGTGTAGCAAAATTACTAAGGTGCTGATGAGGTACATTACACTTGAGGGTTGTTTTTTTCATTTTAATGCCCATATTTTTCCCATGCTCAACCATTTATGCTATAACTCCAAAATGAATTTTTGTTTTTGGATTTTTCCTTCACTTGAAAAATCTATTAAGAATTTCTAGGGTAAGGGTAAAAATATCCCCATCCACTGGGGTTTAATCCTCTTTCTCTACTAACACCAAACCACTTGGTTACCCTCCCTAGCCATCGTCAAAAGTAACACTTTGGTCATTCACAACCCCACTGACCCCCTTGAGAGCCCTAGTCCCACTATCACCTTGGATGAAACCCTACCTGTCACTCATTGCTTCCCTCAAGCTCAAGGAAAAACCCCTCTTGACCCCATCAAAAGTGTGTCCTTCCTTGCAGTTACCCCTATTTCCACCTCTAGCTTTGGTAACTCAGATAAATTGAAGGATGAATATTATAACCATACATCTGTAAATTATCCTACACACTCTCTTGTTCATGTTGAGGTGTTTGATATCCCCAACACCTCTCCTAGATTTAACACTCTTAGTCCACATAGTTCTCCTAAACTTTGCATTAATATGGATAGGACCTTTGTTGATCCAAATGTGGGTAATTTTAATTGTGCTTCTTGTAATCCCCTCTGGAATAGAATAAACAATATTTTGGTGATTTTCAACATCCATAATGACATCCTCAAGTGGCTTTTGGGTTAGCTTATTGCTACAAAATAAAAAAATCTAGGTGCTAGAAAATAAGGTGCTTGAGTAGCAAGTTATGTGGTTGGGTGAAGTTAAGGATAGTGGGCATTAGGATATGATTTCCTCCCTTGCTAATTCATTTGATCACTAGGACAATTGGGACAAGGAGGCTAATGAGATTAGGGCTCTCATGGGATTGGAGGAGGAAAATTTGAAATTGGAGGAGATTGCTACTATTCACATCAACTAGGAAAAAACCATATAGTGTCTCTAAAATATTACTAATTATAGCAAGAATACTCTGAAGAATACCACTCTGGCCATCCATGTTTTTCAATAAGAAATTAGGAACATTTATGGTAAAAGGGTGGCAAAGGATGATCTTGATGATAGCCACACGTAGAAAAAATGAAAGGTGGTGGGAAATGCATTTTAAGACACTACTATGGAGACCCAAGCTATCTATAAGGGACCCCTATTTCTCTAGGAGAAGCTCCACTTCATGTCCAAGGAGTGACAGGAAATTAGTGGTCTTAGGATCTTGGGAGACCCATGACTATTTTAGTCCTTTTCTAGTTTTTCTTTGTTTGCTATTTTTCCTATTTTGGTTGGTTTATTAGTGTTGTTTTTGTAGTTTTTCCTTTCTAGGTGTTTCACATCTCATGATCCCCTCATTTTTCCTCGATGGCTATTTTTTAAAAGGCTACGATCCCTTCCCATCTTAATCTAATCAAAACATTTTCATTAAACTACCCATTTTGATAAATTGGGATGATGAGGATGAAGATGCTAAGATTGATGAACAAGTATATAATGAATTATCTTTTTTTCTCTCAAAGTCTATGGATTTAGATGGGGGAAACTATGATGATCATCTTGATGAGTGATTCACAACACATTAAACCTAGTGATCCTCCTTGTATGACACTTATTTTAGTCCTTGAAAATGATCTTGAGAGAACTGTTATTGGACCTAATAATGGATTTACCATGGTTAATACAAGGTTGATCGAGCGAGCTGGAAATGAGCCCTATATTCTTCCAAGCCAATGTGAGCAAGTATTTTACTCAGAGGTTCTAGGTAAACTGGGTTAGTCATTTGTTGTTAGACATGATCCAAGAGGAAGGTCGGTAAAGTATAATGTGGTGGAAGAAGAAGATACCGAAGAACTAGAAGATGATGTAGATGATGATTAGGATAAATAGTTAGTTGACGATGTCCCTGACGAAGATGTCGAAGAGGAGGAACTAGATCATGGTAATGTAGGAGTTAATGTTCATGAAGATGATATCCATGTGGATGATGAAATTATCAAAAATGATATCAATGACAATGATGATGATATGATCAATCCTTACAATGTCAAATCTGGATCGGATGATACAAACAAAGAGTTGGATGAAGAAGAAGATCAATGACATTGAAATGGATGAGTTATGCAATTATATTATCTATTTGATATTAATTTCTTGATATAATTATATTTGACTTATGTGGTTACATAATTAATTCATGATGTGTTTTAATTTTTATGCCATTACATAATTAATTTAATGATGTACTTTTTAATGTTTGAAAGGTCAAAAAATTAAAACATTTCAATAGTGATGTTAAAAACCTTGAAATTAATGTGTTTTATGTTTCATGTGATCATAAAAGATTAAAAAGTCAGTTCCAAAGGTGGTTGTTCAGTGGTTGACATGTAAAGTCCTTTAAAAGGAATAAAGTGATCATTGTAATGGTTGTTGATGGTTGATGATTTAAAATACAAGCTCTTGACATTCAAACATCTGTGTTTTTCTTCAAAAATTTTGTATTTTTCCTGTTATGCAGCACTATACGGTCACATGCAGCCATAGTTTGATGTGAAATCAATTTCAGGTCGTGAAGATATGTGTACGTTAGCTTTGATTTGAATTTGATTTGAGGGCTTAAGGCATTGATTTGAGTTAGAAAGCTTCATTTCTTTGCATACAACCCAATTACCCTATTTTTGAGGGTTTTGTAGTCCAAACATGATATAAAGGGGCTCTTACACTTTTTATGATTATTTTAGCTTGTGTAAGAGTCCCCATGGATACTATTGTAATTGTAGGATGAGAAATAAAGAGGGTATAGCTGTTCTCCTCAAGAGTTTTGTGAAGAAAAGCATGTGAAATGAGAGGTACTTTCTAGCCCGATGCTTGTTTGCTCCTTCACTTTCTATAAGAAGGATTTCGAGGCCAAAAGTACGGGTTAGCAAGTTAGATATTTTTTAGTCGAGTCTAGGTAGAGTTGCAAAGAAAATTGTAAAGTTTGATGGTTTTAAGGAAAATGCAATTTAGGTTTTGAGTCATTTTGCAGTAGGTTTTGAATTCATGGGGATTTGATGTTTTATGGCAGTATTGTCATTTGAATTGAAATGATTAATTCAAACTCATGTCTCTCCATTGTACATGCATATCTGAATTTTGAATAAAATAATCAAGGGTTGTCTCGTTCATCTCACTCTTGTGGTGTGTATGATTTTTGTTTTTGCTTTAATTCAAGGAGTTAATTAAAATGCTTGAATGGGATTGTAGGTGGATATGTTCTGTAATGATTTGATAAGTAGTATTGGGTTAGAATACATGTTGATGAAATTGTAAAGCAATATTCTCAAGGATCTTATATGTTTTGTGTTAAATCTATCATAAACCCTTAGATGTTTATGAATTTGACTCCCTCAATGGATATATGGAATTGATGTAAGTTGTACTAATTTTGTATGGTTCAATATTTTGTTTGTCTTTACCTAGCACTTGCTACAAATTGCAAATCAATGACTATTTTAAACTATGGAATGTGTTGTAGTTATCTCATGCTCCAAATAGTTGATATTAATGATGAACAACCAATTCTATTCAATATTATTCTATTATGTTGAGCTATTAAATAAGATTATCTGTTGTTGTTAATGTTGTTTACAATAATGGTGTAGAGGTTGTAAATGCATTAAAGGATCACCCTCCCGGGTCTTGTAGAGCCCAAAGTGTAGGAGGTCTTTAAAATCCTTGTTAGTTGGTCCAATTCCTTCAAGCTGCCCTTGATTGGAATTGGAAATTCCATAGGTAAATTAGAAGACCAACCTAGTTACAGTAAAAACAACCAATAGGTAGAGGGGAGAGAGATAGAGGGATTCAGTGAGAGAGAGATGGAGGGAGTGGGAGAGAGATAGAGGGTAGAGGGTTAAGGGTAGAGGTGAGGGAGATAAGAGTGAGTGAGTGAGAGAGAGATACTTGAGAGAGGGAGAGGGGGTAGAAGGGTGAGAATTGAGAGAGAGAGGGAGGGAGGGAGGGAGTGGGAGAGAGATAGAGGGTAGAGAGTTAAGCATAGAGGGTAGAGGGTTTAAGGGTTAATGGTTTAGGGTTTAGGGTTAAAGGTAGAGGGAGAGAGATAGAGGGAATGACTGAGAGAGAGACCAAGAGAGGGAGAGGGGGTAGGAGGGAGAGTCTTGAGAGAGAGAGAGGGAGGGAATGGGAGAGAGATAGAGGGTTAAGTGTAGAGGGTATAGGGTTTAAGGGTTAAGGGTTTAGGGTTTAGGGTTAAAGGCAAAGGAGAGAGATAGGGGAGTGAGTGAGAGACAGACCAAGAGAGGGAGGGAGTGGGAGAAAGATAGAGGGTAGAGGATTTAAGGATTTAAGGGTTAAGGGTAGAGTGGAGAGACTTAGAGAGAGAGAGAGAGAGAGAGAGAGAGAGAGAGAGAGAGAGAGGGAAGAGGGGAGGAATGGGGAGAGAGATCCTGAGAGAGGGAGTGGTGCTAGATGGAATACTTTAGAGAGAGAGGGAGGGAGTGGGAATAGGGGAGAAAGGGTTAAGCAGTAGAGGGTAGAGGTTTAAGTGTTTAGGGTTTAAGGGTTAAAGGGTTTAGGGTTAAGGGTTTGAAATTGAGGGAGACATAGAGGGAGTGGTGAGAGATAGAGAATACCTAAGAGAGGGAGAGGTAGGAGGAGAGACTTGAGAGAGAGAGAGGGTAGAGGGTAAAGGGTTTAGGGTTTAGAGTTTAAGGGTTAAGGGTTAAAGGTTTATGGTTAAGGGTAGAGAGGAGAGATATAGAGAGTGAGTGAGAGAGAGACTGAGAGAGGGAGAGGGGGGTGGGAGGGAGAGACGAGAGAGAGAGAGAGAGAGAGAGAGAGAGAGAGAGAGAGAGAGAGAGAGAGAGAGAGAGAGAGAGAGAGGGTTTAGGGTTTTAAAGGGTTATGGGTAGAGGGAGGAGATAGAGGGATTCGGGAGAGAGAGGGGGAGGAGAGAGATAGAGAGTAGAGGGTTAAGGGTAGATGGTAGAAGGTAGAGGGTTAAGGGTAGAGGGGGGGGAGATAAGAGTGAGAGAGAGAGAGAGAGACCTAGGAGAGGGAGAGGGGTAGGAGGGTGAGACTTGAGAGAGAGGGAAAGAGGGAGGAAGTGGGAGAGAGATAAGGGGTAGAAGAGTAAATGAAGAGGGTAGAGGGTTTAAGGGTTTAGAGTTTAAGGGTTGAGGGTTTAGGGTTTAGCGTTTAGGGTTTAGGGTAGAGGGGAGAGAGATAGAGAGAGTGAGAAAGAGAGAGAGAGCTGAGAGAGGGAGAGGGGGTAAGAGGGAGAGACTTGAGAGAGAGAGAAGGTAGAGGGTTTAAGGGTTTGGGGTTTAAGGGTTAAGGGTTAATGGTTTAGGGTTTAGGGTTATGGGTAGTGATGGAACTTCAAATTTTTGTTCTCTATGTTCTATTTTATCTTGCCTTGTGACTTTGGTCATCTATGGTGTTTGGGAAAAGCCTAAGGATGGGGTTTTACCTTCATCTTCATGTAAAACCCTAGTCTTCATCTTACACCTTATATGGGATCTATTTGGCCATTACTTTTTGGGAAGGTTTTAAAATGACTTAAGCCCCATTGCTTCATCTAGGCTAGGCCCCCTTGTGTTTTATCATTTTATTTTCTTCGCCTAACTTTATTTTTCTAAAGTCTTTTGTTGGTCTTGTGTTCCCTCATTAAAACAACTTATGTCATTGTTTTTCGTCAGCCTAGTGATGCCCCCTTGTTCCTTTAGGGGAGAGGGCCCAATACTCATGCAGGCTAACTTTCTCAGCATGTAGCAATTGATTGGAATATCGTAGAAAATTCATTTTTTCTCAAATGTAGAATGGTCTCTTATTTATCTATAACTAAGGTTTGGAGGCACGACTCATCATGCAACTCACCACATTAGCAGATCTTTTGAGAAGTGTCTAAAATTTGACTTTTTAAAGGCTCGACCAAAACTTAGTCATGGAACCCCCAATAGTTGAACCAAAAAAATATCATTTGTTGCTTGTAGAATATGATTTTTTTATTTAAATTAAAATTAATATACAACCTAAGTGGAACAAATACTTATTGATAACCATAAATCTGTGATATCTCTACCTTTTATATTCAACACATATGGACTAATAGTTGAACACAAATAATCTATTTGTTGTTATAAAAAAAACACATAATGATTTAAAATACAACTTATATTGAACAAAAATGCACCAATAGTTGAACACTAATTTTTTTTGAAAATCCTTCACATTTAATGGGAAAATACATGTTATTTATTGTGCTCACCTTTTATATTTGTGATAAGACAGACTATTAATATAAAATTATCCAATGCTTGTACATTGCTACCCCAATTGTTGTAGACATAAGAACAATATTTTTTCACTATGATAACAATACTTGTTTAAATGAGTGTCTTATTTTATTAGGGTATGTGCAAGATCATCATGGAAAAAACAGGCCCTTAAGTGGCAAAAAAATTAGAAAAATCAGAGTTAGAAAACCTGACGTAAAAATTTGTATAAGTTATCTATATTATTTAAAAAATATGTAAGAATAGAATCAGTAGAAAATTGAATTTAGTTTCTAAACTACTAGGTTTTTTTCTAAAAAAAAAATCTATTTGGTGAAAATTTGAAATTTCAATGCAGTAGTACTTTAATTTCAGGGAAAAAATAAGAAGTAGGTGTTTGTTTGACCACCCTAACCATAATAAAATGATAATTATTTTTTATAAGATTTTAGATATAAGTAAATGACTCATGTAAAGATGTGATGCATATTTTTTTGTAATTTTTTTCCAAGTAAATAATTAATTATGAATTTTTTATTACAACTTTTAAAAAATATAAAAAAATTGTATGTTTGACCACCTTAACTTGGTCAAAACTTGATGAAATTCAATTTTTATTTTTTTAATCCCATAGTATGTGAATCATAGAATGTGACACATGTTTTTGATTCAAAAAACATGATATTGTTTGAAAGCTACATATTTTTTTCAATCAACCTATCAATTAGGAATTTAATCTTAATTCAAATAGAAAATTAATAATAATTATTTATTAAATTCAAAGTAAAGCATAATTTATATTGGTGGAAAGATGAGAATATCCTTTAAAAACCCTTTTCGTTTCATCAAACTTGGGTTAAAAAAAAGTCATCAGAAACATACCCATCATATTGCCACTTTTTGGCCCATCATGATCCTGCACATACCCATTAAATGATCATTTTATTTTTTAAATGATATACTTATAGTGGAGAGTTGTGATATTTTATTTGAAACAAAAAAATACTTATTTCACTTCTTCATGAACGTATTTATGTTTTTTTCATATAACATTTAGAGGTTCTCATGTGTTCAAGTATGGGTCCATATTTTATCAACATTTTTTTTTCTTTATTTACATTTGGACTGTTTATTTACAATATATAGTATAAATATGTGATAATATTGGGTATTATCATCATGACTGAGTGCACCCTCTCCCCTAATAAATGTTTTTATTTTTTAGATGGACAAGTTTGCATGGATCTAGATCAATCATTGTGTGATCTCAGTCATTCCTTGCCATCCCGTGATGACCCTACCAGTTGATCACGATATTATGGGTGAGCGCCACATGTCTCATTCGGTGAAGCCAAAGGAATGATAAATACTTTGATGCATCTTTAATACATTATGCCACGGGTTACTAAAGCAGTTATAAGATACACATGTTTTAAATCAATGGAGATGTTATAATCCTGGTAGAAAGGTGCTCGATGGTTAATAACAAGGCTGGCGACTATGTTCAACGAATAGGATTTCCAATGGTTGAGATCCATGGTTTCCCACCATCATGTGATCAAGAGTTGCAAGGTATTTATTGATTGTGATATCACGGGCGGGCACTACGTGGATCTCCTTAGCAATGAGTAGTATGGTGGGCCCCTTATTGCCATGATGGAGACTATGTCATTTTTCTTGGAAGGAAGCCATCCAATGATCTCACTAAGGTGAAGGATTGATGAATAATATTTGAATCTACATCAAATGAAATTAGATCCATTCGTGCAACGCGTGAGTAAGCTTTAATGGCGGCCATTCCATCTACTACCATGGTTTGATCAAAATAAAGTAACTATTCTTCTACTTTTGGTATCACAAAGCATTCAAAACATCTTAAATGGGGATTTTCGGTGGATATGTTATCTATAAGGATTTGATAAGTAGTATTGGGTTAGAATACATGTTGATGAAATTGTAAAGCAATGTTCTCAAGGATCTTATATGTTGTGTTAAATCTATCATAAACCCTTAGATGTTTATGAATTTGACTCCCTGAATGGATATATGGCACTGATGTAAGTTGTACTAATTTGTATGGTTCAATATTTTGTTTGTCTTTACCTAGCACTTGATACAAATTGCAAATCAATGACTATTTTACACTGTGGAATATGTTGTAGTTATCTCATGCTCCAAATAGTTGATATTACTGATGAACAGTGAATTCTATTCAGTATTATGCTATTATGTTGAGCTATTAAATGAGATTATCTATTGTTGTTAATGTTGTTTACGATAATGGTGCAAAGGTTGTAAATACATTAAGGGATCACCCTCCCGGGTCTTGTAGAGCCCAAAGTGTAGGAGGTATTTAAAATCCTCTTCAATTGGTCTAGGTCCTTCAAGTTGCCCTGGATTGGAATTGGCAATTCCATAGGTAAATTAGAAGACCAACCTGGTTACAGTAAAAACAATCAACAAGTAGAGGGGAGAGAGATAGAGGGATTCAATGAGAGAGAGAAAAAGGGAGTGTGAGAGAGATAGAAGGTAGAGGGTTAAAGGTAGAGGGGAGGGATATAAGAGTGAGTGAGTGAGAGAGAGACTTGAGAGAGGGAGAGGGGGTAGGAGGGTGAGAATTGAGAGAGAGAGGGAGGGAGGGAGGGAGTGGGAGAGAGATAGAGGGTAGAGGGTTTAAGGGTTAATAGTTTAGGGTGTAGGGTTAAAGGTAGGAGGTGTTGGTTTTTTTTTACACTATAACCAGGTTGGTGTTCTAGTCTACCTATGGGATTTCCAATTCCAATCAAGGGTAGCTCGAAGGATCTGAACCAACTGATGAGGACTTTAAAAAGCCTCCTACACTTTGGGCTCTGCAAAACCCAGGAGGGTGATCCCTTAATGTGTTTACAACCTTTGCACCAATATCATAAACAACATTAACACATAACAGATAATCCCATTGAATAGCTCAACACAATAGGGTAATATTGAATAAAATTGGTTGTTCACCAATAATATCAACTATGTGGAGCATGAGATAACTACAACACAATCCATAGTAAAATACAGTAATTAATTTGCAATTTGTAGAAATCTCTAGGCAAAGACAAACAATTATTGAACTACACAAATAAGTACAACCTAGATCAGTTCCATATATCCATTGCAGGAGTCAAATTCATAAGCATCTAGAGGTTTATGACAGATTTAAGACATAACATATAAGATCCCTGATAATATTGCATTACAATTTCATCAGTATGCATTCTCACCCAATACAAATTATCAAATCCTTATACAAAACATATCCTCCTATAATCCCATTCAAGCATTTTAACTAATTCCTTGAATTACAACTAAAATAAGGATTATACACACCACAACAGTGAGATGAATGAAACAACCCTTAGTCATCTTATTCAAAATTTTAATATGCATGTACAGTGGAGAGACATGAGTTTGAATTTATCATTTCAGCTCAAATGCTAGTACTTTTATACAACATTAAATCCCCATGAATTCAAAACCAATTATAGAATAACTCAGAATCTAAATTGTATTTCTCTCTAAAACCATTGGACTTTACAATTTTCTGTAAAACTTCACCTAGACTCAATAAAAATTATCTAACTTGATAACCCTTACTTCTGGCCTTGAAATCCTTCTTATAGAAAATGAAGGAGCAAACAAGCATCAGACTAGAAATTACACATGTCACTAGCCAGTTGGCACACCAGGTGATATTCCAAAAAATGTTACAACCATCACCTTGGAGAATATTCTTGCTCATCATGTCAGTTGAGAAAAGTTGATGCAACAACAAAAAACCACAAGAAACCCGCCCTAAGAATGCCATCAAAGAAAAACTGGAAACCATTGTAATCACAACATCTAATTTACCACCTATTAGTAGTCCATTCCTTTTACACTTCCTCAGTCAAATATTTAGTTACCCATTTCTAGTATTCTTCATCAGTTGTCTAGTAAAAAATAATCACCTTATTCACCTTGGTATTATAAGGTTTGTATTTTACCACTACCTAATTTGTATCTTTTTCAAAAGCTTCCAAAAATGAGTAGGTACTAATGATTTTATCCATATAGCTCACCAACAAGTCATAATCTGACTCATCACAAATTAATTTAATTTGATCATTGATGACTTCACTTGCTTGATCTTGCCACTACTAGAGTGACTTTATTTTCTCCTGCTCATCAATTATATCTGGTAACAATGTGTTACCCCAATCATTAAAATTCTTCACCAATTCCCTAATATTCCTACTCAAATCGTTTAGTAGGGTATGAAAACCTTGCAATGATTTAACCAACACTTGAGTAGGATTTAATGATTGGGTCCTATTATTTTTATCAAACCTTGAAGCCTTATACATGACATCCAAATCACTAGCCCTAGGGATCCAATTTTCAATCAATGGCATCACTTCTTCCTGATCCCTATCAATATTCTTTATTGCATATAACAACAAAGAATATAAAGAATGTATAGATAGAAATTTACTATCAACCTTTTCATTTAAATGCCTCAAGACAGTAGTAACAATCTCTTCTTGCTTTGAAAGAGATCCCTCCTCACTTACCTTCAATGATGTCTGCAATTCATCAATTCTTTGCAAGAGCTGCTTCTTTGTAGGATCAATAGAGCACTCTGCTTCTTCATCAATTTGTTCTAAAGGAGGGGTGAGAGAAAGATTTTGACTGGGAGACACTAGTGTGGAAACAATTGGAGAAGTAGGAGGCATTGACCCTGCTATGGAAGGTAATGTACTGGTCCCTGGAGCAATTGATGTCTCCCCAATCTATTTATACCTAAACCTTTCCACCTCAGTGTACAACTAAACATTCCTCTATTACATCTTGTTGTATTCCTCAATCAAAAGGTTATACTTCTCCATTAGACTCTTCTTTTCAGCCTCCTCCCTTTCAGCAGTCTTTTTGTTCCAATTTGGCCACATTCATAGTCAAATTAGCGGCCTCAGTGGTTGAGGTCTTTGAAGCTCTCTGTATTATTAATCCTCCTCTGAAATTTTGATTAATATCTATAACATTTGGCTTTCTTCCTTGAGGGGCCAATGCCCAAATTACCAAAGTTTCATATTCCTCACTGAAGGCAGAATCTTGCAATGCTGCCTTGACTTCTTCTTCAGAGTCTTGCAAAGGATGCTTGGACTTTAAAATAGCATTAAATGCTACATCATCTGCAATGTACCATTCAAGTAGAATCAACACAGTAGCCTGAATCATTATTCTTCTTCCCTCTTGAGGAGTGATGTTCTTAAATTCCTCCATTAATTCAGCTTTTACCTCCTCATCATTATCCTGGTTTGACCCGTTAGGCCTTAGTTCTCTTTTCTTCTTACATTTCTCTTGATATTCTTCAAATTTCATCCTCCATACCAATTGCAAGAATACATGAGTTTTTACAAATGTATTGTCATCTAGAAACTCCTTACATGCTTCCATTCTTGCATCTTGTACACTTTTTCCTTTCATATCTAAATCAGATAGAACCAATTCAACTGGTCTAAGAAGAGAAGGCATACCAACTTGCATGCCCTGATTAGTAACAATAATTTCATCCATCAGATCCTCCTGTGGTTGATCAATTCATTGTCTTTTAGGGCTTGGCTCAGATGGTGGTGCTGAGGGACTATCTTCTGGTGATGATTGTAAATCAATGATTTTAATTTCCCCAAGCACTTTGAATTTTGGACCTGGTTGTGAAGGAAAATTCATTATTTTCTTTCCTTTTCTATCCACTTCCTCTTCATCACTACTATCATCCTTTTTCCTCCTATGAATAGGCGACCTTTATGTAGGATGGTATGTTGGCCTTGTTTCAATTGGCCTAGCACCTTGTTCCTGTACACCTAGACTCAGTTCTAAATTTATCTTTTTGGTCCTTAATGTGCCCATAATTTCCTTGAAGTTTTGCATTAGAAAGTCAATCTTCTTATGGTATGGATTGAACTCCAACAATGGATTATACTTCGGATCCATCTTATGCACAATATCTAATAGCTTATCATAAGCTATCCATTTCTCCTTGTTCAACTCCTACCTATTTAGATCAAATTCATTTATGATCAAATCCCCAGGAAAGTTGAACTCATGAACAAATTTTCCAAACTTTATTCTTTATCTGAAAAGGGCAAAGAAACCCTCAGGAACATGCTACCACTTTGGACCACACCTCAAATGGTAATCATCAAAGAATTTCTCAAAATGCACCTAGCCTCCTTTTGAAAAGAAAAAATTAGACACCACTGTATAACCAAGGAAAAATGTTCCCTTACCCCTCCTTGTGAGGTTTTCCTCATGGATACAACCTATTTGCCACATAACTTCTATAAACCCCACTCTTGGTGGCACATTGTATGGTAGTATATGGGGGGTTCCTTGAAAACCATATGCTCTCAAAACAGTGCTGACTGGGTATGGGATAATGTCACCGCAATTATGGAAAACTTTCAATTATGGCTTCCTCCCTTTTGGCATGAGGAAATCATGCAATTCCTCAGAGATCCTCGGTACATTCACCATCAGTCTAGCCCTCAATCTAGAAGCAAATAAATTATCAAATTGCACATAACTGGTGCTTTTCTTATTGCAAGATAAATCTACAACCCATAATTGTACTGGCAATATTTCTACATCAATTGATTGCCTTAATTCCATCTTTTCAGAGAAAAATTTATCATTCTTGAACAAGAACATATACATCAGCATATAATACTAAAAGAATTGAGTGTTGGTATCATTTTTCTACAACTTTGGCAACCCTTCATGTATCCTCTTAGCCAAGAAAGAGGCAAAGTCATATGTCACAGAAAAGTTAGGGTGTTGTATTTGCACCCCCATGAACATGTATGCAATAGGCATCACTGTACCAAGACTAAAACCAAAAATCTGACACAATGAATAGAAAGTGGCCAAGAAATGATTTGCAAAATATTTTAATCTGAAAGGTTCCTAGTCACTAGGGCTGATATGAAATTGTGAACCTCCTTCCCTAGCTAGATGAGGTGGAAGTAACTTAGCTCTAAAAAGAGACTTCAACTTTGCATATTCCTACTTCATTTCCTTAAGATTGATAAAAACCAAGTCTTCACTCGGTTCACTCAAGTCAAAAATATGATGGACCTCTTCTCTATTAACGCTCAACATAACCTTTCCATCATTATCCCTGATTATCGGTGTGACAGGGTCATATCTTGCAGCCACTACCCTAAGTAAGTCTATGTCAGGGAACACATTTGGGACCACCAACTTTCCCAAATCATACATCCAGCCATTTGAAAAGGGGTGAGGCAAATTCCTCTGTCAATACCATAATTTGAACATTTCCAAGCCTAGAGGAACCCTAGCATCAACAATGTTAGAGAAATTATATACTAACCCTTCCCCCAGGATTTTCCCTCGCATTAGAACCAATCCCTTCTTCCTATCATTCGTTGAGTAGGGAAATTGATCTAGGAAATCATTGTACAAGTTTCTTTTTAAATAGTCAACTTGGCCAAAATGTTGCTTTGGTGGTGCCATCTTGGACAAACTAGGGTCTTTTTACAATTTCACACTTCGAATAGCTAGGACTAACCAGAGATAGGAAATTGCAAAACAAAACAATATAGTTTCTCACAACTATAATTAAACTTTAGTCCTAACACATTTATCAACAAGCTTAATGACAAGCACAACAAATCTTTTCCCAAATTCAAGTATAGAATGATTGAGAAGCACAAAAATTAACTTACGGCTTTGTTTGCAGAAGTCCCAAATTCTGGCTACAGAGATTCACAACTTCACTTTCAGCGCTGAAACTACTCCACAAAATACTTGAATGCTTTGTGATACAAATCAAATAGGAGAATTTATTTTATCTCAATCAAATCATGCCTGCAAATGTCTCATCCATCATTAAAGCTCACTCATGCACTGTACGAATGACTCCAACCATATTTGATGCAAATTTAAATTTTAGTCGTCCACATGGTGGTTACCCACGATATCACAATCAGTAAAGATCCTACAACTTTGGATCACGTGATGGCAGGAAACTATAGATCTTGAGCATTCATGATCTTGTTCCTTCAACATAGCCACCAACCTTATTATTAACTATCAAGCAACTTTTTCATCAATATTATAACATATCCCTAGATTTAAAACATGTGCACCTCAAGGACACTTTAGTAACCCACCTTTTAATGTATTAAGGCCAAATTAATTTACCACAATATTTCCTTCATTCCTTTGGATTCATCATATGAGACATGTGGCACTCGCATATGATATCGTGATCAGTAAAAACCTTGCGACTTTCGGTCACACGATGGTGGGAAATGGTAAAGATCTAATGAAAATTGATCGACAATCAACCAAACTTATCACCTTCAACCTCACTAGATAGGACATGTGGCGCCCGCCCATGATATTGCGATCAACTAAAGCAGTGTGGTGGAGTCATCACAGGATGGTGAGGAGCAGCTAAGATCAAACGATAGTTGATCAACGGTCATGCAAAATTTATCCTTCTGCAAAACAAAACATTTATTAAAAGGACAAGGGGACATCACTAGGTGGATAGTAAACAATGACAAGATTTTTTTAAATGATGAAACACAGGGCCAACCAAGACTTAGGAAAATAAAACCCTGCAGAGGAAATAAAATATTAAAACAAAGGGACTCAGCCTAGATGGAATGATAAGACATAAGTCATTTTGAAACCCCTCAAAAAGTAACATTGAAATATATCCCAACCAAGGCATAAAATAAAAACAAGGGTTTTATATAAAAAAAAAGCTAAAACCACCAATCCAAGGAAAATTATGACACCATGAAAGACTAGTATCACCAGACAGGGTAGGAATGGAACATAAGGAGCAAAAATATAAAGTTCCATTAGAGGGGAGAGAGATAGAGGGAGTGAGAGAGAGAGAGAGACCTGAGAGAGGGAGAGGGTGTAGGAGGGAGAGTCTTGAGACAGAGAGAGGGAGGGAGTGGGAGAGAGATAGAGGGTAGAGGATTTAAGGATTTGAGGGTTAAGGGTAGAGTGGAGAGACTTAGGAGTGAGAGAGAGAGAGGGGGAGGGAGGGAATGGGGAGAGATATAAGGTAGAGGGTTTAAGGGTTTAGAGTTTAAGGGTTAAGGGTTTAAGGTTTAGGGTTAAGGGGAGAGGGAGAGATAGAGAGTGAGTGAGAGAGAGAGACCTAAGAGAGGGAGAGGGGGTAGGAGGGAGAAACTTGAGAGAGAGAGAGAGAGAGGGTAAAGGGTAGAGGGTAGAGGGTTTAAGGGTTAAGGGTTTAGGGTTATGGGTAGAGGGGAGAGAGATAGAGGGATTCAATGAGAGAGAGAGGGAGGGAGTGGTTGAGAGATAGAGAGTACGTAGAGGGTTAAGGGTAGAAGGTAGAGGGTTTAAGGGTTAAGGGTTTAGGACCTCCATGCATACAAACACAAGGATTGTCATTCATCATCATGCAGTAGTGGTACCTAAGATGATGGTACTACCCCTCACTTAGACATTGCTCTCTTCTTACAATTTGATACATTAGTCATCCTTTTGATTTTTTCAAAAAGATATGAAATGATTTCTAAGCAATGCCTTATTGGGTCAATGAGATCACCAAAATTCTAGGACTTGTCAAATGAAGGTATATTATTGACACCTATCCCTTTGCTATTCACTTGTTAGGACTTAGTAATGATTATCCAAAGAGAAAATGAGATAGTGGCAACAACCATTTATATTATTTATCTCATTGCAATCCATTTCATGGCTATAGTCATGTTGTCACCCAGTGTAGATTTATTTTTTCAAATTCATAGATAACATGAAGACAAACCTATAGCCTTTAATAGTATTGCTCTTATTCATGATTATGCTTTGTTCCCTTGAAGAACCATGATTTATGATGGTTTTTATGCTAAATATCTTCATTAAAACACCCCTGTGCAAGTATATTCCTTCACTATCATAGCCTATTGTTGGAATGGATGATCGATGATATGAAAAGGTAAAAATACAACTGTGCTTTGCTTCCTTCACTACTTGTTGCTGATTGTTGATTGTTATTCATATGCACTTGTGCCATTGTAATGCTTGATGTCCTCCATGAACCTACATGGCTGTCTTGTAGCATAACCTCATAGTTTTTGTTCATATACACTTGTACTATGGCCTTGGCTTCCAAAATGAGACCTCTCTTGAATCATAACTGCTTAATTTCCATTTGTAACTTTTTTTTTCTTGTATGCACTCATGATCCATGTTGGATCAATCATGATGACCAAAACCCCTACATGAAAGGTTATGAGCATAGCAATTGTATCTCAATCACATGATATAATGGTTCCATTGCTATCATAAACCTCTTGTAATGACATGTTTTCAATAGGAATATTATCTATGTCAACTAGAGTTGATGTTTCTTGAATGTATTTTCCTTTTATTCCTTTCCTTAAAACATCATGCATTGAATGTTATCTGGAAACTTGTTCACCTAATGTTTGATTGTGAAGGCCTTGAATAGAGCCTTGTGAAACTTTAGATTTTTTTTTTGGTTTCCATTCATGAGACCATTGTAGCATGCATTGTTGGTTGTCCTTATCAATGAAAATGACCTTTACCTATTGCATTCACTTTCACCAGTACACCCATGAATAAATAATATCAATCCCCTTTGCCTCTTGTAGCTAGCTATTGAAAAGGTGTTGTCCTTGTACTTGTATCATGACCTTGATTCAACCATTGCTCTTCTTTTGTTATGTGTAATAAATACACATCATCTCCTCATTTTATCTTTATTAGATAGCCACCTATTACATATGTGGGTGACCTAACAACTCACCTTCATATGTGATGTGTGACTGTCCAATAGGGTTATCGTGAGAGGGGCTTGACAACAACTTGAAATGTTTCCTCATTGTTTAAAAGATGCATAATTGAACTTGATGCATCTATGAAGTCACTTCCTTTATAAACAGATCATGGATCTTCTTAAGAAGATTGAAGGTCATATCAACACAGTATGTTGCATCTTTTGAATCTGTCCTTTCATGTCCTATCTTATGTTCCTTTCCTATCCTATCTTATGTTACTAGTATTTTATGGTATTGGGAAAATCCTAAGGTTGGGGTTTTGTCTTTGACTAAATCTCTCTATCTCTCTCCCCTCTACCCATAACCCTAAACCCTTAACCCTTAACCCTTAAACCCTCTACCCTCTACCCTCTCTCTCTCTCTCAAGTCTCTCACTCCTACCCCCTCTCCCTCTCTTAGGTCTTTATCTATCTCTCACTCACTCCCTCTATGTGTCTCCCCTCTACCCTTAAACCCTAAACCCTAAACCCTTAAACCCTTAAACCCTTAACCCTTAAACTCTAAACCCTTAAACCCTCTACCCTCTTAACCCTATACCCCATATCTCTCTCCTACTCCCTCCCTCTTTCCCCTCTCTCTCAAGTCTCACCCTCCTACCCCCTCTCCCTCTCTCAGGTCTCTCTCTCTCTCACACACACTCTTATCTCCTTCCCCTCTACCCTTAACCCTCGACCTTCTACCCTCTACCCTTAACCCTCTACTCTCTATCTCTCTCCCACTCCCTCCTCTCTCATTGAATCCCTCTATCTCTCTCCCCTCTACCCATAACCATAAACCCTTAACCCTTAAACCCCAAAACCCTTAAACCCTCTACCCTCTACCCTCTACCCTCTATCTCTCTCTCTCTCAAGTCTCTCCCTTCTACCCCCTCTCCCTCTCTCAGGTCTCTCTCTCTCACTTACTCTCTCTATCTCTCTCCCCTCTACCCTTAACCCTAAACCTTAAATCCTTAACCCTTAAAATCTAAACCCTTAATATTAGGTGTGTATTAAAATATTATAAAAGTATAAAATTTTGGAGTTCTATTAGGAATTGAATGATAAATGACGATGAATGGGAAAATCTAAGGCACTTTAATATTTTTGACTAAAAAGTTAGAGTTCAATTAGAATTAGTGTTCACTTAGGGTTAGGTTTAGGGTTCAATTAATGTTCAATTTGGGTTAGGATTGAGGATGAGGTTGGGGTTTAATTAAGGTTATGAATTGAATAAGAGTTCAAGCAGGGTCAAGGTTAAGGTTAGGATTGGGGTTAAGGTTCAATTAGGATAAGAATTAGTGTTAGGGTTAGGATTAGAGTTCAACTTTAGTTCAAAGTTAGGGTTATGGTACAATTAGGACTAGTGTTCAATAAATGTTCAATTAGGGTTAATACTTAATTAAGGTTAGTTTTAAAGTTCAATTAGGGTTTGGGTTAGGGTTGGAATTATGAATCAAGTAGGTTTGGGTTAGGGTTTAATTAGAGTTAGGTTTAGGGTTTAGTTAGAGTTAGGGTTAGGGTTAGGGGTAGAATTCAATTATGCTTAGTGGTCAATTACAAGTAGATTTAGTGTTCAATTAGGGTAAGGGTTAGAGTACAAATAGGGTTAGGGTTTAACTAGGGTTAGGATTAGAATAGAATAAAGTTTTGTGTTTAATTATGATATATAAAATTTAGTATAATTTTAGAAAATGAAATGATTTGGAAACAATGAAAAAAAATAGAAAAGTTGATTTTATATAGATCTTCTTTCTTAATTTATCCTAAAATTCTAATTAATAATTATTTAATTAATTTAAAATGAATATTTAATTTAATTTAATTTAATTGTATTAGATAATTAGTAAAACTAAATAGATAATAAATATTTTATGGATTTTAAAATTTAGAATTTAGTTTAATTTTATTTGTAATGTCAAATACTAAAATTTTAGATTGAAATACTTAATTTATTTTAAAATATTTATAATTAATGTTGAATTTATAAACTAATATTAAGACATTAATAAATATAACCCTAATAATATGTTATTAAGATTAGGGTTAGTGTTAGTATTAAATTAGGGTTAGAATTATGGTTCAATTGTGTAGGGTTTAATTAGGGTTAGTGCTCATTAAGGGTTAGGGTTTAAATATGATTCAATTGGGGTTAGGGTTCAATTAGGGCTAGGATTTAGATGGGCTTAGGGTTAGGGTTATAAATAGTGTCTAATTAGTCTTAGAGTTAAAAATAGGGTTCAATGAGGCTTAGGGTTAAAATTATGATTCAATTAGGGTTAGGGTTCAATTAAAGGTAGGATTATATTTCAATTAGGGTTATGATTCAAGTATGGTTAGGGTTTTGGTAAATTATAATTATCTCACATATATGAGTTTGGGGTTAGAGCTAGGATCTTGATTTAATTAAGCTCAAGCTTAAGGTTAAGGTTAGGGTTTAATTAAGCTCAAGGTTAGGGTTAAGGTTAAGGTCAGGGTTGGATTAGGGTTATAATTAGAGTTAAGGTTGTCATGAGAATTATGGTTAGTGTTAAACTAAGGATTGTGAATAGCATTAGAATTATGGTTAGGGTTAGAATTATAATTAAGATTATAATTAGGGTTAGAATGAGAAGGGTTAGGATTATAATTATAGATAAACTTAGGGTTTGAATTAACATTAGGGTTAATGTTAGGTTAGGTTTACCATTTAATTAGAGTTGGGGTTCTAGGATAAATCTTGGGTTCAATGATAGGGTTAGGGTTAGGGTTAGAGTTAAAGTTCAATTACAAATAGGGTTAGGGTTCAATTATGTTTAAGGTTAAGGTTAGATTAGGGTTATGATTCAATCTCAACAATAATTATCACTGAAACTCTAACCCTAAACTTAATCATAAAACTAACACTGACACTATTTCACAATTATTTAATTAATTGTATTTTAAAAATTGATATATATATATATATTTTTATTATATGTATATATCAATCTTTTTAGTGTATAAGAATTATTTTATAGATCATATTTTAATTTAATTTAATTTATTAAATGTATAGAAAAAAATATGAAACTATTAGTTCAAAATTATTTTATTGATTATATTTAAAATAATTTAAAGTAAAACAAAATTATTTTTTAAAGAAAAAAAAATTATTCTATATTTTTAAGAATTTAAATATACAACAATTTTTCAAAGTTTCAAAAAGTAGAGAATAATTTTTTAAAGAAAAAAAATTATATTGAACATACTAAGGAAGTACACAACAACTAATTAATGAAATGTACATTAGGGTATGTGTAGGATCATGATGGGCCAAAAAGTGGCAATATTATGGGTATTTGTAGGGTATGTAGCTGACGACTTTTTTTTTACCCAAAATTCATGAAACGAAAAGAGTTTTTAGAGGAGATTCTTTGCTTTCCACCAATATAAATTATGCTTTAATTTGAATTTAATAAATAATTATTATTCATTTTCTATTAGAAATAAGACTAAAGTCTTGATCGATAGGCTAACTAAAAAACAACTATAACTTTCAAACAATATCACATTTTTTGAATCTGAAACATGTGTCACATTCTATGTTTCACATACTATAGGATTAAAAAAAGAAAAATTAAATTTCATGAAGTTTTGAACAAGTTAAGGTGGTCAGACATACAAGTTTTTATATTTTTTAAAAGTTGTAATAAAAAATTCATAATTAATTATTTACTTGGAAAAAAATTACAAAAAATTATGTATCACATCTGGACATGAATCCTCTACTTATATATAAAATATTATAAAAAAAATATTATCATTTTCTTATGGTTAGGGTGGTCAGACAGACACCTACTTCTTATTTTTTCCCTGAAATTTAAGTACTATTGCATTGAAATTTCAATTTTTCACCAAATAGATTTGATTTATTTTTAAATAAACCTAGTATTTTAGAAACTACATTCAATTTTCTATAGATTCTATTCTTACATATTTTTGAAATAATGTAGATAACTTATTCAAATTTTTACGTCAAGTTGCCTAACACTAATTTTTCTAATTTTTTTGCCACTTAAGGGCTTGTTTTTTCCATGATGATCCTACACATACCCATTAATTGACACTAACAACCGTTAACAAAAGCACACCAAGAATAAGCCATGCAGATGCCCATGCCTTTTTGTAGGCTAGGTAGCCATTTCCCCACCATACTACTCATTTCCAAGGAGATCCATGTGGTGCTCGCTCATGATATCGCAATCAATAAAGAACTCACAACTTTTGATCACACGATGGCGGGAAACTGTGGATCTCAACAATCGACAATCTTGTTCGTCCAACACATTCGCTAACCTTGTTATTAACCATCAAGCACCTTTCTACCAAGATTATAACATCTCCATTGATTTAAAACATGTGCATCTTATAACTGCTTTAGTAACCCACAGAATAATGTAACAAAGACGCATCAAAGTATTTATCATTCTTCCAACTTCATCGGATGAGACACGTGGTGCTCACCCATGATATCACAATCAATAAAGACCTCGCAACTCTTGATCACGCGATGGCCGACAACCATGGATCTCAACCATCGGTAATACTATTCGTTCAACATAGTCGCCAACCTTGTTATTAACCATCAAGCACCTTTCTACCAGGATTATAACATCTCCATTGATTTAAAACACGTGCATCTTATAACTGCTTTAGTAACCCGCGACATAATGTATTAAATACACATCAATGTATTTATCATTCCTTCGGCTTCACCAAATGAGACACATGACACTCACCCGTGATATCGCGATCAACTGGTGGGGTCATCGTTGGATGGCAGGGAACGACTGAGATCACATGATGATTGATCTACGGCCATGCGAACTTGTCCCTCTGCAAAATAAAAAAATTTATTAGGGGAGAGGGCACACTCAATCATGATGATAATACCCAATCTTACCACATATTTATACTATATATTGTAAATAAAGAGTCCAAATGTAAATAAAGAAAAAACCAAATGTTGATGAAAAATGGACCCATACTTGAACACATGAGAACCTCTAAATGTTATATGAAAAAAACATAAAAACATTCATGAAGAAGTGAAATAAGTATTTTTTTGTTTCAAATAAAATATCACAACTCTCCACTATAATTATATCATTTAAAAAAAAAAATTCATTTAATAAAATAAGACACTCATTTAAACAAGTATTGTTATCATAGTGAAAAAATATTGTTCTTATGTGTACAACAATTGGGGTAGCAATGTACAAGCATTGGATAACTTAAAATTAATAGTTTGTCCTATCACAAATATAAAAGGTGAGCATAATAAATAACATGTATTTTCCTATTAAATATGAAGGATTTTCAAAATGTTTTAGTGTTCAACTATTGGTCCATTTTTGTTCAATATAAGTTGTATTTTAAATCATCATGTGTTGTTTTTATAACAACAAATAGATTTTTTGTGTTCAACTGTTGGTCCATATGTGTTGAATATAAAAGGTAGAGATATAAAATATTTATGGTTATCAATAAGTATTTGGCCCACTTGGGTTGTTTATTAATTTTAATTTAAACAAAAATATCATATTCTACAAGCAACAAATGATATTTTTTTGGTTTAACTATTGGGGGTTCCATGATTAAGTTTTGGTCGAACCTTTAAAAACAAAAATTTTAGACACTTCTCAAAAGATCTTCCGATGTCACGAATTGCATGATGAGTCACGCCTCCAAACCTTAGTTATAGATAAATAAGAGACCAATCTACATTTCAAAAAAAAAGGAAGGTTCTATGATATTCCAGTCAATTGGTACATGTTGAGAAAGTTAGCCTACATGACTATTGGTCCCTCTCCCCTAAAGGAATAAGGGGACATCACTAGGTCAATGACAAACAATGACATAAGTTGTTTTAACGAGGGAACACAAGAACAACAAAAGACTTAGGAAAAATAAAGTCAAGCAAAGGAAATAAAACAATAAAAAAAAAGGGGGACCAACCTAGATGAAGTGATGGGGCTTAAGTCATTTTAAAGCCTTCCAAAAAAGTAATGGACAAATAGATCCCATCCAAGGTGTAAGAAGAACACTAGGGTTTTACATGAAGATGAAGGTAAAACCCCATCCTTATGCTTTTCCCAAACACCATAGATGACCCGAGACACAAGGCAGGATAAAATAGAACACGAAGAACAAAACTTTGAAGTTCCATCACTACCCATAACCTTAAACCCTAAACCATTAACCCTTAACCCTTAAACCATCTACCCTCTCTCTCTCAAGTCTCTCCCTCCTACCCACTCTCCCTCTCTCAATTCTCTCTCTCTCTCTCTCTCTCTCACTCCCTCTATCTCTCTCCCCTCTACCCTAAATCCTAAACCCTAAACCCTTAACCCTTAAACTCTAAAATTAACCCTTAAACTATAAACCCTTAAACCCTTTACCCTCTATGTTTAAACCTCTACCCCTTATCTCTCTCCCACTCCCTCCCTCTTTCCCTCTCTCTCTCAAGTCTCACCCTCCTACCCACTCTCCCTCTCTCAGGTCTCTCTCTCTCACTCACTCACTCACTCTTATCTCCCTCCCCTCCACCATTAACCCTCTACCCTTAACCCTATACTCTCTATCTCTCTCCCACTCCCTCCCTCTCTCTCTCACTGAATCCCTCTATCTCTCTCCCCTCTACCCATAACCATAAACCCTTAACCCTTAACCCTTAACCCTAAACCCTTAAACCCTCTACCCTCTACCCTTAACCCTATCTCCCTCCTACCCCTCTCCCTCTCTTAGGTCTCTCTCTCACTCACTCACTCCCTCTATCTCTCTTCCCTCTACACTAAACCTAAACTATAAACCCTAAACCCTTAAACCCTCTACCCTCCCTTCCTTTATCTCTCTCTCTCTCTAAATTCTCTCCCTTGTAGCACCACTCCCTCTTTGAGGTCTCTCTCTCACTCACTCACTCACTCACTCTATCTCAAGTCTCTCCCTCCTACCCCTTCTCCCTCTCTTAGGTCTTTCTCTCACTCACTCACTCCATCTATCTCTTTCCCCTCCACCATTAACCCTAAACCCTTAAACCATCTACCTTGTACCCTTAACCCTCCCTCCCCCAATCTCTCTCCCATTCCCTCCTTCTCTCTCTGTCAAGTATCTTCAATATCATACTCCCTCTCCCTCCCTTAGGTCTCTCTCTCACTCACTCACTTCCTCTATCTCTCTCCCCTTAACCCTAAACCATAAACCCTAAATCCTCTACCCTCTACCCTTAACACTCCCTTCATTTATCTCTCTCTCTCTCTCACTCACTCTATCTCAAGTCTCTCTCTCCTACCCCTTCTCCTCTCTTAGGTGTTCTTCTACTCACTCACTCCTCTATCTCTCTCCCTTCCACCCTTAACCATAAACCCTTAAACCATCTACCCCTCTACCCTTAACCTCCCTCCCTCTCTCTCTCTCAAGTATCTTCAATATCCTACCCTCTCTCCCTCTCTTAGATCCCTCTCACTCACTCACTCCCTCTATATCTCTCCCCTTAACCCTAAACCCTAAACCCTTAATTCTTAAACCATCTATCCTCTACCCTTAACCCTCCCTTCCTTTATCTCTCTCCCATTCCCTCCCTCTCTCTCTCTCTCAAGTCTCTCCCTCCTACCCCCTCATCCCTAAACTCTCAACCATAAACCCTTAAACCTTAAACCTTCTATCCTCTACCCTCAACACTCTTCCCTCTCCCTTCCCTCCTAATTCTCTCTCTCTCTCTACCTCTCCTTCTTCCCTCTTCCCCTCTCCTTCCCCTCTTTCCCTCTCCCCTCTCTTTGTCTCTCGCTTGCTCTCTCTCTCTCTCTCTCTCTCCCTTTCCCTCTCTCTCTCTCCCTTTCCCCCCCTCTCTCTCTCCCATTCCCTCTCTCTCCCTCTCTCTTTCTATCTCTCTTTCCCACCCTCCTAATTACTCTTGGGTATATGTGTGCAAAAATTTGATATCTGATTTAGATCAAATATCTAATTTATAGCACCAAAATATTACATTTTAAAATGTTTTCCAAATTAGATATTAGACATGAATAGGATATCCAAAAAAAATTGGATATCCGATTTGTATTACTTTGGATTGGGCATTGCTATGGAGCAATGTATTGACATCCAACCCAAAAAAAAAGTCAACTCAGGATTTTCACATTTTTTGGTGAGTTCAAAATGCTACTTTTTTCATGTTGCCACTTTTTGGCCCATCATGATCCTACACATACCTAGGTCTAAATCAGGTAGTTGTTATTTTTAAGGTGGATCATTCCTTTCTTCGAAGGCCATACACTTATGATTGGGTCAAGTTTTCTTTTCTTTAGAAAATTCCTATTGCCTTTTTGATAGGTTAATTATGATTTTATTAGATGGGTTATGAAGCACTTATTTCAAACAAATATCTTTATGAAAGAATTATATTGGCATGAAATTAAATATTATTTGTATTCTAATGTAAAAACTACAAAGAATGGAAACACTTCTTTCAACACATAAACTATTATGTAGTAGTCAATTAAAATGAAAAATCTTAGTCTATATTAGTTAGGATACACAACTAAGAAAATGATCTAAAGTGACTTATTTATCCTAAAGGAATTAAGTATATAGTATACAAATAAAACCAACAAACCCACAACTACCTCTATTTTGAAGGAGTTTAGTTTTCTCCCCTTCCCGATCTCACTAATATTGTCTAATTATTTTAAAGAGATGAAGGGTCATAACACAACTTTATTCAACCCAATAAATAGCTTGCTTAATGAAACTTGATAAAAGAAACAAAACAATTGCTACATTTGGCATTTCATGTTGAATGAAGAGTGGTGAAAATAATCTACTTATAGTTTAATAAAACACTATTTTTATAAGAAGGCTTGACATTAGAAAGATAAGTGTTACTTATAGTTTAATAAAACACTATTATAGTTTTACCAACATATACTATTGTATGCTTGCATGGCTTCTTAGTTAATGTATGGGGAGATAGAGATGGATGGGGAGAGAAAGAGAGATGGAGATATATGGGAAGAGAAAGAAAGAGAGGTGGAGATAAGGAGTCGATGGATAGGGGGGATAGGGAGGGAGAGATGGTGAGAGATCGAGAGGGGGAGGGAGAGAAAGGGATATAGATATAAAGTGATAGAGAGAGGAGTGAGAGGGAGATAAAAAGAGAAATAGAGATAGAGATATAGAGTAGGAGAGATGGAGGGAGAGATGTAGTGAATGAGAGAGAAAGGGGGGAGAGGGAGAGATAACTCAATAGATAGAGGGGGGAAGAGGGAGTGACATATATAGTGGGAGATATAGAGATATAGAGAGTGATAGGGAGAGATATATCAATCACCCTCCCTATATCTCTATCTATTCATCCTTATCTCTTTATCTCTCTACCCCTCTCTATCTCTTTGTCTCCCTTTCTATTTGTATGTTTGTCATTATCTCCCCTCTCTCTATATTTTCTTCCCTATATTTATCTTTGTCTCCTTAAGTGTGCAATGGGTAAATTGAAGAGGTCTTAAAGGAGAATTATCATATCTTTAATCAAATTACATGCTACCTTGAGCATAACTCCCCAAGGACACATGCCATCCTTGGATTTCTAACATGAAACAACCAATCAAAATTTAGTTTCTCTCTCTCATATTAATATATATTACTATTATATTAAATATATATTATATTAATTATATTTTGTATTATATAAAAATATACTTATTATTAATTATTAATTATAATAATTTTATACGTATTTAATAATTTTGTTAAAGAATATAATATATAATTATAATAAGTTGAATAATTATATTATTTATTATGTAAAATATAGCTAATATATACTTAACTATATTGTAGAATATTAAAACCTAGCTAAGTGGCACCAAAATTTTCAAATTAATTAACATACTATAAAACCTAACAAAACCAAGTTGTAGCTCGTAAAATTGGAGAAGTGAAAGGTCAATACCAGTGTCGAGGAAGAGTTTGGAGTAGTGAAAACAAGGTCAATTCCAACGCTAAGGAAGAGTTTGGAGTTAAAACAAGGTCAATACCAGTGCCGATGAAGAGTTTGCAGGAGTGAAAATAAGGTCAATATCAACACTGAGGAAGAGTTTGGAGGAGTGAAAACAAGGTCAATACCAGGGCCGAGGAAGAGTTTGGAGTTAAAGAAGGTCAATACTAGAGCCGACGAAGAGTTTGGAGGAGTGAAAAAAGGTCAATATTAGTGTCAAGGAAGAGTTTGGAGGAGTGAAAACAAGGTCAATACCAGCGCCGAGGATGAGGTTGAGGTCACTTAGGGAAAATCGACAACCAAGGGGCAATGAGTACTGTAATTTTGGCACCCCCATTCTCATTAACCTTCAATTTTCATGCCTAGTTTCCAAAGATCTTCTCGTACATTGGCACCCCCATTTTCATAAAATGGTATAAGAGAAGACAAAAAATAAAATAGCTTAGTCTTTAACATTTTTATCCACCAACCTCAGGTCTTGGAAAAACTCCCATAATCTACCCACATCTTGGTTGAGGTCTAGGATTTCATCACACATAGCCTTCATCGTATGAGTCTGAAGCAATTGTAGACTTAGCCCAAGCATATGCTAGGCTAAGGGATATCTAATGAATGGAAATAGAGGCATACAATTCTTCTTTAATACCTCCACCACAAACATATGCAAGGTGTTGGTTGTTTTTATGGTAAGCAGGTTGATCTTCTAATCTACCTATGGAATTCCCAATTCCAATAAAGGGAAACTCAAAGGACCTGGACCAACTGACAAGGATTTGAAAGACCTCCTACACTTTGGGCTTTGCAAGACCTAGGAGGGTGATCCCTTAATGAGTTTACAACCTCTGCACCATCATCATAAACAACATTAACAACAACAGATAATCTCATTTAATAGCTCAACATAATAAAATAATACCAAATAGAATTGGTTGTTTATCAATAATATCAACTATTTGGAGCATGAGATAACTACAACAACATTTCATAGTATAAGATAGTCATTGATTTGCAATTTTTAGCAATCTCTAGGTAAAGGAAAAAAAATACTAAACCAAACGAATAAGTAAAACTTAGATCAGTGCCATATATCCATTGGAGGAGTCAAATTTATAAGCATCTAATAGTTTATGACAAATTTAACACATAACATATAAGATCCTTGATACCATTGCTTTACAATCTCATCAATATGTATTCTAACCCAATACTACTTATCAAATCCTTATACATAACATATCCACCTACAATCCTATTCAAGAATTTTAATTAATTCCTTGAATTAAAGCTAAAACAAGAATCATACACACCACTACAGTGAGATGAACAAAACAACCCTTGATCATTTTATTCAAAATTCAGATATGCTTGCACAATGGAGAGACATGAGTTCAAATTAATCATATCAATTCAAATGCTAATACTATCATAAAACATCAAATCCCCATGAATTCAAAACCTAGTACAAAATGACTCAAAACCTAAATTTTATTTTCCCTAAAACTATCAGACTTTAGAATTTTCTCTACAACTTCATCTAGACTCGACTAAAAATATCTAACTTGCTAACTCATATTTCTAGCCTTGAAATCCTTCTTATAGAAAAAGGAGAAAACAAGCATTGGGCTAGAAAGCACATGTGTCACCAGCCAATTGGACCGCCTTGTGATATTCCAAAAATTTGTTACAATAGCAATCTCCCTAGAGAATCTTCTTGTTCATCGTGCCCACTAAGAATGGTTGATGCAACAACAAAAAACTTCAAGAATTATGTGCCTAGACTATCACCAAAAAACAAAACTAGAATTTTTTGTAACTGCAACAATGAATTTTTCAAGCGTTAGTAGCCTACTCTTCACTCTTCCTTAGTTAAATATACATTTACCCATTTCTGGTACTCTTCATCAGTTGGCCAATCAAAATTGATCACCTCATTTACCTTGACACTATAAGGTTTGTACTTAACTACCACTTGATTCACTTCTCTTTCAAAAGACTCCAAGAATGAGCTAGTGCTAATAATTTTGTCCATACATCTCACCAACAAATCATAATCTGAGTTACCTTGTTTTTGAGGGTTTTGTAGTCAAAACATGATATAAAGGGGCTCTTACACTTTTTGTTATTACTGTAGCTTGTGTAAGAGGCCCCATGGATACTGTTGTAATTGCAGGATGCATGAATAGGGCATAGGATGAGAAAGAAATAAGGTATAGCTATTTTCCTCAATAGTTTTGTGAAGAAAAGCATGTGAAATGAGAGGTTCAAGCCTAGGTTTCAACAAAACATGTATGGGAGATCTTATTTTATGAATTTTTAGCCATGTACAGACCTAATGGGTTGTTTCTGAACACTGAATATAAATGATATATGTAGACACACCCACATATATATGTATGTATGTATGCATGTATGTATGTATATGTATTTTTAACTGTAAATGTAAATGCAATTACTGGATGCTCTCCTAGAACAATAAATGCAACATATCATTAAAGAAATCTATATCTATGTATATAAATGTGTATTTTTAAATGCAAGTGTAAATGCAAAGATCATATGGTTTTTTAGTGTTACAGATACAACATATCCATAAATTAATGTAATTGAAATTCTAAAGTCTTCAACACATATAATATGAAATCGATCAAACTATTAAACTATATGAGAAATAAATGAAAATATTAAATGTGTATGTATGTGTATTCATAAATGTAAGTGTAAAATAAATAAGAATAATGGAAATTATAAAAGAATACAATGAAAGGCCTCCTCCCTTCTTGGTAGTGATAACCTCCTCCACACACAACCTTTAAAAATTATGAATAGAGGAATATAATCTTTGAAGAACTCAAAGTTGATTCTCTCCTACCTGATGTAATTAGTCATTTTATCCTTACAAATATTTATAGTGATAACTAGAGGCACATAGACCAATTCTTCATAATAGAAGATGATCATACTTTTCCAATGATCACATTATGAGAAAACCTTAGGTTAAATGAATAATTCCTAGCTAAGTTCTTTAAATCATGTCCAACTGTATAAGAGAAGACCACTGCTATGTGTACCTGGATACCATGGAGAAAGGATCTTTGGGCTCTTTCATCAATCATCCTACCTTAAAACATACCAAAAGTCTCCTAGAAATCAGACATAGGAAGATTTAAGATGAATTAAAAAAAATTATTGCCAAAACATAAACTTATGATGACTTAACAGGCCTAGTACACACTCCCTCCCCATTAACCACTTAGAGATATGGAAATTAAATGTAAATTTGCTGATATTTTTAGTCATGTAGGTGTCCAATAAACCACTTGGTGGTGTTTCCCTTCAAGTTTATTTACTTGAATGAAGAGAAAAAGTCCTTTGATTACAATTAGAGAATACATTTGAGGCCTTGGTTGTGTAACTGACCTAGACCATAGTCACATTTAACAATTGTTATAAAGT
The DNA here is from genome assembly GCA_007258455.2 of Sequoia sempervirens. Classification (NCBI taxonomy): domain Eukaryota; kingdom Viridiplantae; phylum Streptophyta; class Pinopsida; order Cupressales; family Cupressaceae; genus Sequoia; species Sequoia sempervirens. Next base: position 42,190,603 of record VDFB02193867.1, on the reverse strand, counting down.
TTGGGAGTTAAAATGTTAAGTAGATTTTATTTGTGATGGACACATTTGGATGGTAGTAACAATAACTTGCAATCTATCAAGACTTGATTACCTTATAACCTGTGAAATTCTAGTGATGAAATGATAGATTAATCATAATGTCACCTTGGGATCACATCACCATGAAAGAACTTCATCCAACATCCTTATGAGTGTACCACCAAATGGGTATTTTTCAGATTTGTCTTCCTCGAGCGAGGGAAATTCAGGAAGAGAAGAGGAAAGTGAGACATGTAGTATGTCTAAAAGAGGGAGATCAACTAGAGGTCAAAAGATTAGAAGAAAATTTCATAAACACATGGAATTTTTTTCTTGCTGAAGGGGGGTCATGTTCTTATGATGATGAGAGCATAGGTGACGTTGAGGTTCCCTTGAGGTACAAACATCTATGGAAACAATGGGTACCCAAGGAACTTCCTCCAATAAACATTGATTTTTGTGTCAACGAGAGGATATATCACATAGCACCATCGTCATTACATGGTTTGGGCCTATTTTGCATGGATGACATAAAGGCCTGTTATGAAAAAGTTATTGAATTTATGGAGTATGCCAAACCCTATTATAGTTACAAATATTAGATGTAATGGGTTTGATATACACGAAGTATGCATAGGTATGCATTGTCAGCGAATTATATACAACTAAAAGATAAGGATCAAAATAAAGGAGTGGCTATGTACATTGATGGAAGGCCAAAAGCATCAGGGAATATTCTAGGGTTTATAAACAATACATAACCTAGGTCAACAAATAAGCAACCCAATTGCATATTCGAGGTGCGCGAGGGAAACCATGTATTCGTATGTATAATAAAATCAATAATTGCAGGGGAAGAGTTGCTAATTGATTGCAATTTGAATCACTTAGTTACAAACATAGTTACTGTGGGGGTGGTACGTACTATGTACCATTTTACCCAATCTCCAATTAATGACTCCAATATACCATTTTATTCTTTTCTTTTTTTGTAAGTCTATTGGTTTCATTTCGGTAAAAAATATTTATATTTAATTTTTGTCACAACAGGACATTGATAGTACAAAGAAGGCTCTAGCCCAGAGCACAGATTGTGATGTATCTTCAGGTGCTTCTACCTAATGGTTTACCTCATTGTAATTCTACAAATTAGATACAAGCAAATTTTTTTATTATTATGTTTTTTTCATAAGTTTATTGGGTTAATTTCGATAATATTTTTAATATTCTTGTTGCAATTGAATGATCGGGAAAAGGCACCAATAGTAGATGAGAGCATCTGTAGTGAGGTGCAATCAATATTTTTTGATGATGAAATCACTTATTTAGAAAACCCTCTCGATATGATAAGGAAGATCCAAAAAAACTGCAATGAAGAAATCATTAAGTTGATATTCATAGTGTCTCAAACAGATGAGATAAGAGAGAGGATTAAAATATTGACTAAGAGATCACAAAACTTGCAAGTAAGTTATAATTAGGTCTTTAATTATAACATAATTTAATTCATGGTTTTATATTTTGTACTCTTTTATGTCATGAACTAAAATATGGGTTGTTTTTACAGGATTATTTGCCTCCTCATGATGCTCCTGGACATGATCAGGGTACTACAAGTGCTGCCTGAGGAGTAGGGGTTGGTACAAGTGTCCATCTTGATCTTCCTACACATACATCACATCATCTAACCCCATCATCCATGCCTATATTTTCATCTGAAATGTAGGCAACACATACCATGCAGGCATCTGTTAATGCACCCTTTGGCAATCAACACATGCTAGAACATGCATTAGGACATGTACCTAGGGATGCAGAGGCCACTAGTACTGGTGATGTTTTAGCAGCATTTCTTGGATATTCCCGTATTACTAGTACGGGAACATTGGCGGTCACATTTTTGGTGAGCAAGGATTTCATTCCCATAAAAATAGAGAATGTCTCAGGTACTTTAAAATGTTTTAATTATTATTACATATAATCCAATTGAAATTTACTTATTAATCGCTCTTTTTAGACTATTGATCCCATGATCATTTTGTAGGAAATGATGTTTTTTATAAAAATCTAAGTGATATTACATTGGAGCTCTCCAAGCCCACCATACGTACATGGTGGAATGCCCAAAATCAAGATTTAAAAGATGAGCTCATTAACCATTTAGTTGTGCTATTTGGTGATAAAAAATTCAACTGAACCAAGGTCCTTAAGAAAGTTGGTACCTATTTAAAGTATACGAGGGACCAATATAAGTCACATTTAGAGAAGAAAAAAAAAGTGTGAGCATCCCCCCATGATTTTGGAGAGGGAGTGGAATGACCTAGTGTTGGATGGAAAGGAGAAGGCTGAAAAGAAAAAAAGAAAGACACCACCGGGCCAAGGAAGGTATGTGATACTATCAACAATATAATTATATACTGATTACTCTTTCTTTTTACATAATCTAATGTATTTCAAAATTTTCATGTAGGTTTCCTAACACATCGAAGGCAATAAAGGAAAGACTAGAAAAGCACGGATTACACAAACTTGGCTCTGGTGGTTATATGAAATTATACGCACAAATTGTAAGTATCAATAAATGAAATATTGCATCCAAATAATAAATTGAAAACAATTTTGGTTTTATCACACCATGGAAGCAAAATTCATGATCTTATGCAAAAATGTATGGCTCTAAATTCAATAGAGTTCCTATAGAAGAGGACCTGAAGATTTCCTTCCAGTAAGGCTATGGAGTTGTTGTTGAACGCCTAAGAGTCTTGGCTGGGAAAACACAATCTTCCACTGCATCCAACACGCAGTAAAATAAACTCAATAAAGTTTATTGAAATTGAATACTTGTGCAATCTATTCAATATTAATTCCCACCATAAATTAATTACATGCCTATTTTTTTTAAACATTCAAGCAATGATAATAGTGCACATGACATTGGAATGCAGCCTAGTGAGGGTGGAGCACAACCTGCAAATGAAGGTCATGGTGTGCATCTTGGTACTTTAGAGCATGTAGAGCATGATCAACATGTTGAGCATGATCAAGTTAGAGAATATCAAGAACATGATGTGGCCCCATTAGGTAAAGAGGACCACTCTAAAATTATTTTAAACATATTTAATTGCAATTGGTGTATTAATTAATGTAACCTTTCATGTTTCAACTTTAGAGCATGTAGAGCGTGATCAACGTGTTGAGCATGATTACGCTAGAGAAGATCAGGAACATGATGTGGCCCCATCAGGTAAAGAGGACCACTCTCATGTTCTCTTAAACATACTTAATTTCAATTTGTGTATTAATTAATGTAACCTTTCATGTTTCAACTACAGATTAGGATTTAGAGGGTGTTCAACATGTTGAGCATGAGTCTATAACAAAAGTTCAAGAACATGATGTGGACACATCAGGTAAATACAACCACTCTAATGCTCTTTTAATTAATGAAATACTTGTAACAATAATAATAAAACATATCAGTTTAACATTTCTTTCTTATTGTAGCAGACCCCCCTTGTAGTATCCTCCACGTCATGAGCAGACGACTAGGCGTACATTAAGATCATGAGAAAAGGGTAGAATGGCTAAAGGGGGGACAAATATTGATTTAGAAAATGATACTCCACTTCATATTTTTGTAGCTTTAAAAAAGAAACAAAAAAAAAAGTGATTGTAATCATATCATGACAACCATATTTTTTATAATATGTAAAAACTGAAAGAATGAATATTATATGTTAATGAATGAATGTGAATATGTTAATTAATGAATTTTATATGTTAATGAATGAATGTTATATGTTATTAATGGATGAATGAAGGATTAATGTTATATGATTGGGTATGGGGAATTGAAAGTGATGTGAGGGGGGGAGTGGCCAAATGAGCTTCCACCGTCACGTGGTTGGCCCTGTTAAGTAGAGAATATTAAACAATTCTCAAAACAAAGAGAAGCTCAATAAGGTAATGCACTTTTCAATATAAGAAATGCATCGTTTGAAGCATCAAAACAATATGAAAAGATGAAAGAAAGTGCTAACTTTTCACTATGGTGGCAGAAAAATTATTCTTCATACCTTGAATCCATGCTCTACATCATAATTTGAAGTTGTTTCCATTCCAATGTTCTGAGTTTAGTTTGTTTTTATGGCTTTGTACGAATACCACATTGTGTTGTGTGTGGATTTCATTTCAAAGCTCTGTTTCTTTTGTTTTTAGTGGTGACATGACTCTAAAATTTGACTTTTGTGCGTAACAAGTTAGTGGAAAAATTGACAGCTCTGAAGGGTTTAGAGGCTTGATTGAGATAGATACACGGATATTTGGATCTTGTTGTTGATGGGAGGCTTCGACTTAACCATGAAATTTTGTACCATCTGCAGGTATGCAAAAGTTTCTCTACTTAAATTCATTCTTGATCATAAATGTTGTAAATGATATTAATGCTTCAAACTTAAGATTTGTTTATTGTTATAATGATCAAAATGTTATAATTTTCTATACATTCAAGCATTCTCTTTCCCCCTACCCTTTGCTCTCTCCCCCCTCCTTTTAAGAAATTTTCATTGTCATAAAAGATTCACATTTCTGTCTCATTTACACAAATTTATCTAAAGTGCTAGGAGTGAATAAAGATATGTAAAAGATGATGGATTATGTCTAAACAACAACTTTCCATCTTATAGCTAATTAAATCCTTAATATTTGAATAGTTTAGAGCTCGAATAATGCTTGTATGTGCATGTGTAGCAATAAGGGAGCCTATGTGAAGATTGAAATTTAAAACATCACTTTGGTATTTTTCCTTAGGTAGTGAAATGATATTTTGAGTAATACAAACCTACACACACATTGATATTTTTTGGCATTGCATTGTTTTTTTTTTTCTCTTATACCTGCCCTCGGCTAGACATGGAGGTATATAATATTGGTTTGTAGGTTTATTCTGTAAGTAGTTAATTTCATAGAGGAAGACTAAAATCTTCTTAATGTCTTGTGTCAGGTGTGAAAGCATATGAATCACTTGCTGAAGGCACCATTTTGTATTCATCCAAAAACTAGTTTTTTCTTCTTTTTTTTATGTTTCTTGCATGTGTTTTTTTTAGGCTCTAGAGATGTAGCTTGACTCTTTCCTTTGCACTTTTCATCTATTTTGATGATTATAGTAGATTGTCTTCATAATTTTTCATGTAGATTTGTTTGTAACCTTATTTTCTACCAATCAATTTGCAAACCACTCACATATTAAGGACCATTTCACTAACTTGTAGTCATCCATTACTTCATATGTTGCAGGTTGTGTCTATGTGCCAATAAATCCTAATGATTGCGAGAACTTTAATCCTACAAGTGTACCCAATCTTTCTCAAGTAAAATTCTTACCTTATTTTATAGTACTTTAAATGGTTAATTGAAGGTGCTTCTTTAGATCTGAGATAGTTGAACCCTAGATTAAAATATGGTATTAGATGGTTAGTATAATGATAAAACCGAGGTCCATTGAACACAAATTAAGAACATAACTTACTGGACTATGAATAGTGTTACAATTATAATTATTTCTCCTTTCCCTACCTCTACATTAATGGAAAAGATAGTAGATATTGGAAGTTCATTACATGTATCATGTATGTGTTAGTATTTTAATTTTGTTTAAGTTGTTCAAGAGCCTGATTAGGTCAAGAATATGTTCTACAAGCTATGTTCTCTTGAAACTGCTCAGCATTTTCCCTACAAATTTTCTCTTCAATCTAGACATTTCTTAACTCCTTCCCTCTTTAGCCCTTGGTTGTTCTCAAGTGTAATGCTTTTTCTATGCATCTTGAGGTCTATATGTATGATCAGTCATCTCTTATGAAGCATGGATAACCTTTCATGGAATTTTTGTTGTAATTAGACAATTTCCATTGTGAGAATAATCATTTAATTTGTATGGAAGTAAGTCTTTTTCATATTATTTGACTTGGTATTGTAAACTTGTCTTTGAAAGATTCTCTCAGGGGGAACAACAGGACTGTGATGATAGGTAGAGTTGTTTCTTAACTCCTTCCCTTGTTAGCCCTTGGTTGTTCTCAAGTGTAATGTTTTTTCTATGCATCTATGCATCTTGTAGTTTGTATGTATGATCAGTTATTAGTCTCCACAATGGTACATTTCAACACATTTTTTTTTAATTTAAAAATTACATTGTTTCATCGTAATTTGACGAAAACCACCGACGAATCACCGAAAAGGTCTGATGAAGTTGTTATAGTTGCGACAAAGGCTTCGTCGTAACTCCTTGCCCATTTTGTTGCAATTTTGACAAACTTTTGATGTTGTTTCAATGCAACTCCTTGCCCATTTTTTTGAAATGGCGACGAACTTCTAGTGTTGTTTTGACGTTACTCCTTACCCATTTCATCGAAATGGCAATGAACTTCTGGTGTTATTTCAATGCTACTCCTTGCCCATTTCGTCGAAATGGTGATGAACTTTTGGTGTTGTTTCGATGCTACTCCTTGCCTGTTTCATCGAAATGGCGATGAAATTTTGGTGTAATTCGTTGGTGGATACATGAAGTTTTCATCGATATTTTGATGAACATCTAAGTCATTTTATGATGCCAACGATCAATGAATCTGCGAAATTTTTTTAACATTTAATTCATTGTCGACATTTGGATGAAAAAATAGCGATGAATTTTTTTCGTCAATTCATCAATTTTTTGACAAATGTTTGTTGAATGATCGACGAATGTTCGTTGAAAAATGGACTCAAATCCAGTAGTGTGAAAATGGTGATTTAGAGAATGGTTTTGTTGAATTGTTGATGGAAATGAACTTGTGAGGGTATAAAGAGTCTGTATAGACCTAATTGAATGTTTTGAATGCAATTTTTAATTTTGCAGAGCCTTAGATTTGTGATTTTCTGAAAACCCTAGGTTTTTGCAAGGAATTTGAGGGTTTCTTGGATCAGCATAAAAAAGGTCTTGTGTTTATGATTTGATCAGGGAATTTTTTGTTTTATGTCACAATTAGTGACTATCAAGAGAGTTTTAGTGAAAACCGGGTGATTAGGAGGGACCTCATTTGAAAAAGTGGGCTAATTGAGTAGCCCCAAGGCAGGGCAGCCTATTAGTTTACTACTTTGTGTGAAGGGAAACTTGTGGAACCTGTTGGGATGTTGTGTGGGATTTTTTTGTGACCATTTGAAGGTTTTTGTTAGGCCTTCTCCAAAATATAAGTCCAAGTGTTGTGGTTTGAGGGCTAGAAGCCTTTTGGTGAGGATTTGAGACAAGTTGAGAGTTTTGTGTTTAAGTGCAAGTTTCTTGGATTGTGTTTGATCATTTGAAGTTGGATAGTGTTGCATCAATGATATAGGAATTGGAAAACATTCAAGAGAAGCATTCATCCTTGTGATAATTCCTTCTATAATAAACTAGTTAGGAATCTTGAATTGACCTAAGATTTTCCACTATTTTTGCTAGTGATTTGAGTTGTTGGTCCCAAGTCCTTAAAGTAGAATATCTTACCAAATTCTAATGATGTTAACCTTAGAGAATAAATCACACACTTATGATCATGCTTGGAAAACTAAGGACCAATTATTGAGGTGGGTAAATCATCCTTCACTTTCAACTCTACTACACCAAGGGAAATTTCCCTAAGGTGCTATAAAATATATCAGGGCACAAAAATTAAACACGTATCCTAAAATAGAAATATTAATTAGTTATATAAAATGAATATTTAAAATTATTTTAAATTTATAGTCCCTAATGGTGTTTCATTCATTTAAGCATGACAGTGAGTTAAACTAATTACAACAAAATCTAAAAATGTTTAAATGAATTTTTGTGTGTGTTGGGATGATGGGGATATGGATCCAATAGCATAATAGTTCCTATATCTATTTGGATAGAAATTTTAATGAATTAATACAAAAACATGAAATAACTACAGCTAATGGTGACATTGTTATGGATATGTCACAACATTGTTTTTTATTAAGGGTAAAATAGGTTTTGATGGGACCCCAAAAACTAGTACAAATAGGTTTTATAGGGACTTGAAACCTAGAAAAAGAGAGAGATGCCTAAAATAAAAGATGTAGACCAACAACAACCATAAAGAGAAATACAAGACTAAGCAAGTTGCACGAAACAAGTTTTGAAGGGGCCTTAAACGCTTTTACAAATGGGTTATAACACACCATTGTTATGATATTGTCACAAAAGACTATTTTCTAGAGTACACAAAAAAGTTAGGTTCTACACATACACATAAAAATAATAAATATTTATAGAATATTAAATGAATTTACTTATTAATCCTTAAGAACACCCATGCATTTCCTTTCTTATTTTGAAAAGATACTCCAAAAAACTTTTTGAAGATTTTGTAGTTGTCTAGTTGACCAACTAATCAACACACATTAAAAAATCCATGTTATACATAAGGAGACAAAAAATTAAGGGAAATTTATATATTTAATAACTCATTCATCAAATATTACAAATAGTTATTAAATATTTTGTATCCATCTAGATCATTACAATATAAAGAGTATTATACCTAGAGTTGAAAACTAAGAACTTACAAGTTTTGTTGAGCCAACTTCTTCCTTTCATATGCTCCCCCTTTTCTCTCCCTTGTTGCGACTTCTTAAATGAGGGCTCCTTGATGCTTAATAATCAAGATGGCATGGATAATTCTATTAATTTTAATATTCCTCTTATTGGTATGTTCCAAAGGAGGCCCACACACCCTAAGGTTGTCATCCTTTAATTATGCCTAAAAACATACCTGAGAGTACTTGCAAAGGATGAGACAAATGTACTATAGGGCCTAAAAAATTACCAGAGATTAAACCTATAGACACCTAAATTTTTCTAAGCATGTCACATATTCATATTCACCTTATTAACATCATTTTCCTCATTATCTCCCAATTCCTCAATTTTCATTAAATAATTCTTTATTGATAGATTAGTGTTTCTTCTCCATTTGATTGTGTCAAAAGTTTTTAGCATCAACGTTCTGAATCACACTCTGTGATCCATCATCAAATACAGAAGGAACACTAATCTACAAGATGGATTGTGGAAACTTACTATCATTAATTATTTATTATTTGATTAAATCTCCTAATTTCCTCTATTATGTCACACTAAATAATCTTGAACTATTTAATTAAATTCAATCTCTATCTTCCCACTATGATTAAATAATTTTTCAACTTATTTAATTAAATTCAATTTCTATCTTCCCACTATGAATAAATAATTTTCTAATTATTTAATTAAATATTAATTCTCTTTCGTACATGATTAAATTATCTTGAATTATTTAATTACTTATTTTCCTCCAACTTACACATGGCATATTCCATTTTCAAAAAGGGATTATTATTATTTTTTAAATATCTTCCCTCTAAAATATCTTTAACCAAGTTCCTTGAAATTAGGGATATTTTGAGCTCTAATTTATCTTCATCCCTTGATCTCCCTGATTCACTCTTAGCCATTGCATCTTCAATCTCCACCATTTGTCAAATATCCACCTTTCTATAAAATAAGCCTTCATCTTCATCAAAATTATTCACAATTCTCATAAGGAATGCATGACCCTTTTTGAGATAAATTTGAGCATTTGAGCATCATTTATGTGGATAAAGAGCATCAATCCAAGCTTTTACAACATGGGTTATGTATAATAGATCGATCCACATATCAATGGAGCATAATCCAATAATTGGATTATAGATTTGTAATGTTTTACATCTTTTGAATTGAATTATCATTTTTTTTTGTCATCTTTCAAGCATTGCTTTCTAATTTCATTGAGTATGGGTGTAATTGATCTTTCTTTCTTGATTTTTTAATATTTACTAACCTTAATTACTTTGATTACACTTTTTTACCATTGCTCATTATTCATCTAAAATATTTGGCAATCTCAGTGGGACCCACATCCTTGAATTGACATATTTTTAAGTTGTTGATTTACAGGTTACAAAGATGCTTTTACAATAGAGTGATGCTTCTTTTTTCCCCACAATGATGCTTTTTTCATGTTTTTGATGTTTCTGTAAAAAAACAATGAGACTTTTGTTATATTTCAATGCTTTTAACTAATGTGTTTGTCTTTTTTTATTCATAGGTACAATGATGCTTTTGTAGGTTACACCGATGCATATGTTACAACTCAACACTTCTATTATGACATGATGCTTTTGATAGATTACTATGATGTTTTTAAGATAAAGTGACATGTTTGTGGTAAATTGATGATTCTATTTTAGTTATGGTGATAATTTTGTTTATGTACTTTTATATTTACCTAACCTTGATGTGTTACTAGTTCGTTGACCTTTTTTTCAACTAACTCATTTGTGCAACTTGTGACAAATGTTGGCAGAAGATCAAATTAAGAAACTACAAGCAAGTTTTCTTGTGGATAACTTTTTGTCACATTTCAATTTGGTGCTTAAAATTGAACCCACAAATATCACATTTCAATTTGGTTCATTAAAATTAAACAAAAATTTCATATTTGAATTTGGTACATTAAAAAATAACTTGTTTATCATGTTTGGTAGCCTAGTGGTGTGTATGCTCACTCCTCATGCTACGTGTGATCATGAAGATCAAAAACACCATTAGTTTGCAATATATTTTGTACACCTAAGGTGTGATTGGCTATGTGCGGGTGGGTGCAAAAAGATGGGGGGCCAAAAAGTGGCCAAAATTTCAAAAATCATTTGATAGGCTATAACATGAGTGTGTTATAACATGCTTGTGTTATGGCTTGGTGTGACTGAGCCAAAGGTTCTATCACATTGAACCTATAATGTGCTTGCTCTATAATGCAAGTGCATTATAGCTCATTAAAACAAAGAAACCAAACAAATTCATTTGTATTTTGACTATGCTTTTTGTTGCTATGGATAAAAACCTTGATTTTGCATGCTCACATTCTAGGAGGTTAACTTGCATTTTATTCATCAATTTGTTGCAATTTCATCACCAGGATTCCACCATGTCGACGAGGGGGTCGGGCAAGTAAGCATTGTTTGTTTTTTGTTGTTAATTTGTTGTTAAATTAGTAGTTTTAGGTTGTTTTTTCTATTCATTTGTTTAATTTGTAGGAAATGTTAATGAACCTAAAAATATTGAACAACCACTACGAGAAGCACCCAAAAAAAATCCTCAACAACCACAACAACAATCTCCTCCACTAATTCCTCAACATCCTCTTGGCACTCAACAAAATTTGATGGGGGTAATTAAACAATAAAAAGAATTGAAGAGTTAATCACGAGGTTGAATGATCTAATAAGTTCAATCATGAAAAGAAGAACACTAGTAAGTTCACTTAAATAAATGTTAAAACATGTAGATTCAATCAACAAACAATAAAGTGGCTGGGTAGATAGGAGGTAGGTGGCTAAGAATTTTGATGCAAATAAATTATCATATAAAGAAGAAAAAGATGAAAAAATTACAAAATATGATTTGTGCTCATTATTCACTGACCCATGCACAAATCAAAATATTTACCTTAATTCCAAGAGGTTTCCTATCCATTAGTGCTACCACCAAGGTATTAGGAACTATTTTTGGAATATGTGGTACATGGTTTTTGACTATCCACCATGCAAAATTTGAGAATTCCCCCAATATTTCTTGAGGAAACTCTACTGTGAGCTCAACCTCAACAAAATCCCCAATTATTTTGATATGAGGGACTTTCAAGGGAGAGGTGGGGGGTCAACATAGGATAGACCTGGTGCACGAGTAGATCATCCTCAATGACAAGCGAGGTGAGCTCTCGCTAGGTCAACTTGTGAGGACATCGTTATCCCTTCTGTCATGGAGAGTGTTGAGGTGGACACTTTGTAGTCTATTAGCTCCTCGACCTAGAGTATCATCCACCATGCCAGTACTGTAATACAACACCATCTAGGGGAGTCTTCGAGTGGTAGGCTTCCACCCCATTTGTGTTAAGTTTGCAGGTCAACTTGTATATATAACCCCACAAACACTTATGAGGTTGTTGCATAGGATATGTCTACAGCTATAGAGATGGCAAGTGAAACTGACATCTTGAATGAGGATTTTGGCATCGATAGTCAGGTAAATATTAGCATATTCATTGAATTTAATTTATTAAATTTCATTTTTGAAATGCAAGATTAGCTAATTTAGTTTTATGATTGTAATAAAATTTTAGGGTCACAGTATTGATACTGGATACACTAGCCCTCCACCTATTTATTAGTCTAGTGCATCTACCGCTAAGGTATGTAACTAGTAAACAATTATAAATTTATTACATGTGAATAAAATTGTTATATGAATGACCTATTCTAATATCTAATTTTGGATGTTGAATAGGCTAATACTGGAGGTTTCGTGGGAACACCTCCTAGTGCTAGTGGAGTTGTACAACCCTTCATGTAGGTAATAGAATAAAGATTTTAACTAATGAAATGTACTTAATATATTTGTGTAGTTTATATTCATATCATTCAATACATTGCATTTCACATCTTTCAAACTCAAAGGATTACTTCACACTACATAACTAATAACTAGATGTTGATAGATGACAAAATTTCAACTACAACATAGTTGTTTAGAAAGTCAACATAAGTAGTGATGCAATTACTTCACATAGCATAAGTAATAACTAGGAGCAATTTTCAATTGCATTTGCTTGTCATGGCATTCCATGAGACCACTTTGTACTGAGGCATTTTTTTAAACACTTCACTTCCTTGTCTATGCTATGGATGCTTGGAAGAAATATATGAAAGAATAATAGTAAGCAATAACATAGACAAGGAAATGAGTTTTTTTTTAAAATGCCTCAAATAAATGTGGTCTCATGGTGATGTCCATCACCATGAGACCCAATTTTTTTGAGGCATTTTTTCAAACAACTCACCACCTTTTCTATGCTCCCACATTTTCCATACATGTCTACCAAAGCATGTTATCAAACAGTTCACTTGCTTATTGCTATGGCTAAAAGCCTAAAAAAAGGTACTTTCCAATAAACTATGGATTCTTGGAAATTTTTTTATCAAAGCATAATAGTAAGCAATAGCATAGACAAGGTAGTGAGTAGTTTGAAAAAATTTCTGAGGAATTTTTTCAAACAACTCATTGCCTTTTCTGTGCTACCACATTTTCCATACATGTCTACCAACCAAAGCATTTTATCAATCTAACTTCCTTGCTGCTATGGCTAAAAGCCTAAAATAGATGCTTCCAACAAAATATGAATGCTTGGAAAAATATATCAAAGCATAATAGTAAGCAATAGCATATACAAGGTAGTGAGTAGTTTTAAGAAATTCCTTGAAGAGTCTCATGGTGATGGAGTGATGGAATGCCATTCCATCACCATGAGACCACATTTTCTTGAGGAATTTTTTCAAACAATTCACTGCCTTTTCTATGCTACCACATTTTCCATACATGTATACCAAAGCATTTAATCAATCTACTCACTTCCTTGTTGCTATGGATGAAATCCTAAATTAGGTGCTTTCCAACAAACTATGGATGCTTGCAAAAAATTATCAAAGCATAATAGTAAACAATAACATAGACAAGGAAGTGAGTAGTTTGAAATAATTTCATGAAGAAATGTTGTCTCATGGTGATGGAATGACATTCTATCACCATGAGACCACATTTCTTTGAGGTGTTTTTTCAAATAGCTCACTGCCTTCTCTATGCTACCAAATTTTCCATACATGTCTACCAAAGCATTTTATCAAACTACTTGAACTTCCTTACTACTATGGCTAAAATCCTAAAAAAGGTGCTTTCCAACAAACTATGGATGCTTGGAAAAAATCTATCAAAGAATAATAGTAAGTAATGGCATAGACAAGGCAGTGAGTAGTTTGAAAAAATGCCTCAAAGAAATGTGGTCTCATGGTGATGGAATGGCATTCCATCACCATGAGACCACATTTCTTTGAGGTATTTTTTCAACTAGCTCACTGCCTTTTCTATGCTACCACATTTTCCATACATGTCTACCAAAGCATTTTATCAAACTACTCACTTCCTTGCTGCTATGGCTAAAATCCTAAAATAGGTGCTTTCCAACAAATTATGGATGCTTGGAAAAAATCTATCAAAGAATAATAGTAAGCAATATCATAGTCAAGGAAATGGGTAGTTTGAAAAAATTCCTTGAAGAAATGTGGTCTCATGGTGATGGAATTCCATTCCATCACCATGAGACCACATTTCTTTGAGGCACTTTTTCAAATAGCTCACTACTTGAAGAATAGAAACCAAGCCTTTAGCCAAAATTCCCCTCCAAATTCTTTTCAAGGTCCCCATCCTCATCCTCAATTTACCAATCCATGGAACCTTCCACCATTTATTCCACTTTCTCATATCCCAACCCCTCCCTCTTCATGTCATGATCACCCTCCATCTCATAACCAAGACCACACTATACCATCCACCCCATCCCAACATAATACCATAAAAAAGGAAATCAATTGTTTGAAAAAATGCCTCAAAGAAATGTGGTCTCATGGTGATGGAATGCCATGAAACATTTGTTTGTAATGGAATTCCATCACCATGAGACTGTATTTCTTTTAGGCATTTTTTCCAAATAGTTCATTGCCTTCTCTATGCTACCACAATTTTCATACATGTCTACCAAAGCATTTTATCAAATGGTTCACCGCCTTGCTGCTATGGATAAAATCCTAAAATAGGTGCTTTCAAACAAGTTGTGGATAGGGAAAGTAGTAAGCATGATAATAAAAAATCAATAGTTCAATAAGTACTCAAAATTTTGTTCATTATCTCATACATTATAATCCATGATGTGCATCACTATTTTAGCTTTCGTGATTGAATAATTTGTTGTTTTATTTTAAGATTTTGGAAGTGAATACACCTCCACATGTTCATAGGGAAATGGAGCTTGTTTTTTCTTCTTCTATAGACTCCTTGATGCCTCCCATGGAAGTATGAGGCATATTACTAAATTTTCATTTACATTCATTGTTATAGTTGTTAGCTAGTGAAAATTCAAACCATTATTGATTTATAGTTTAATTTCTTTTTGGATGGTTTCTACAAGGTTTCAGCATGACACAACATGGGAATGCAAATATTTCCCTCAAGGAGAGTGATTTTCTAGGGGTGGTAAGTGATTATTTTGTTAAATATATCATTTTTATAATGTAATTTCTATATATTAATGTCTTGTTATTGTAACAGAGAAAGATTGACTAGGAACTAAACCTTAGGAGGAGCACTAGGAGCACTCCTCAACCTCAGAATAAATGAGTGACAAAGTTATCACCATCCAGTTGACAAGAAAAGGGAAAGATTTTATTTTGAGAGCATGGAGAGCAATGACTTTTGATTCCAGAGCCCTTTGTTTTACGCCTACTATGTGGCTTTTTTGTACATATTTTTTATTGTATATATTTGACATTGTATGCCTATATGGAATTATTGTAAGCCTATATGACTATTTTTTATATAATGTATACTTATATTGACTTATATTGATGTATGCCTACATGGATATTTGGTTAATACAAATCCTTTGTATCAATGGTGTCCATATTTGCACTATAAATCCATGGTTCAATAGATATTAGTTGTGTGTATTCAAGTGTATAATTTACAACTTATGTGTATACTTTGTGACTTACGTGTATTCTAATGTATAATTTGCAACTTACATGTTTTCATGTGTATACCTTGTATTCATGCATATACTTTGTATTAATTTTCATATACTATGTATTCATGTGTATACTTCAAGGCTTACATGTATTTGAGTACTTGTGCTTCACTTATTCACATGTGTAGTTATTAATTGGTTAGCCCTAGCATTGCTCATTGTTGTCCTTCATGGTTTGTCTTGAATATTTATTGATTGATGCTAAACAACTTTATTAGTTGATGCTAAACAACTTCAATATTTTTAAGAATACTAGTAGAGTTACAAATTGCACAAATTACACAAATTACAAAAATTGAAAATAAAATATTAAGTGTAAATAAATGCATTGATTATTAACTTGTTAATTTCTTAAGAATGAGTGTAATATATATATCAATAGATGAGCCTTCTAGAATGGCAACTTCCATCTAGAAAACAGGCATGCAACTCCATGCAAGATTGCACAATTAAGCAGTCATTATCCTAAAAATCTAACAACTAGCAAACTTATCTAAAGGAATATCTTAGGCATAATATTCTACACTAACATTTTCATAATCAATGAATTTTTTCCATGCTCACTCCCCAACTATCAACCAAATTTTTTCAAGAAATCCCTTTGATATATTTCTATGTCCATCGAATCAATGGATATAAATCTACCCAAAGCATTCCCAATACTTTGAAAGTAGTAATCCACCCAAAATTGCAACATGAGATAAGGCAAATGAACCCACTTAGGCATAACTAGATAAAGAACAATTTACCCTTCACAACTTGGTGAAGCCATTGCTAAAGTTAGAAGATATTAAATATAAAGAAGAATTATGTTCTGTATAACATAGAATTGGTACCCACTTTGATCAGTACAAAAATTTCAACCATGGGCTTATCATGCTTTTTCAATTCAATTTAATTCAAAGAGTTCCATCAAATGATTTATCTAAAAGCCAAAAACATGTTTTCAATTGGTATTTGATGAGATGTTTCATAAAAAGATTCCAGTCTATTTAATCTTTTGATTGGAACAACTCAATTAAGCAAAGGATACATAATCTTCACAACACTTATAAACATAATATTCATAGTAGATGATGAGTAGTTAACTTCTTGACACATTATCATACAAACATTTATCTTGAATAGTCTTTAAACATTTTCACATCATAATCCCCATAGTATAGAATGAATTGTTATGTTCTTTATCCATCACCATATAAACATGTCGAAAGATGTCTATGTCAAATTTTTGTAGTATTATTTCTGGTATAAGAAATGGACTTGGGAGAAAGCTTTATAATTTATCATACAAATAAGAAATGGACTTGGGTGAAAACTTGATTTATCACTCCAAATAGTAAATGTATGTGAGAGAATCACTTGTTTCTCTTAGACTCCAATTTTCAATCATATAAAATCATTTCAAATGAAAATGAAAAAATGTTTCACAACCAAAGTTGTTAACTAAGAAAAAATAAAATGTTTCCAAGTTCCACCATTGTACACATTTTCAATTGGTTGTATATTGTTGTAAGGGCAATGAGAATAATTAAAAAATGTCTTTCCCTTGCTAGAATTGAGGATGATCATATGATTTTGGTGTGGAAAATTGAGAATTGTCAACTATTGTATGAATGTTTCTCTTTTCGATTGTTTTGCATGTCATCATAAGGGATCGAGCTAGTTGAATGTAGCTTAGATTGATTCAATGTGCTTGGGTATGAAAGAGGACCATGCCTAGCATAAATGTACCTATCCAAATACATTGGAATAGTCTGTTTGGTCATACAAGTTGTAGAAACAAAGTTGCACCACTTTGCAACTTTACATTGCTTGCATTTGACACTTTTTTCATCAACTGAAAAGTCATCACCATAGGAAAACAACTCTGAGATAACAAAAATTGAGATATATTTTATAGAGGGGCCTAATGTGATCTCGTAGGCTCAGACGAAGAGTTTGTAAGAATCATGATTTCTAAGTAATAGCCCATCAAAGATTGTAGCTATTTTTCACTTGGGCCCTTAAGGGATCGAGCCGATTGAGCGTAGCTCAAAGTGATTCGACATGTTTTGGTGTGAAAGAGGATCATTCCTAGTGTAAATCTACCCATCTGGACACATTAGAATAGTTCATTTGGTCACACGAGTTCCAAAATGAAAGTTACACCACTTTGCAACTTTACACTGCTTGCATTTGACAACTTTTCCATCAAGTGAAAAATAAACACTACGGGAAAAAAAAATCAAGATAACAAAAACCGAGAGAGGTTATTGTAGAGGGGTCCAACATGATCCCACAAGATTAGATGAAGAGTTTGTAAGCATCATGGTTTCTGAGTAATAGCCCATCAAATATTGCAGCCATTTTGCACTTTGGACTCTTAACGGATCGAGTCAATTGTATGTAGCGCAAAGTGATTTAGCATGTTTGGGTGTGAAGGAGGACCATTCCTAGCATAAATATACCCATTTGGATGTGTTGGAATAGTCCATTTGGTCACACGAGTTGTAGAATGAAATTTGCATCACTTTACAACTTTACACTACTTGCATTTGACACTTTTTCCATCAAGTGAAAACTAGACACCATGGGAAAATGACTCTGAAATAACAAAAACTAAGAGAGGTTATTGTAGAGGGGCCCAACATGATCTTGTAGGATTAGAAAAAGAATTCATAAGCATCATAGTTTCAAAGTAATATACCATCAAATATTTCAAGAATTTTTCACTTTGTACTCCTAAGGGATTGAGTCAATTGAACGTAGCTCAAAGTGATTTGGCATGTTTGGGTTTGAAAGAGGACTATTCCTAGTGTAAATGTACCCATTTAGACATGTTGGAACAGTCTGTTTGGTCACACGAGTTACAGAACAAAAGTTGTACCACTTTGCAACTTTACATTACTTACATTTGACACTTTTTCCATCAAGTGAAAATTGGACACCATGGGAAAATGACTATGAGATAATAAAAATTGAGAGAGTTTATTAGAGGGGAGTCTATTGCTCAAATGGAAAGGTCGTAAGTGTCACATATTTTTATTAATAGCCTATCAAAGATTGCAACTATTTTTCACTTTAGACTCTTAAGGGATCGAGCAAGTTGAACATAGCTCAGAGTGATTTAGTGTGTTTAGGTGTTGAAATAGTATATTTGGTTGCACAAGTTGCAAAATGAAAGTTGCACCACTTTGCAACTTTATACTACTTGCATTTGACACTTTTTCCATCAAGTGAAAATTGGTCACCACAAGAAAATGACTTCAAGATAAAAAACTGAGAGAGGTTATTGTAGAGGGGACCAACACAATCCCGTTGGCTCAGACAGAGAGTTCATAAGCATCACAGTTTCCTAGTAATAGCCCATCAAAGATTGCAGCCATTTTGCACTTTGGACCCTTAAGAGATTGAGCTAGTTGAACATAGCTCGAAGTGATTCAACGTGTTTGGGTGAAAAAGAGGACCATGCCTAGTGTAAACATACCCATCCAGATGTGTTGGAATAGTATGTTTGGTCACACAAGTTGCAGAATGAAAGTTGCACCACATTGCAACTTTATACAACTTGCATTTGACACTTTTTCCATCAAGTGAAAATTGGAAACCACAAGAAAACAATTTTGAGATAACAAAAAGCGAGATAGGTTATTGTAGAGGTGCCCTATGTGATCTCAATGCCTCAAAAAAAATTCTTGTAACTGACACAGTCTCCGAGTAACAAGTCATCAAAGATTTCTGCCCTTTTACAAATTGGACTATTAAGGGATTATGTTGCATGAACTACAAATGTTTGAGGGCAACAATAAATTTCAAAATTTTAGTAGATATCATTACAAATGTTTTAGGGAAGCAATAAATAGGCACTAGGGAACTAGATCCCAAACCTAATTACAAATGTTTCAGGGAAGACATGAATTTTTAGTTGGAAAACATGTGTGAAGAACTTGTGGGGTACTTGAGTTAATTCATGTTACTTGAACAACATCTATGATTGTAAATGTGATTATTTTTATGACATGTTGACATTATTTTATGACATTATGCATAATTTTTTTTTACAAATTGAACTTCTTAAATGTTTATGTGAATAGATGATATGCTATATTGATATTGATATATAATCATTAGGTTGATTTGTTTTAATAAATTATCTTTTTATAATAAGTTAGTCAATTGGTGCTAGTTATAATAGAGAGAATAAAAGAAGAAGAAAAATGATTGGTAACCATCAATGGTTATTACACTCACTATATTGATAATATTATGTTTACAATAAAATGAGATTTATTTGGCATTCCTAATTCTTATGTTTTTGCTACAATTGTCTAATATGCTTCATAAACCATTATTAATTCCAAGTGCTTGTACTTGTATGCAAAATTCTTTCTCAAAACTATCAAGTGGTAATACAAAATCATGAGGAAAAAAAAAACCTATATGAATTCCAACACCCCACTTAAATCAAATATTGAATCAATGTGCCCCATTTTCATGCACACAAACTTAGCTTATAAGATTCTCTCATAATAACCAAAAATAGGATTCAAGGATGCCTTAGGTACTTCGTTCTCATGTATATCTTTTACGATGTCACTCATACATTTGAGGTTCTCTTATAATGTCTACATTATAGGTGCTCATGATGAGGTTAACTTCAAATGAATAACTTGAAATTCCCTCGCTAAGCTTCACACACACTTTTATAATGTCTACACCATAGGTGGTCATGATGACATTAACTTCAAATGAATAATTTAGTGCCATCTGCTAGTCTTAGATTTGGCATATACTCTATAACTTTATTTGGGTTTACTAGCTCCCACCTAAACAAAGAAAAGAGATTGTAAATATTAATAATCACATAATCACATAATCAATTCAAATAAACATGTGATATGTCAATAATCTAAAACTTGTGTGCTCAATAATGCAATATCTTATAACTTATCACTAGTCAATCTAGACCATTGAATATCTTAAAAAGTACTTTTTATATGAATATCAAGCATACCTCCCATCTATCAGGATTACACTTTAGAGGTTCCTCAAAGTAATGAGGATGAACATGAATAGAACGTAACCAAACTATTACTTTCCAACCTTTTGGAAACTTCTAACCTATTATAAAGATAGCACAATTTAATCTTCCACTTAGTTTACTAATCTATTGAGAATATCCTACATCATTTTTTTGCATATTTTTGAGAAAAAATAAAATACCATTGAACTTTGTATCCTTTGCCACAGTTCAAAACATAAAGAGTGCTACATTTCCAAGTCTAATAACTTAATAAATGACCTACATACATGATATAAACATTATATGATAGCATTGGCATCATACAAATTAATGTGCATACTTACAAATTAATCCAATGAACCATACAGGTCTACTCTACTCTTTATTGTGTCAAGTATTTCCTCATGGTCAGACTCATACACCTTCCATAAGGTCTTTTTCAAAGGTCTACCCCCATATTTGATCAAACAAGCATTGGATGGCACGACAAGGTTCGAGTAATGAAGAATCTTTTGATGCATGTCAAAATCTTGAAATAGCCAAACATTAACACTCTTATGTGGGTACCTTCTAAGACATGTTTCAATAAAAACAACTGATCTTGTAGGGTATTCGATGTTTTCTCCATCTATAACTGGGGCCTTCAATTTCTCTTTGGCCTCAACATAATGAAACAAGTAATAATCCATTCCCTCTTCATTGTATTCATCTTCAATAACTGCATAAGCATGCCCTACATTGATATGTGCAACAAATTAGATCAAATTAGTCAACATTACAAATTCAATACAAAGTAAGATAACAATAGGAATTTAAAAAAATATGCAAGTAGATATATTACTTAGTTGAACTAGATCTAATATTTGGTCAAATTCAACCAATGATTCCATCTATGTTAGTTCCAATGTTGTTAGAGGATGATAAGTGTGAAGTGGGCTAAGATAATTTAACCACCATTTCTCAACCCACTCCTTTGACTCACAATCATCTCAAGCTTGTATTATACATGAAGAACAAAAGAATGTCATCTTTCATGTATGGATACTCCATGAACCTGCATTTGAGCTAAGGAAATAGTGTAGCTCACTCGATCCTATCATTTTACAACAATCCCCATATGGTGCAATGTTAGTATCATCCATCAACCAAAAAAATATAAGAACTAAAGACTTACCTTCATTACCTAGACCCATTGAAGCATTACACCACTTGACAATTGATTTTGCATCTATCAACTTTACATTGTCTTTATACTTTAACTCTTCTCATGCTAATGGTCCTTTGAAACATGCTCCTGCACCATCATGCTCTCCCTTTCCATGCCTAGAATCACAAAAGTTCCACATATGCTAAACACATGTAATGACATGCATCATGCTCAACTAGTAGAACATGCACAAGTTCTTGAATTGTACTACATAGTTATCCAACCATATTATATTATGATTGTATGTTATGCCCCTCATAGCCAAATCACTATAGAACAACTAGAAGCAACCTTGCATGAAATCTAGAGAATGTGTGTGATCATCACTAATATAAAAGTGGCACTCTCTCAATACCTTTCTTTGGTCATTTGTACTATCAACTACATGAATGAATGTTATGTGCACATATCGAAACCTATGTGGAGTTGTAATATTGTGACTACACCTCATGTTGTGGCTATAGAGTGTAGTTCTTTGCAAAGTCGACCACTAAAACTATGCTAACAACTAGAAAGGTTTCCTTACATAACTTGAATTACAAGCCTAACCATCGAGCTCTATGGGTATGCCTTGCATACTCATACACTATACTATCACAAAATGTAGACATAAACTGACACATTGGAATCTTTTGAATAACAAAATCACACATTTTTGTTTGATTACCATCATTTGTAATGTATGCCATTGTTTTATATGTCCCAAACTCTACTAGTTTATTTCCCACCTCATGTGTGCTTTCCATATGTTAGCATGCTGGCATACATTGCAATCCATCACAACACTGACATGAACCATCCAAGCATAGTTTCTTGTAGAATATTTTTCCATCCTCTCTTTCACATAATTTTTTTGATAAGAACTCTCTTGAAGATGTTGGCGGGGCATGTATGCCACAATCCTACAAAACATCATTAGTATGCAATTCTAAACATATATCTAATTATAAACATCATAATGGTTAGAGAATTCAATATGTAATCTATAACAAGTAGTGCATGTGTGATTTATCTTGACATAAAAAGGTTTAATCATTTCAAAATATATTTGGAATTTTTGAATTTGAGGATAATCCTCTTGAAATTTATGAAATAATTAGGTTTGAGTCATATCCAAAAAATTCTTTGGTTGTAGCTCATGGTTCTGACTATCGATTATCCTTACCACATCCCTTTGATTTGGAGATGGCCTTGTTTTATTCTTCCAATAGTATTCAATTAGTGTTCTCAATACTTCAATAACTGGTTTATCTTTTCATGGGAGTCTCCCCGAGAATGCCCATAATTCATTTGAATCGGTACCCTTAATTCTTTTCCATGTTTGAATGACTCTTGATAAATTTTTTCTATTAATTCTCAATTGTTGATCCATCTTTCTAATGATATGAGATCTCCTTGTTTGACTACTTACCAAAGTCGATGTAATGACATGTTGAGTGACATTACTATCCTTTGAGCATGAGGTCTTACCCACACTCTCATAAGCATCCATTAGATTCTTCACAATAGTATTTTCACTTGAATAATTTGATGTTCTCAACCCAAGAATATTCATTATTTTTCTATACTTTCTACCTTGCATCATTTCAAAAAATAGTTGACATCTTGTGGTCTCATTTAGCCTTTCAAAGAAAATTTTCCAAATCTAATTAGCATATCTTCTAAAAGTGCATTCTGGAATCTTACCTTCCATGTGTTGCAAAATATTCCCATCAATATTAATCAAATACTTTGGCTTTCTATTCAAAATTCTAGGTTTTGTTCTCATAGCTACATACATCTCAACATTAGGAATTTCATCAATATTTAAGTGAGGTGGGCTAGATCATGTACCTTCGATCAAGGGTAGAATAGATGACATACTTTGAGGTTGACAAGGGGATGATGGTGTACCTTCTTTTCCAAATCTAAGTGATGATGTACTTTTAACTTGAGATGTGGGGGATGGTGTCCCTTCATATTCACTTGTGTTAGATGGTGTCCTTCCATATCAATTGTGATAGATGGTGTCCCTCCATATTTACTTGTGGTAGATGGTGTCCCTTCATATTCACTTACAGTAGAGGGTGTGTCTCCAACTACAATATTAAAATTTGTCTTAGCATGAATTTGTGCCCTTTTTTCTGCCAATTCCTTTTCTCTTTTTGATGGTCGAGGTTCCTCTTCAATTGGACTATTTTCATCAATAGGATCCAATTTCTTCTCCTGACGATATTTCCTCATACATAATTTTTTATTTTCTTTCTTAGTTTCATACTCTTTGTCTATTGGTTTATTCCTTCTTCGTTTCCTCAGCATGGAAGATAATTTTACCTGTAGCATGATAATGAGACAAATATTAGTTCCTAAAAAATGAATCCATATGTAAATAAATGAAATATATGTCATTTAAGGCTTCATAAAAAATACTTACAATCATCGTATAGAAGAGTATTTCTAGCATAGACAAAGGTCACATGAATTTTTGGAAGGCATGCCTTAAAGAAATGTGGTCATGTGGCATGCCATGATTGCAATATTTGCTCAAAATGGAAGCATGCACAAGGCATGTGAATTTTTTGACAATAATTTTTTCATAGACGTGTATGAAAAATTTGGTACCTTTGACAAGCTAGTGAGTTCACTAGATTATTAATGTGGTAGGGTTGACAAGGTAGGGACTACATGAAAAAATTCCTCATAGAAATGGGGTCTCACGGTGATGGTATGAGGAATTTTTTCATGCTACCCCTACCTTTTCAACCCTACCACATTTACAAGCTAGTGAGCATCACCATGAAACCTCAATTCTATGAGGCATTTTTTCATGTAGCCTCTACCTTGTCAACCCTACTGCATTAACAAGCTAGTAAGCTCACTAGCTTTTCAATGCTACCACATTTTGTGTACATGTCTACAAAAACATTATTATCAAAAAATTCACATGCCTTGTCCATGCTTCCATTTTCAGCCTATCTTGTAATCAAGGCATGCCACATGACCACATTTCTTTACGACATGCCACCAAAAAAATCATTTGAGCATTGGAAAGCTAGTGAGCTCACTAGCTTGTCAATGTGGTAGGGTCGACAAGGTAGGGGTAGCATGAAAAAATTCCTCATAGAAATGGGGTCTCAAGGTGAAAAAATTCCTCATAGGAATGGGGTCTCACTAAGAACCCATTTCTATGAGGCATTTTTTCATGTTGCCCCTTTCTTATTAATCCTACCACATTAACAAGCTGGTGAGCTTGTCAAACACTAGCTTGTCAATGCAATAGGGTTGAAAAGGTAGGGGTGGCATGAAAATGCTTCACATAAATGGAGGATCATGGTGATGTACATCATAATGAGACCCCATGTCTATGAGGCATTTTTTCATGCTACGCCTACCTTTTCAACCCTACTGCATTGACAAGCTAGTGAGCTCACTAGCTTATCAATGCTACCACATTTTGCATACACGTCTACAAAAACATTATTGTCAAAAAATTCACATGCCTTGTCCATGCTTCCATTTTGAGCCTATCTTGCAATCAAGACATGCCACATTACCAAATTTGTTTAAGGCATTCCATCCAAAAATTCATGTGAGCATTGGAAAGCTAGTGAGCTCACTAGCTTGTCAATGCTACCATATTTTTCATACATGTCTATGAAAACATTATTGTCAAAAAATTCACATGCCTTATCCATGCTTCCATTTTGTGCCTATCTTGCATTCAATGCATGCCACATGACCACATTTCTTTAAGTCATTCCTTCCAAAAATTCATGTGAGCATTGGCAAGCTAGTGAGCTTATTAGCTTGTTAATGTGGTAGGGTTGACAAGATAAGGGTTGCATGAAACAATGCCTCATAGAAATGGGGTCTCACAGTAGGGTTGAAAAGGTAGGGGCTGAATGAAAAGATTCCTCATAGAAATGGGGTCTCATGGTGATGTAGATCACTATGAGGCCCCATTTCTGTGAGGAATTTTTTTCTTATTGCCCATACCTTACCAGCCCTACCACATTGACAAGCTAGTGAGCTCACTAGCTTGTCAATGCAGTAGGGTTGACATGGTAGGGGCAGAAAAAAAAATTCCTCATAGAAATGGGGTCTCACGATGATTGGTAGGGTTGACAAGGTAGGGGCAGCAAGAAAAAATGCCTCAAAGAAATGGAGGCTCATGGTGATGTGCATCATCATGAGCCCCCATTTCTATGAGGAATTTTTTCTTGCTGCTCCTACCTTATCAACCCTACCGCATTGAAAAGCTAGTGATCTATTTCTATGAGGAATATTTTCATTTTTCCCCTACCTTGTCAATCCTATCACATTGACAAGCTAGTGAGCTCACTAGCTTGTCAATGTGGTAGGGTTGACAAGGTAGGGGTTGCATGAAAAAATGCCTCATAAAAATGGGGTCTCGCGGTGATGTAAATTACCGTGAGCCCCCATTTCTATGAGGCATTTTTTCTTGTTGCCCCTACCTGTTGAGGGTCAAAGCAGCACAACAATATTAAATAGAATATTACTATTCTATGTCTCATGAAAGAGAAAGATAACACATGGTGACCTAACTCTGAAGGTCCTGGTAATTGGTTCTCAATTATGCTAATATCACTCAGTGGTTGATATAACTGTAAGGTTCAAGGAGCCTTTGTTGGTAACAAGGAACATGACTGCATAGCATCAATTAGTCTAAGTTTGGGGGAGGGGGGCTTAAATAAAAGAAAAAGATGAATTAGAGCTTCAAATCAAAGAAACATGAGTAAAATTCTTATATATATCCATACATGCATATCAATAATGAGTGTTTTATTTTTCCTAACCACAACTATGGAAAGATGTAATCCATAGAATAAACTATGCTACTACATACATCCATAATGCTAATTCAAATACCATCAATATTCACTAAACTTGCTTCAAACAAATCACTCACTCATCATGTAAAAACATAGATCAAATGAACACGATAACAACTTCATCCACATGTAATCCAATGATATAATCTTGAATCTAGTTCCTTCTATTGACTTTCATCAAATAAGAAACAGTTAAGCACAACAAAAATCACTAGTGTATGGATTGATCATGTACCATTAATCTTATCAAAATAGATCCAAACTTTAAAACCATAACATAAAATGTGTGAAAACTATAAAATAACCAAGTTCTTTACTTAACTTTAGAGTATCTATCCTAAAAAACATAGAAATCCTAGATCTAATCTCTATTATCAGGTGGCTCATCTTCCTTCAATTAGCTGACCTTTACAAAGTAGAACCTAATAATACATATAGGGTGCCACACGCACAAGTTTCTCAATATTATCAATCTAGATCCACCATCAATGGAGCTAGAAGTGAACATAGAAGTGGAATAATGAACCCTTGTTTCAAGGTTGATTACTCTATGGTACCAAAAAAAATCTGATATTCCAAGAAGAAAGTGAAACCCATAGATCAAACTCAAAGTTGAGCTTATGTCAAAACCCACAAAAAGAGGAGAAAAGAAGATATTGAATATGGTGAAAAGAGTTAGTTCACTCTTGCACTAAATGCTCAAGGATGTACTCATCATAACTGGAGAACACTTGTTGAAGAGTACCTGAATCAGGTCCATCCAACCAATCATCTTCAAATCCGATCCTTTCAAACTCTGCAAAAACTAACCTTTGTATTTCCTTTAATTTAATTAACTCCTTTCTAGCAATTCTTATCTCCTTTATGATATCCATAAACTGATCTAATAATAGATTCTCCCCATCATCTCCCTTTTGCATAATTTCCTCAAACGTACCCCTCCATCTCTCTGTTAATGTATCCAAATATAGGCCTTCTTTGTTTGAGGAATCTAGGTTAATTAAAATGGCCACAATTGCCTCTAATCAACCATCTATTGATTCAAATATTTTCTCATTTCTCGAACTTTATACCTTATGATGCTCATAGTTTTTTCCACAAAATCTACATTACCATGCTCAAGAATTGAATATTCCAGCAAGGTGGACTTGGGCACTTTGCCAATATCTTCAAGCCTTTTAACACATTCCTTGTATTCATCATCCTGCTTATCCAAATCCTTGGCCTGTTCATCTAGATCCTCTACCAATTCAAGAGTAGCCTTATGAATTTTAGAACCCTCAACGAGAACATCATCAACCTCCTGGTTGAGCTTATCCAACCATTTATCCATCATTCCTACCTTGCTTTTCATTTGATCCAAATCATCTGCTTCCTTCTTTATTAACAAAACTGGGGATTCAAGAAGAGTAGCTTGTTGGGAAATGGGACTTGAAACATCCTTCAAAACCTATGGAGCTGATCCAATTGATCCTTAAGCTCATCCTTTCTTTGTTTATCTTTGCTCATTCGGGATTTAGTTGAAGAGGCCACAATATCAATCAAACTCATTTGATGGTTTCTTGTAGGCTTTTCCAAATTCACTGCCCCCAACTGATAATCAGTGATTTACATATCATCACAACTCTTCTCAATTAAAGGTATGGTGCATTTAGCAGAAATCTCTGCAACATCAGTGAGCCTAGTAGAATGAAGAACTTGGGCCTTCTTTTTAGGTTTCTCCTTCCCAATTTCTTTCATCATTTCCTCCCAATTCAATGGCTATGGTTGAAAAAATTGTTTTCTTTCCATGTCCAGTTTTAACCAGGTAGGAGCAATAGGAGTAGTGGCTTCCTAGGCTAAAGAAGAAGCAACAGTAGTGGAAGAAAAAGGTTGTAACAATGTAAGCCCCGGTTGAGAATAAACTTTCTGCACATCTTGCTAATCACTTTGTTCCTTTTCTTGTGCTATTCTTTCTTCTTCCTCCTTATCCTTCTACTCCTGTAGCCTTTTATCCTCGAACTCCTACTTTAAACATAACTCTTCCACTTTATTTTTCTCTAACATTTGATCTCATTGCTTCTTCATCTCTTCAACATAGTCCCATGCCTCCTTGGACTTCTTTTCATATTCAACAATCTTAGAAGCCTCTCTTTCCCTTTTCAAACATTCTTGCTCTTCCCTTTTCCTATAAGCCTCTTCTTGTGCCTTGAGCTTAGCTTCAATAGCTTCTTTTTCTCTTCTTTGTTGGGCCTTTTCCTCTTCAAGGTTATGAATCTTCTACTACATCATAAACTTATCTCTCTTCTTGTATCTTTTGCTCCTACTCCTTTTGTTGTTGTTGTTGAGCTAATTCATCGGCCTTGACCTTATCCTCCAACTCCTTCTGCTTGACCGCCAATTCATATTGTGCCTTGGGATCCTCCTCTTGTTGCTTAGATGATGCCTCAGCTTATGCCTTGGCATCAACTTCTCTTTTTGCATCTTCAAAGAGTTTCCACTAATCTTCCTCAGTCAATATGTGTTTGGTCCCTACATCATCTGTCATATCAAGAGATGTTAATACATGATTCTCTTTATTATATGGAGTCTTTTCTGAATCTATTTCTACATTATGTATCTCAATTTCATCCTCTATTTTCTTTAAGAATTCTACTTCATCATGGAGGACTCCATTTGGTGATTCTTGACCTAGTTCTTGTGTATCAGAGGGTTGAGTAGATACCTCCCTTGTAGTAGATGTAGAAGCCCCCACCTCTGCAATTATTTCATCTTCCTGAACCTCTGGGAGGTCTTGAGGGACCACCTCCTCTTGTGTATTAGAAGGTATAAACTCTAAGGTTTCCTTAGGTTCCATTCTTCTTTTTTCCTTTTTATATCCTTGGGTGGTACCTACAACTTTCCTCTTCTTAGATGATTGAGCCTCAATTTGATTAGCCCTCAAACTCACCGAGTGAATACTCCTATCTAGCACCGGTCTTGCAATCTACTTTATGTCAATTGTCTCCTCAACATTCTAGTCTACTATATCAAGATCTTTAGTACCAATTGTGTTTGCATTATACCTGAGATCCAAAACTATCCCATCGTTAGACAATTTTTTTGGAATGTCTTCTTTTATCCCAAACTCAACCATAAGTGGGATAGGTATCCTTTCATAATTATGTTTCCTAAGGTCATATTTTTCCTGCAAGTCCTCCCAAGAAGCCTCCAACAAATTAAAGTGCTTATCAAATACATTGGGAAGCAAAGCCCTCAACTTTTTCTTGGGGTCATATTACTTCCTTGTAGTGTACAAGCCCAACTTTAAATAAATTAATTCATCATAGACAACCTTAGCTACCTGAATGTGTGGGCAGCTAAAGGTTTCCAACTTCATTGGAAACTTATGGCACCCAGTCTTGTGCTTGTTACCAAACTAGTAATTAACAGCCAAGGCTTGATAAATAAACTCCATTAGAATGATCCTATCACCACAACACCTAGGTAGCAAATGGGGGCAACCATCAAAAATTGCTAACCTAAAATAGGTGAATGTGGGGTACTGGATAAACCAATGCCCCCATTCATTCACAAAAGCCATTGCCTCCCTGCTAAGCCTATATCTCACATCACCATTAAACATGTTAATAATGACATAAAGAAAGGAATCATTTACCCTTCTATAATGTTGTTCTGATGCCTACAAGGTGAGCTAATTATAATACTCCCATACTCTCTTCTATCCTTGGGCTTCCCCCAATATACCCACTATTTGAAGTCCAGGAAAAATCCCTACTCGGGAAACTGCATAAACTACATAGGAGGTCCAAAAGAAATACTTGGTTTCTCTCACTTTTATCATTTGATTGTGAATATTGTCTGATACTATCATTAACCAGTCAAATTGTTTCCTCCTATCCAAAATAGCTTGGATAAAAGGAAACATCCATTCCTTAAACTGTGAAGCATCCCTCTTTCCAAACACCCTATAAAGGAACATGATTATATCTACAATATCTTTACTAAATTATGCCCTCTTAGGTTGGTCTAGAAGCTTGGTCAAATACTTCTTCTCCACCCTCATCCAATTCTTATTCATGTGAAATCTATTCCTCTCCTTATTATCACTGTAAAGCTTCAAAGCCTCTACCTCATTTAATTTCCTAGGATTCTTGGGATCAGGTATATTAAATAGGAATTTGATCATTGGAGGCATGAAGTCAATAATGAAATTACCCTTTACATCCACACACTTCCTAGTAGCAGGGTTATATGCTCCAACTACTGCAAGAATCAACTCTGGACATTAGATAGATAGGGGGAAGAGTGCAACAGGTTCCAACCTAGATTGAACAATCCTTTATGTCCTTCCCATGACCTACTCCTTGGTGAATGTCTCCTCATGCAATTATTCATAGTTAAAAGGGCCCAAATTGGTGTCAGTAATATCAGCCTAGTCAGAATCAAATTTTCGAGCTGTGAGAGAAAATTCCCTATGCTTACATCTCAAGGTATACGAAAGTTGTTCCACCTTGATCTTCTTTGGTCTAACTCCTTTCCATGAAGTTTCACCTGGTTGGCTTCTCTAAGAAGCCTCATTTGATGCACCTGACATTTCTTGATTTCTGCAACAACTTCCTATACTAGATGAACAAAACATCCAAATTAGTCAATCATATAATCCCTTGTCCATCATCCTAAGATAATATTTACTTAGTAAAAATTCTCCTTTATCAGAGGTGGAACTATAGAAGTATTAGGCATAAGAGATATTTCTTATCATGTGGCAGGGCTGGGATCAAAATTGGATAAGGAGAAAAATAGGGTCGAAAGCAGGACCAGAATGAGAACTGGACCAAAAATAGTTGTTAGTTCCCAAATTCAACTTCCACTCTAGATCCAGTTCCACTCAAGAATAAAGTATAAATACACATCATAATGAACGAGAGTAGAATAATTTTAGGAAATAAAGAGTATTTCAAACAAGGTACAGTCATATGAACCTTAAACCTTGGGTCACATGGGCTTTAAAGGAAACTAGGAATAGCATAGTTTAATCCTCCAATAGCTCCTCCATACAAAAGGTCATTTAAACCATGGAAAAGGTCATTTTGCAAAGGTTGTCAAGTGAAACCCTAGTTCACTCGACACACTATTTTTGAAAACTAGGGCATAACAAGAATCCCACATGGAAAACACAAAACTGACGTGAGAAGACCAAAAATAGGGTTTCAAGACGAATTTCATCACCCAAGCAAGGAAACCTCTTCAAAAATTGAAACCCTAGTTGAAACTAGGGTATGACAAGATGGACCTGCCACAAAAGCGACATCAAAACAAACAACATAGCAAAATGACAAACCAAGAAAAACAAACCAAACAAAATAGAATGAGGCAGAGAAGAAAGGATAAAAGAAATGAAACAACAAAATAAAAACACAAACAAGCGAAGAAATTCACAGAACAAAACTCTCCTGTGAAAATGCTAAAACAACTCACCCGAAATAACAAATAGGAAAAGGAAGAGCAAAGAAACCTACCTCAAAATGTTGCTCAAGACTAACTAGAATTTAGTTAAGATTCACTTCGCAATTCACCTCCACAATCAAATCAATCCTCTTGAGACTTTCTTGGCCATGGATTGCTTAAAAAAATTGCATAATAATGATAATGAGCCAGTTTAAACATGATTGAACCTTTAAAAATTAATTCGCACGTGAAAACAAGCTACATTTAATGCCATAAATGTTGTAGTTCGGGGATAGAGCCAACGACGGGAACAGATAGTTAAGTGAAGTCCACTAAACATCAAAAGGTAAGGTGAACATAGATCTGGGTTAGACACAAGATAAAGAAACCCACACAAAGCTCCTTACTTAATTTCCAACCCCGAATCCAATCCTGAGAAAAGGAAGATGACCAAAACAACACAAGAGGACGAGGGCAGAGACAAAATAAAAAATGAAACTTTGCAAAGTACAAAATTTGATTCTGGGTTCAGATTTGGTCTCGACCAAAAGCAAAGAACAAAACACACAAGCATAAGGGAAGCGGTACTAGATCAAAAATTGGACCCGCCCAAACAACAAAGAAAATGAGGAGAAAAGAAACAAGCGGAGACAGAGTCAAAACGGGGACACAATATGGAAACTTGAAATTTCATACTTTCGTTCCAATCTCGGTTTTGCTTCCATGAGAGTAAACAAACAAAACACACAAGGAAATGACCAACAAACAAGAGGATGAAACAACTCAAGAGTTTGTTGAAAACATCAAACTAAACAATGGAGAAACAAAAGAGACGACAGAGTTAGAGTTAGAACGATATCTGAACTAGAAACCTTGAAAGAGTTTCGTGTTTAGATTTGGTTCCAGACCCACCTCCGATAGAGAAAAAGAAAAACTTAGGAGCAAAAAAAACAACTCCTAAGACCAAACCAAACAACCAAAGGCGAACAAAACAAAAGAAAAGGGGGACCCATTTTTTTCCAAAATAAAATAAAATGGGGTGGTTATGCAAGGCATAACACTACCTTTTCACCTCTACCACATTGACAAGCTAGTGAGCTATTTCTATGAGGCATCTTTTCATATTGCCCCTACCTTGTCAACCCTACCACATTAGTGAGCTAGTGAGCTCACTAGCTTGTCAATGCGATATGGTTGACAAGGTAGGGGTTGCATGAAAAAATGCCTCATAGAAATAGGGTCTCACAGACCCCATTTCTATGAGTCATTTTTTCATGCAGCCCCTAGTCAACCCTACCACATCAACAATCTAGTGAGCTCACTATCTCACTAATGCAAACCCTATTTCTATGAGCCATTTTTTCATGCAACCCCTGCCTTGTCAACCCTATTGCATTGACAAGCTAGTGAACCCACTAGCTCACTAATGCAGTAGGGTTGACAAGGTAGGGGCAGCATGAAAAGACGCCTCATAGAAATAGCTCACTAGATTGTCAATGCTCACATGAATTTTTTCATCCAATACCCTAAAGAAATGTGGTCTTGATCACCATGAGACCCCATTTCTATGAGTTATTTTTTCATGTTGCCCCTTCCTTGTCAACCTTACCGCATTGACAAGCTAGTGAGCTCACTAGCTTTTCAATGCTCACATGAATTTTTGGATCCAATATCCTAAAAAAATGTGGTCTTGTGGCATGCCATGATTGAAAGATTGGTTTCACCTTTCCCCATGTTGATAAGTTAGCCTTGAATAAGGAGTCTTGAAATAGTGGAGAGAAGGGTTACAATCCCTTATAGGTAGATAATCAAGGAACTGTTTAAAATATATCACAACATTAGTGATGAGGTAAGTTAAGTGATGAGGTAAATTTAGAAATAGAGATGAACACTAAAATAGATTCAAAGATTCTTCAATGTGGGAGGAGTATATTCCAATTTTGTAGAGACATGTATGGAAAATTTGGTTGCATAGACAATGCAATCAGCTATTTGAAAAAGTGCACATCACCATGAGACCCCACTTCTTTGAGGCATTTCTTCAAGCAACTGATTGCCTTGTCTATGTTGTTTGATCAAATGCTTTGGTATACATGTATAGAAATTTTGGTAGCATAGACAAGACAATTAGTTGTTTGGTATAACTATTTGACAAAATACCTTAATGAGATATGTCCTCACGAACTAGAATGATTGTAGGATATGCACAAAATGTATTTTTTGAAAATTCTTTAGAAAATTTCAAGCATATGCAATTTCTAGGTGTAAAACCAAATTCCACTACATTTTCCAACATCCCCCATGCTTATACCAAAATTAAAGCTTTGGAGAGGGGTATGGACATCCATAGTAAAGGATTTAAATGTCCCTCAAAAGCAAAAAAAGAAGAAGGGGCTTCTACACTTATCAAATATGAGGGACATTTAAATCACCTAAGGAATGAAACCCACGAGCACATTAGTTGGTTTACCAAAAATAAAAATCAAGAAAAAAATGCCTTAGCCACTAGTCGACATAAACTAGGAAAAAAACCCTAACCACAAAATTGACCCAACTCATTGAGAAAGCATTCATTCATTCAAGTTGACATTTCTGGAAAAATCATCACAAAAAATCTTGAGGTAAGCTTTTGTAAACATATTTAGTAATTTCTTGTTCATTTTTTATGAGAAAAAAGCTCGAACTCAAGCTTGTTTGTAGAAAGATGAACATATGCTTTAAATTTTGTCTTGCTTTGTTATTCCCATGCACTCCTATGTATTTTACTTAGCATTTCTCTTGGTATTTTTTTCATTTTGAATACCATGTCTAAGATTCTTTATAGAACATATATAGAACTTTACCCTTCATGATGGCCACTCCAAAATCTATAGGTGTTTGGTTCTTTTGCATTCCCCCTAAAGAGAATGGAGGAAAAACACTATTTCTAGGCACAACTTCATGCCCACTTCTCCATCTTTGCATTCTGAGTCTCTTTCCTCAAGGCCACAACTTCACATTTCTTTTGTTGATTTTTTTTTAAAATGAGCATCTTTGTTTTCTTTATGATGCCTTGTAATAGCGATCAACAGTGACATAATCAACTTTGTTGTGATAAGATTGTGCAAGATTATAGTATAAATGAGGTTTCAGTCAATTTTTCCATAAGAAAAATGTGGCCCTGTGAAGAAAAAATGGTTTTCAAAATGATTCAATGCAATTACATAGTACGGGTATAAGTCAAAGACTCTATGCATCTTTTCCATTCCTTCATGAACACTACCTTTTCCATTTAAAACTCAAATGTTCATTTTTTCTAAGGCTTTATCTAATGGAAACCTCTTGATATTTAGTGTTATGTGTTATTTTTTGCTCATTTGTAGTGTCGTTCTCCAAGAAAGTGAACTCTAAAAATCAATCATCCATAAAATTAGAAATTTTGATCATTAAGTGAAGAAAAACTTCCCTAACCCCAACATTCCTAATAGGGCTTCTATTCTAGAACTTAGTTTTCTTCTTTTTATAGTAGTCGGGGTCTCATTTAGATCTATGACAGCTCTCTCATGCAAAGAAGCAACATTGGAACCCATGTTACCTCTATTTAAAGATCTTGAACACTTCTAGGATAATACCATAACCACACTCTTTTACTATATTATCCTTTTTTCCTCCATTTTGTAGTCCCATGCATCTTCCTTTTGTCTCTTCAAGAAACACTATGGAATTACTGTAAGATTGTACTCCATTATTCATTTGAAGTGATCTACCCTATCATTGTCCTTTATAACTATGAATGCTAAGGATTCTTGAGAAAACTACTGTCACCAAACACTCCATAGGGTTGTAACTTTAAAGGGAACTATTCTCAACCTTAAACAACCAAAAGGAAATGAAGACTTGTTTGATGGTATTCCTACTCAATTTGAAACTACCATATTCATTCTTTAACTCTATATTATTATATCAAAGGACTGCCATTATGCATTTGGATGGTACCTAAAAGGTTTCTCTCAACCTTAAACTACCAAAAGGAAATGAAGAATTGTTTGATGGTATTCCTACTCAATTTGAAACTACCATATTCATTCTTTAACTCTATATTATTATATCAAAGGATTTCCATTATGCATTTGGATGGTACCTAAAAGGTTTTTTCATAAAGACATTCTTTCTTTGAATGATCAAACACAATGCCAAAGTGTGCACTAACCCATGCATTCTATTGCATTATTCTAGTTTATTAAATCTAGCAATCATTTCCTACTTTTCTTGTATGAAGCATGTTGGAAATAAGCAACATTGGGAGGGAGGTGAATCAGTGTTGTGCAAAAATTAAATTTACTGTTCTAATCTTTAACTCACTTAAACATACAACAAAAGAAATATGGATGAAAAAAAAAAAAAATCACAACACCATAACATCAAGATTTTTTCGTGGAAACCTTGTTAGAGGAAAAACCACAGTGGATGGCCAATCCACAATATAATCTTAGTATACCCAAAAGAAAGATTACAAAATGGGAATGCACTTGCATTTGGGCACACTTCCTAGACACTACTCAAAATATAGAGGCACACCGCCTTATAATGATTTGGATTAGATCCAAGAAAATGAACTAAGAGAATAACATCTAAAAATTCCCGATTTAAGTTCTAGTTAAGCTCAGTAGTCATCTTCTGTCCTTTTGATTGATTCTGCAATTTTTCTATGCTCTTCTCTGCTCACTTCAAAAAATATTTGATGCACAAGTGAAACTGTGCATAATCACCTAATCGATCTTTTGATGATTGTAACACCCTTCAACACACCTTTTGCACAACTCTTACACACAAAAATGATATAACTAATCACTTGTATATATCTGCAACAAAAGATCTTATCTTTACAAGTTGGCTTCAAACAAAATATTCTCCATGTTTCAGCTCAAATCATGAACAATTTTTTATGTGCACCCATACAAGTTGTCCACAACATAGCTTGGACCCAAAACAAAATTCTTGAACATAAAAATATTTAAATAATTACTCCTTATACATCCACAACATGTTGCATTCATTAAGTCGGCCACAATGAGCAAATAAATAGAAAAATACATTGTTGGATCTCCTTACTTGTACACCGATTAATGCAACACCACAAAATTTATTAATAGGATAACATATATTCCTAACAACCTATCCTAAGGATCCACAACTCAAACTGATGATCCGGTGAAGCATACAGATCAACTAACTAACTAGATGCCCTATTCTTCATGCTTTCTATCAGTAACACACTGTTCTCGACTTTTCCTGCTGGTATGACCAGATTCTAATTTGCAAACCACAATAATGACTTCAGTGTCCATCAATGACAACATTAGAAGCCATATGCCAACAATCTCCCCCTTTGGGATTGATGGCAACACTTAGTGAAAAATGAATAAATGTCGAAACTAGTAAGTACGCTGCCAAATTTCAAATTTTCAAAACAAAACTTCTTTCCAAAATACTGCTCCCCTTAGAATGTCAAGACATTTTTCACTTCACTATCTCCCCCTTTGACATCAATGAAAATTTTTTGGAAATCCAAAATACAATTTCAAAACTATACAAACATAGCTTGTAACTTGCATAAGTTTGAATACATCTATAAAATCATTCTTCAACACACTTAGATTTGTATCCCAAACTCTTTTGAAACTCTCCAAAATGGTTATCTAACCACAAAGTAGATAAGACAGAGTTTCTGCAGCTTCAAGATTTACTGGGTCACGAGCTGCCATAACATCTTTGGCCTCTTTTAATGCCTTTGCCATTATTTCAATCTTCGAACTAATTAGTCCCTTGAGTTCACATACTCTCCCAACAATCCTTTCATTTTCATGCTTTCAAATCCTTATTTTTTCAAGCAAAGATATTGTGTGACCTTCTTGTTCACTAGCATTACCAGCTAATGGACCAAAAGCATCAAAGATAGTAGCTAGTTTCTTTTCAATATCCTTCACCTTTTTCTCATTCGCTTTAGTGAATTTAGACAAAACTAAACATGAATTATACACTTTTCATCCTTTAGAAAAAGTATCTTGAACATTTCTCATGTAGGCGACTAGCAAAGTTTTATCTCTTGCAATTAGTTCTTTCAAACTACAAAATATCTTCTCCTCAAACTCCTGCACCTTAATCAAGGATGGTTTTTTAAAAGATTCAAAGTGAGAACTTATAGAACTTATGAGCTTCTTTAACTCACTAGAAGAGGAACGAGATAGATCCATGACATGAGTACGCATTAATTTCTATAGAAATCCAGATGCAAGGCTTAGTAATTCACTATACTCTATGTGGTACTTCAAAATATTCTCACTGGATTTGGCTTGAACAATTGAAGCAACCTTCATCATCTGAATTGGGAACAAAGTGGATAGATTGATTGAGCTTTCATCCAATTCAAGATCTGATTCTTCCTACTGTTCCATCAAAGATCTCTTTAGTGCCTCCACTTTGATTTCCTTGACTTGAAATTTTTCTTCTTCAACCTTGGGTTCTTCAGAGACTATTTCTAGATTTCCTTCAGTCACTTTAACCTCTTCATTTTGCACCTCCTTCTCTTTAGCTAATACCACCTTAGGATCTTCAGTTTCCATAGG
Source organism: Sequoia sempervirens (assembly GCA_007258455.2). NCBI lineage: Eukaryota > Viridiplantae > Streptophyta > Pinopsida > Cupressales > Cupressaceae > Sequoia > Sequoia sempervirens. The sequence goes on along the minus strand of VDFB02193867.1, from coordinate 42,151,781 downwards.
TGTCTGTATTTTCTACATCAAGAGGAATCTAAAAATCCTTAGCATTTGCATTCACTACCTCATTCTCTGGAACATTTTTAGTATTCACTTCTTCAACATTTATCTTATTCTTTGACAGGAAATCTTCCAAATTTTCTTGGTTTCACTAACAATAGCATCAATTTCACCAATAATGAGTTTATTTTCCCTAGTCTTGCTCTTAAATTCCTTTTTGGCCTTTTCAAGGAGTGAATTCATCTCCTCAATTGAAATTTCTAGACATAGATCTGCAAGAATTCTCTTCCTTAGATTATCTTCTTCTATTCTGGAACTTAATCTTCTCAACTCCAAAACATGATACAAACTCTTTGGTAAGCTAGACATAATTTCAACAAGAACCTTAATGAAAATATTCAAATGTTTTATTGTGGCTTCTTCAAGAGTTTTCTAACCAGATTCATAAAAAGTTTCATATAACTCACAAAGGGGCTTGAGATTTTGATCTTTGACAACTACATTCTCAACTTCCTCAACTGACATACCATATTTGTCAACTTTTTCCTTTTTCTTTGCTTCCTCCTCTTTACTGAAAGATTTGGTCTTGTTTAACTTGACAACTTGAGTTCCAGTAGCCTTCATTTCTCTCAAACTTCCTCTAACTCAGTTTCTTTATTTTTTGAAGTGGCTTCATATATTATCATGCTTTTATTCTTCTTCCTTTTACCAGATGCCTTGTCTTGAGCTAGCTTGGCTACAAGGGAAACTCTTGGTAGATCTAGTGTGGGAAGAAGATGTCCCTAAAATAACTTGCTCTTTCCCTTTTGCTGCTTCAGCCGCATCTCTCTTCCTTCTCATTTCTTTCAATTTCTCTACAGGTATTCCCATACTTTTTGCAAAAACTTCTACCTCTTTCCTTACTCTCTTGACTATCATCAATATTTTGAGTTCCACATGAACTTGCATACTTTTCTCTGCATAATTTCCAAACCTCTCTTCTCCCTGATCTAGAGGCAAACTCAACAAGTGTTCTACATAAATATTTAGAATGTTCTCCTCTACTTCATATCCCATAGGCATGATCCAGAGTTTTTAGGATCAATAGTATCCATATGGCATTGATCAATGTCCACCATGAAATAGATAGTATCTTTGTACTATTCCATAATTGAAGTGGGAATTCTTTCCATAGCACACATCATATTCTAGAAATTTTTAAAGTACCCCAGAGGGTAGTATTCCTGATTTGGTGATCACCAATTCCAAACAACATGTTCCTTATCCAAACAAATACCAACTCATCATTTTTCCAATGTACTTTTCCAACTCCTAGAACATCATTCATGAAGTAGAAGAACAAATACAATTGTATATTACCATATTTGAAAGTATTCTTCTTATCTTTCTTGATTTTTCCCAAATTCTTCATCAACTGACTTCTGAGCAACTCCCACAAATCATAATCTGCATTTTGTTTCACCATCTCATAAGTAGAACTTGATTAATAGGTTTTTAGAAGCCACAACAAAATATGCTTTTACTCAGATAGAGAATGAGGAGTAGGAAGGAACCCTTTCTCTTGTGAAGAAAATTTTGACTAAGTAGATATGAAGATATAAGACAATGGAGGACCCTCATGGAGAGTATTATTCTAGTTAGGGGGATTGTACTCTTCTACAGGATTGTCATCAGTCTTCTTGATAAGACTATTGACATTAACCTTTTTAATAGAAGTGTGATCATCTTCCTCAAAAGGAGGATCATCACTAAGAGCATTACAATTTACACTATCCTGCGCCACAAAAGGGTAGCCATCTTTGATAGTAGGTTTGGATGATATTATCGGAGGGTCTAAGTGGATCTAGTTGACTTTATATTCCTTAGCGAAGGAGTCTGTAAAGTCTAAGGAACCCCAATCTTCACCAAGACATGCATTCTTTTGAGAAGTAGAAAGAGTAGAATTAAGTTTTTTTCTTCAGAAGGATCTTCCTTAGGGACATCTATCTTAAGAGTATCCTTTGTAATAGGTACTACTAGAGTAAACATCAACACATTGGAAGAAATTGGAGGAATAAGAGTAGGCACAATCGAAACCTGACTAACAGTTTCCATCTCACAAAAGTGCATATCCTAAGGGTTAACATTGACTATGAATACTCAATTATTGCAAATGAACTTAATAGATTTATGCAAGGTAGACAGGACTGAACCCATAGAATGAATCCATGGTCTACCAAGAAGGTTATATGGTAATTTTTATAACATAACATAAACAAGGGTAGGTACAGTAATGGGTCCCAACATCAAAGGAAAGACTATCATGCCTAGGGCTTGTCGACAGACATTATCAAACCCATGGATGTCAATAGAAGAAGCACTAAGATAAGATGGATCAATATTAATCTTAGGCAATAGATCAATGTTACATACATTGAGTGTCAAACTAGCGTCAATGAGTACATCTAATGCCAATTTCATTACTATTAACTATAATCATTAGAGGATTTGTTTTCTTCTATACTTCCATAGGTGGGAGCTCTTGCAGATAGAATGTGATATTTGATGAATCTGCATGAATATACACCATCAACGCATTAGCATCCATTAGCCTAGGAGAAGAAGGAAAGAAGATATTTTGTAAGGCTTCCTAAAGCATACCTTGATAAATCAAAGAAGAATGGAGAAAGTCCTATAGTGAGATCTTAGCTGGAGTAACCCAAGGTTGCTCAACAAGATCGTAATCACCAAGTGTTTTAGTTGTAGGTTTAGGTGTTGGAGGAAGACTTGGTTGTTTATTTATTCTATTCTCATAAGTATGGGATACTGCTCTATAAGAGGGAGCCTTAGAAAGATCAGGAGAGTTACTATCAAATGGAACACCATTAATAGAATAAACCCTTTTAGGAGAAGGACTAGATGGAGTCACGTAAATGATTGGTCTCTTAGGCCTTTAAGGGGCATCATAGACATATATTACATTTACAAAATTGTCACAACTAGTAGAATAATTATTCGAAGACACATATTCTCAACATTGATCCAAGTAGGATTAGATGTGGAAGGAATTTCATCCTTCGCTAATGCATCATCTCTAGAGGAGATTGGATCAGAGCAAAGATGAGATTCATCATTCACAAATGCAATGTCTCTAGAAGAGAGTGCATTGGAAGGAAAAGATTCATCATTCACCAATACATCATCTGTAAAAGAGAGTGCATTGGAATGAAGGGTAGATTCATCACTCAAAAATCCATCTTCTCTAAAAGAGAGTGCATTGGAATGAAGAGAAGGTAAAGTAACATTGAGAAAGGTATCAATGATTTCATCTTCTTGCAACAAAATATCCTCAAAAGAAAGGAATTTCATGAGAAGGATCAAAGATACCAAGTGACATGGGTAAATCCAATTCACTATCACATGCATGAAATGAAATATCGTTAAGATTTTGAACAAAGCTAGATACTGAAGTAATAAAAGAAGATATTAAATTCATTACAATTTTTTTGATATTTTCTATGTTCTAGTAATTTGCATAATTTTCAGATGTCTTCGAAGCAAAATTTGAGGTCGGAACTTGTGTTAGTCCCTAAAATTTGATTGCGAAAGACATTGGTATTTTAGGGATTGAATTTTTTCTCTAAGAGACCTTTCCAATGGTGTAAATGGTTCCAAATTCTAAGCACCAAGTCAAATGTTATGACCCCACCAAGTAGAGGTAAATCAATTCTTAGTTTTTTGAAAAATATTCTTCTTCACGTTGGGTTCACCAAAATGTAGAGAATAGGGATTCGCTACTCACGAGTTCACTTTATTCAGAGAGAATCATGGGACAAACTTCCCTAAACTACCTCAAGGAACAACAAGAGTTTTAGAATTAGAAAGAGTAGGTCATAAAGATTTTTTGGACAAAATGACAAGCTCTTAGCCAAAGGATTGAAGTGTAGAATATGGATGACAACATGACTAGATGGTATCCTAGAGGCACACTAGCATCTCATATGGGCCAGAAAGTGAGAATGTTTCAGAAAATGGAAAAGTGACTACTTCTATCCTAATTGCTAAAAAATCTTAGAATGCAGGAAAGTAATAGAATTGAAATAGAGTGAAGTAGAACTGATAAAGATAAGAAGAAGAAAGTAAATTCTTAAAACCATGCAAGTGATGAAACTTCTAGTGAATGAATGTCTTCAAAACTTGTATGCATAATATCTAGAGAAATTGTTGGGGCTATATAGGGGTTTGCCTTAGTTAAACCCCCGTTTTGGTGTTCCCACCTCCACAGACAACCAAAATATAGAGAGATATGGAATGTGGTGAAAGAAAAACCTACTCCAGGAGTAGAACTTGGACCACCAAGTATGAGTGATAAAAGAAATCCCTGCTTGAGGAGGAGAACCCATATCACAAAGCTTGAAATGCAATAGTTGGGGGATATGGAATCTGAAGATGCTCACAAGCACTAGGAAAGGGAGATAGAGCTACAAGATCCAAGAGTGTAGCAAAGAGAGCTTTAGAGAATGTTGTTATAGCAAGGAAAGGAGTCGTGCAATCTTAAGGGAACAAGAGAGTGGAGAAAGATAGAAGCCAAGAAGTAGGAGCTAGAATGAGGCTATAGGTGGAGGAAGAAGCTGGAATAAAGCTAGAAGTAGAAGAGAGCTATAAATGAAGTGAAAAGATAACATTTAAGAAAGGAAAAGAAGCTTCCTGAGCTATTTCAAGGCATCTTGAGCCATTACCACCGACCAAAGGAGGTGACAAGTGGAAAAAATGCACAAAAATGGTCATTTGAGTGTTGAAATGTTACAGGATGCTAGCGTGGTGCACAAACATCAATGTGGTGTGCTAGTTTCCAAACACATCATGCTACAAAACAACACAAATGGGAAAATCACAAGGTTTGATTAAAGCTGACACATAAGGGTAGCTGCTGAAAAGGGGTGTTAAGCATCCTAAGGAGGAAAAAGACTGATGTAGGGGCTAAAATGAGCCTACACAAATGCTAAGGGAGTGGACACTAAGGAAGATCTAAGAATGTATGCAAAATTTCAAGGGGTGAAATTTTACAACTATACACAACCAAACAAGAAACCCTTAAACATATCAAGAATAATGAAAGATATAGCAATTTAATCTCTTCACAAGTTCAACAACCCTTAATCAAATCAGAAATGAAAGATACAACAATTCAACCCTTAACCAAATTAGTAGCAATGAAGAATAAGGAAAAGAACACACATGCACAAGATGATACCAGATATACAAGGAAAACCCAAGAAGGGAAAAACCACAGTGAGACTTAACTCATAATATAAGAAGCTCTTTACTTACAAAAGTTACAATAAGTTTCACTACCAATGATTTGCAAAAAAGGCACATAACCTTATGGAAAGATACAAAAGACTTATAGGCTGAAGCACATAACTCTAAGGAAAGATACAAGGACTTGATGAGATTCACTATCTCAAAGTAGGATACATGAAGATTTTGAAATTACAAAATATGTCAACAATACACTCTATTGATTGAGGCATTAAAGCACATCAAATCTATCTTCCACAAACTTTTGTACTACTTTTGCATAATCTTCAATTCATTCCACTCTATCTTCAACTTTGGAACTAATTTGATATTTCATTTATATGCATTGCAAGATCACAAAACATCAATTAGGTCAGTTAGGAAGAAGATAAACAATAATCTCACCAAGTCAGTCACAAAAAATAGTGTCGTCCTATATAGGGGATAGAGAGGACAAAAAAACATTATTACATCTTCCAATGTGATCCCAAAAAATTCACACATTGGTTCACATCAATCTCAAGTTGGCAACAAGGAAACATGTAGATGAAGGGTGTAGCACATAACCAATCAGCCCAAAAACATAATTCCAATTGAATTTACTCAATATGGTCCATAACAAGATAGGTTAGGACCTAAATCCATCTTAACACCACTTCATATTTTGGAGAAAACCCCTAAGCACATGACACAAGCAAGAGAACAAGCCCTATTAGCCAGATATCAAACAACTTTAATAGAAGACCAACTCAAACACAATGTAGCACCAAAAGAGATCAACCACTAATGTGTGGATCACAAAGAGATGTTCCTTGAACATCCAAAAACACTTCTAGATACTTTTGTTATATTTTTTTCCACCAACAACTACCACAAAGTAGAACACATCATCATAGAAACATAGAATGCACAACCATGTGATATAACATTAACAGATCAACTTGTGGACCACTCCAAAACATGAAATTTGAACTAAGACACTGCACATACAATGAGATAACATTCTCCAAGCTGTAATATTAGAGACATCAATGTAGAGAAATGTATATTATTTTTCGGACTAGTCCAACCAACCAACAAAACTATCAACTTGCTATAATTCACATAAACCTCCTCGACAACACTAGTGACCTAAAAAATATAGGAGTGTAGCATCCACAAAGCACAAAAATTGAATCCCAAACTACAATACCATATCTTCAAAATAAGTGGAATGTATAGCATTCTCCCAAATGGTCTTTACAATAACTACTTGAAACAAAAACTTTCAACAACTTGCAAAATCCAAAACTAACTGTTAGAAACACATACTTCTTTAGGAGCAACAAGAGAGATCATACAATGTGCTATAAAACATCAGCATCTCTTCACCATCAACATTACTTCTAATCCTCATCTTAATATATCATCATGATATCACTTCTTCTGAAAATAACCATACTCAAGATATCTTATTATAAAAAAAGGCATGACATCTAATCATAAACATTAGCAACACATCATCATACATCAATGACAACCCAAACTGGATTTGTTCAACAATTATGACCAATACCAAACAACAATGCAAAAATATTCAAGTGTCGCACACACCTACACATAAAAAGAAACAAAACATACTCTAACTTCAAAGGGCCAAAGATCTTCAATTGCAGAAACAACACATTCTTCTCCTTTGACCAACAATTTCACATCTTCAGGAAACAATACCATCTTCCCCTATAAAAGAAACTTCTTTCCAACATTTTCACAACTCTCCAAACTCCCCCTTACTACCAACTACCCCCTAAGAGGTAGCACACATCAATCCAAGATAAAAAGATTTGAAATGAATTTCTCCCCTTGGATAGATGCACCAAATGCATCTAGTTAGAAGAAGGAGGGGCAATAACCCCTAACTTCTATAAGAGATACTCAAAAGTCTCCTTCGAAATTGCCTTAGTGAAGATATCTACAATATGATCCTTGGTAGGCACATACTCCAATATAACTTCCTACTCTACAACCTTCTCCCTTAGAAAGTGATACAAGATAGAACTGTGTTTGGTTCTTGAATGCATTACCAAATTATTGATACAATATAGGAATGGGTTCATCATAAACCACCTTTATATCTTTCAAATTTTTCTTCATCAAAAGAACTTGGGTGCAACAAGATATTGTAGCAATATACCCAAATTTTGTATGGACAAGGACACTGAGTCTTGCTTCTTACTGAACCAAGAGACCAATCTATCCTCTAAGAAAAATTCACTTCCATTTGTACTTCTTTAGTCATTCACACATCCTACCCAATCAGCATTAGTATAAACATTTAGAGAAAAAATATTATCCTTTTTATACCATAAACCATAATTTGGAGTTCCCTTCAAATATCTAAATATTCTTTTCACTCCTTTCTTATGAGATTTCTTAGGATTAGCTTGAAATCAGGAAAAAAAACATATTGCATGCATAACATTAGGTCTAGAAGCAGTCAAGTACAAAAAAATCTAGTCATAGACCTATAAAGATTCTAATCAACCTTTGGAGACTCATCAATTTTTCTCAAGTTATAACCAGTCACCATAGGAGTACCTATTAGTTTGAAATCCTCCATGCCAAACTTCTTCAACATCTCTTTAACATGCTTATCTTGAGAAATAAATATACCATCACCTATCTACACAATCTCAAGCCCAAGGAAGAAAGAAAAATCACAAATCATAGACATATCAAACTCTTTTTGCATCTCTTCTATGAACTTATTGCACATATCATCATCTCCACAAAAGATGATGACATCAACATATACAACCATAATCAAAATTTTGTCTTCTTGAACCTTAATGTAAAGATTTATATCTGTAGTACCTTTCTTGAAACCTTGTTGAAGTAAATACTTATCCAATCGGGCATACCAACTAGGAGCTTTATTGAGACCATACAAAGCTTTCTTGAGTCTACAAACCATATTTGGATATTTTGATAGCTAGAAACCATCTGATTTCTCAATATATACCTCTTCCTCTAGATAACCATTCAAGAAGGTGGACTTGACATCCATCTAATAGAATTTAAAGTTCTTATGAGCAACAAAATCAAGAAACATCCTTATTGCTTCCATTCTAGCTACCAGAGAAAAAGTCTCCTCAAAATCAATACATTCAACTTGTGAATGACCCTTGCAAACCAATCTAGCCTTATTCCTCACAACTTCACCATCTTCATTCATCTTGTTCTGAAACATCCACTTTGGTGGACTATATTATTCTTATCAATTGGTCTAGGAACCCATTCCCAAGTCTGATTCTTCTCTATCTGATCTAGTTCTTCTTCCATTACCTTTATCCAACCATCATCTTTAATAGAATCATCAAAGTTCTTGGGATCTACTTTTGATAATAAACATAAATTTACTTGCTCACTTACTCTTGCAAGCATTCTCTTGTTCATCACACCTTCATTCTTTTCTCAAATGATTTGATTTGTAGAATTATACTTCTAAACATATTTTATTGGAGTCTTGGGAGCCTTCATTGGTTTTGGTTCCTTCTTTTATTTTTCTTCTTCAATCCAAGGAGGTATATAAAGTCTATAAATCTTTGGTTCTTGTGAGATTTGACACAAATCTTGTTGACCTTGTACAATGATTTAACAACTAGGCCTTTACAACCGTGATTCAGAGATTGGACATCTGACTTGAATAGCTATTTCAATCATCATGAAGGTGCATTTAACTTGTCAACATAGGGACGTGAACTTGAAATGGGTCAGCACAATATGTGCACTAGGAACTTGAAGTAGCCATTTTAATTCTACTATTAAGAAAGACACAATGCCAAAAGTAAATTTCTTGGAAAGGAATACCATAAATGTTGAACATCAACCAAAAAATATACTAAGCTAAAATGCATGACATAAATGAAAATATGAATAAAAAACATGAAACTAATTTTTCTATTGTGGCTATAGGAACAGTCACAAAATGAAATTCAAGTGGTCGTAGGAATAGACAACACCAAATTCTTAACTAATTACTAAATAGAAAGTAATAACTAGGCTAAAATAAGCTAAAGGACTGATTTCTCACCAAGTGCGCCCCCTTGGATGAGTATCCTCTACTACTAATGAAAACTCAGATGCTCAAACTTAGAACTTTATTTTATTCAATAGGAAACATGAGTACAATAGAAAAATGTAACTGAATCACTAAAAACTAAGAATGCAAGTACAATATCAGATCACACAACCTCTTGAAAAGGAGCATCTGATCCTTATTTATACTACCAACTAAACAATGCAATCAACTCCATGAACTAGGAGGATGCCAAATTAGGGAAAGTAGAGAAAATGGAGAGGTGATTATGTGTGCATGGAATCTGGTCAGACATGACTGCAAATTTAGCACAACAGTAACACCATAATTTTCCCAACAACATTAAAGTCCACTACAAGGCGGTTACATTTTATTTTCAGGGAGAATCTCATGTTGTCAACCTCCTTTGACCTTTGAACGATTCCCTTCTTGGATGTTGTGGTGCATGCCTAGTTGGCAGTGTCTTTCTAGATTTAGTATCTTCAAATTATATCGGCATGGCAAGGTTAGCATGCACAATAATTGCATATCCATAACTACCTTAAAGAACATAAATTAACCACATGTAGAATTAATATAGATAGTTGATATAACATGTCAATGTCATTAAATATTTGTAGAAATAAGATTAGGCACAATGTTTATAGTTTGAGGAAATATCATAAAAAATATCAACACTTAACATTAAGGTCTATGATAACTTTAGAAAACAAATCATAAATTCTACCCAAAATTAGACCATAAACTAGGCTCATCACTCCCCCCAATCTAAGGATTTGTTGGTCCTCTAGTAGGGAAAGAGTTGTTCTTTTACTTGGACAATGCCTAAAATTTGCAACTGACAACTATCCTACATTAGTGTTTGTTGTGCATGAATCAGGGTCCCAATAGAATCCTCCCAATATGTCCAATCCACTCCATCTTTGTCTCTATGTACTAATATCATAGTTGTAAAATTTGTAACTTGGCACGAGCCACATCAGGAGGGGTGGCTAAAAATTCAAGGGAAGCCAAAATCATCCCTTTGTTCTTCCAACCTGTATATATCTGTCAATTCTTTTGAGTGTTGTAGCATAGTTCTAGATGGAATGAGGCTCAGCGTGTTTTAGCTCATTAGTTAGGCTGTTCAATCTTTGTGAGAGTTATCTCTTCATAGTTTCCTCTTTTTCTTTTACCTTTACCTCATACTCACTATAGACTGCTTCTATCCAAGGCATAATCCTATTACCATAGGTAGGTCTAAAAATCATTCTATGCCATCCCTGTAAATGTCCCTTGGATTCCTTGATTCAACCCTGATAGGCAGAGGGATGTTGGAGTCCAATTGCTTATAAGCCCCATATTGTTGTCCCCAACTAATATCATTTTGCACCCAAGACATAAATTACCTTAATTAGACATCTCCAACATACAACAGTGGATTCCAATCATGGTCTTGAGTCATAACATAATTATGCAAATAAAACTCACACAACAAATTCTTCATTTCAAGGGAAGCAATTCGATAAGCATTGAAAAATTTAAAAGGAGTCTCAATAGAAGGGTTCAAACCTGAGACAATTCTTCCCAACTTAAAAGAAAGATATTTTTCCTTCAAGTGCAGAGAATAGACCCTTGGAGGGGCCCTACACTCTAAAATCTATGGTTCCAAAGCTACCATATCATCCACATTCTTCTTCAAGGTGGTAATTTTTGCATCCTTTTCTTCAATCTCCTTATCTTTCTTTTGAATTTCCTTCTTCAACCTATGTTTCTCTTATTTACATTCCTCTTCTCTTCTTTGCATCTCTTTCCATAGATACATAGCTACCATGTGTATTGAGAAATTAGGGGGTTTATGCATTCCTACCAGCTTTTTTCCTGACACTGATGCTTGCTCTCCATATAGTACTAACTGCAAGGATTCAGGCTATCCCATCAATTCTGGTTGTAGGGGTACTGATTGTTCTTGTTCTTGTTGTTGCTGTAGGAACTCTTGTTATAGGATCTCTTGTATAGGAAATCCTAATTTCCCTCATACCCTTGATTCTCCACTTGTTCTGCAATGTTAGCAAGATCTGCCAATGTTATGTTTGCTGCTATCTTAAAAATACCCTCTTTCTTGATATTCACATGCCCCATTGGAGCTTCTATGTCCACTTATGATATTTCTCTAGACTTAGGGTTTTCCTATAGAGGCATACCAAAGGATGGCCTTGCTAGTCTTGATTTTCTGGGAGGGCTCTCATGTTTTTCTTTGGCTGTAGGATGAACATTGTTATCCTTCCGCTTCCTAGAGCTTGGTACTTCTTTTTCTGTCGACTACTTTTTATCTTTTCCTTTTCTCATTTTTTCCTCTCTTTTTTGTGCCCTAGTTTTCATTAGGATTCCAAGTGCAACATCATCATAAAAATCTAGGGGAGAACTTTCTTTGTCTAAGTGCTCTATCCCAGAAGAGCTAATTCCTATAGTTTTTTCTACTGCATGAGGGTTTGCACTAGGTCTTGTGCCAGAGGTTGAAGCACCAAGAGTGGCTTTAGTTGTGCTCAATCTCCTACTAGACCTACAAGGTTGAGGTAAAACCATAGGTTGCAAGTGCTCAGGTCTAATTTGATCAATTTTTATGAATTCTTCCTAGTTCATTCTAGATACATCATGCAAAGACTTCTAAACTAACAATTTAATCAAACAATGGTGGGAAATAAAATTGTCCCTACCTTTCCAAGTCTCGACTTCCATGATTGAAATAAGGCTGCATAGCATGTTCGATGCATTCATCCTCCTCTTGTGCCTTATGTTATTCATGAGTTTAAAATGCACAAAATGTAGATTTGAATGGCATCCTTCATAGGTGATATATTTTATGACATAAAAAACTATCTACTTTTATGGCTTAGGCAGAGAGGTTGTCTTTGCACCTTGTTTATCTATGCTCAATGGAGGGTTTCTTAGTTCTGTAAATTTGACCCTAGTTGACCTGGCATCTTTGGAAGCAGGGTAATCTTCACCATTGGCAGGTAACCCTATAACTTTCTATAATCCTTTCTTCGGTCGCCAATACTTCTAGCCCTTTTACCATGGCCTTCCCTTTAGACAATGTCTGGGAAAATTCTAGTGTGATTCCTTCATCAAAACCATCCAGCTTCATGAAATAGTCTAACCAACCACAGTTTATGAATTCAACTAGGTAGGGTGTATCCTGCAGTAATACATCGTGCACCATGTGTTCATTTCGAATTAACCCACCTCCCATTGTTTGTAATCAAACAATCACTCTATGGTTTCCTTTCTACAATTCTTGTCTAAAAGCAAATTCATCTTCCTGCAACACTTGCTAAATTTCCAATGCCAATGTCAACTAAATTTTCCTGTTTCACCTTTTCTTTACAACTTGAGAATGTGACAGGGTTAATAATGGCAAGGAAGGAATAATATAGGAAAGCTATGATGGAGAGAAATGGTGGTGGTAGTTGGTGTCACCTCACACATGCGAGCTATCCTCTCATTTATATTTAAAATTGGCTCAATTTAAATTTTGCTAACGTAGACCAACATGGACTAGCACGTGGGCAAAGTATTCACATCTTTTTCCTCCCCCCCAACCTAAATTTGGGCATGTTTCCTCATATGTGAGATGATGATTTGACAATGGTAGGGAATAATGGCATGCTATGGTGAACATCCATATTAACATACTACAATTAAATGAATGCACTAAAAGGCATTAAGATATAGCAATTAATGCACACATACCTGAATGTGTGGAGGATTCATTGCAAATATTGTGGAGAAAATATTGTTCACCATTTTAGGAAATAATTTGAGAAATTAATGAAAATGAGGTGGAATGAGGTGGAGTGGAATGAAGTGATGTGATGGAAGAGAGAGCAAGGTGGAAATGGATGGGTGGATGGGTGAAGAAATGGACTCCCACAAAAGTGGAAGTCTTTATTATGACAAGTACATACCCTAATTAGCTAGAAGGAGGGACACTAGGTCTACTTCCTTCGGTTGTAGGAAGCTCAGGTGCAACACGCTGAGTGAATTGTTGTAGGAACTCCTCCTTGAAATTTGGCTTGTGATATAATCTAAGGTGATGACAATTGACAAGAAGCTTCAATTTAACTGGGTTAATAGTAGTGAGTTGAACAACACCATTAGGGAATACTTTAGCAACCTCATATGGTCCTTGCCACCTTGTCTAGAATTTTCCAGTATTGTCCTAATATATAGAAATCATAAAGCAAGGCCCAGTCTCCTAGTTAGAAATTCTTATCCTTGATGAATTTTTCATGCCACTTGATTCTCTAATTCTGCACTACCTCTGTGTGATGCAAGGCTGCTCTCCCCATCTCATCCAAATCATTTAGGTGTAGGATTCTTTCTTGTTGTGCCTTAGAGATATCCATACCCAAATCTATTGTAGTCCTAAGAGTCTTATGTTAAAATTCAATGGGAATCATGGTTGTTTTCCCATACAACAACTCAAATGGAGTGAATCCTATAGTTTTTTTCCAAGTAGTTCTGTAGGCCCAAACAACTTCTAGTAATCTATTTTCCCAATCCTTTTTGTGAATAGCTAAGGTTTTAGTCAAAATAGATTCAATTTTTTTGTTGGTCACCTCAACTTGGCCATTGGCCTAGGGGTGATAAGGAGTATACTTTCTATGTCTTATGTTGTACTCATTAACTAGTGTTACAACAAGGGTTGATGTGAATTGAGCCCCTTGATCAATCACTATCTCTCTTGGAACTCCATACCTTGTGAAAATATCCTCATAAAGAAATTTTGCAACCTTGTTAACTCTTGCATTCTTCATGGCCTTAAATTCTACCCATTTTGTTACATAGTCAATGCATACCAAGATATAAGACTTACCATTTGATGGAGGTTCAATGGGTCCTACAAAATCCAATCCCCACTTGTCAAAGGGAGTGATTACTACTTGAGGGAAAAGTGGCATCTAATCATATTTGGTTGGTTTTCCCATTCCTTGACACCTATCACATTTTTTGGTATACATTCTTGCATCCTTGTGGATTGTTGGCCAGTAATATCCTATGTTGAAAATCTTCATTGTTGTCCTCTTGGCTGCAAAATGTCCTCCACATGGTTCATTGTGGCATGCATGGAAAATGTCATATGTCTCATCTTCTCTCACACATATCTACATGACATGGTCTAGTCTAGTATAAAACAAACATCCAACAATCCATGAGAAAGGAAAATATTTTTCAATGAGTGCTCTTCTCTCTTTTAGAGAAAAGTGAGGAGGAACTCTACCTGTGACTAGATAGTTAGCTATGTCAACATACCAGGGTGTTTGTACACTAATGGAGAATAGATACTCATTAGGAAAAGATTCATCTATGGCTTGATTATCCCCTGATGTAGTCAGCCTTGAAAGAAAATTTGCAACAACATTGTCCTTCCCTGGTTTATCCACAATGGTTATGTCAAACTCCTACATCAACAATAACCATCTTTCTAGCCTACTAGAGATCAGAGGTTTATTCATGAGATATCTAATGGTTGCATGATCAGTGTGCACAAAGAGTTGATAGACTGTTATGTAGTGACTAGATTTTTTTGGGACATAGATCACTACTAGCATTTCTTTCTATGTCATTGTATAGTTGAATTCAACTCCTTGCAAATTTTTGTTGACAATATAAATGGCATTTTCAATAGCTCCTTCTTTCTATACTAAGATTGCTCCTATGGCATAATTTGATGCATTTGTATGGATGTGGAATTGAAGCTCCCAATTAGGCCCTTTGAGTACAAGAGCATGAGTCAAGACCAGCTTCAAATTAGAAAATTCCTTGTCACAATCTTTAGTCCACTGGAATTCAACATCTTTGGTGAGAAGAGTATACAATGGTGTTGCTATTTTGCTGAAATCCTTGATGAACCACCTATAATAGCCTACATGGCCCAAGAAACTCATAACATCCTTTTATTTTGTAGGTGTGGGTAGATTTGTGATCACCTCAATCTTTGTAGGATCTACTTGAATTCCTTTGTGAGAGATGTAGTGTCCAAGAACTACACCTTCTTGCATCATCATGAAGCACTTTTCACTGCTTAAAGAGATATTATGATCTTCACATCTCTATGGGACTTTCCTAAGATTCTCTAATGCTTCATTGAAATCAACACCATAGGTGATGAAGTCATCCATGTAAATTTCCATGCAATCATGAGAAATGTCTAAAAATATGCTAATGACTGCCCTCTAAAAAGTTGCAGTGAATTGCATAAGCCAAATGGGAGTACATTGTAGGCATAGGTCCCCCATGGATAGGTAAAGGTGGTCTTCTCCTGGTCCTTTGGTGTAATTTGGATCTAGTTGTAGCTACTAAATCCATCTAGAAAAGAAGAGTATTTCTTTCCTACAATTGAGTCCAAAACTTGATCTATGAAAGGTAAGGGAAAATGGTCTTTTTTGGTGGTAGCATTAAGTTCCCTATAATCAACACAAAATTTCCATTTGCATCCTTTTTTAGGCACAATTACTAATGCAGACACCCATTGGATATCTAAAATGGGGTAGACAAATCTTGCATCTAGCAATTTCTACAGTTCTCCTTTTACAATTTCTCTTAGTGCAGGGTTAATTATTTTTTGTGGCTACCTCACTAGGGTGCAATCATCTCTGATGTAAATTCTATGAGTGCAAAGCTTAGGATCCAATCCCTTCATATCATGATATTCCCAAACAAATGCATGCTGATGGGTCCTCAATAAGTTTTCCAGTAACAATTGTTGTTCTTCAATCAGTTTGTTGTTAACATTCAGAAACTTTCCTTCTGACACCTGTACTTGTGTAGTTGAATCTATCATAGTTGCTTCATTAACACATGGTACCTTGAGTTCATATGACAACAATGTATGGGACATACATGTTGCTACAAGAAGTCTGGCTATAGGAAGAGTGGCTATAGGAAGAATGTCTGCAAGAATAGTGGCTACAGGAAGAGCAGGAATAAGTGTCTTGACTAGAGTAGTAGAATGAGAAGATGATCCTTCCTCCACTTCATAATGGTTTTGAAGGATGTTATCCAATACTTCATCTTCATCTTGAAGTTGCACCATAGAATTAAGTTCCTTGACCTCTTCACCAACATGTGGCTATATGGGATTATCCTCATCATGGGATGACTGAGTAGGATTATAAAGAATAAATTTTTTGGTGCTCTTCCCATAAAAAATGGTCATGTCACCTGACCGACATCCAATATATGCATCTACAGTTACTAACCATGTTCTTCCAAGAATAATGAGATACCTGTCTAGTGTAGTTTTAGGAGAAAGAATCATGAAGTTTGTTGGGTATTTCCAGGAGTCTAGGATCACCACAAGACCCTCCATTATACCATTAGGCTTAACAGTAGAACTATCAACAAGCTGCAGAATATTAGGAGTAGATCTAATGCTTGCAATGTTTATTTGTTGTAGGATGTCCTTAGTCATTAAATTTACTTCTACCCCTTAAATCAATTAGAGCATTCTTTATTTGAATCCCATTTATAACAACTACTACCATAGGACCACCTGGGTCATTATACTTAGGGATAGTCACTTTTCCAAGCATGATGCCAATTAGTTGTCCCACCACATGAACCATAGTGGGGTCTTTCTTCTTCCTTCTTGGCTTCTTGAGGCATGCTTCTTTGATTGCCTTGCCTTAGATTGGGACATCCTTTATGGCTTAAAATAGAGGTATCTAGACACATCTATGCTTCAGCTGATCCAAGATGTCAAAAGGTTGTGTCCTCCTTTTCTTCCTTCGTCTTGGAAACTTCTAATCTCTAAGGAAATGGTGGTTCTTGTTCATTCTACTTGACTTGGAGGACTAGCTTAGGATTTTTAGGTACACTTGGTTGAATGGGATCATTCAGAGGTTCCTCTTCCTCTTCCACAAGAACCTTAGTGATAATGAGCTTGGAAGGGGCTGGCAAAGTAGTTCCTGAATGAAAGTGGATGTCACTTACACTCACAACATATGCAAGGAATTGGTTTGAATCAACAGAGTATACAGGATATTGTTGTGGTTTTTTATTTGGATTGGGTGTGGGCTGAGCTAGTAGCTAAGTAGGTTTGGGTTCATTTTTGCTTGAATTAGTAGGTGGAGGCATTATAGCAAGCTGTTGGGGCTGAAAAGGTGGTTGCATGTAACTGGTTTTCTAGGTAGGCCATTGCTATCCTCCCCTCCATTGATTTGTTTGTTGCCAATTTCCTAGAAGTGGCTTCTAATGCCCTTGAAATTTCTGCCAATTCCCTTAAGGTTGCTGCCATTGGGGCAGAGATTTTTGATGATTGGGCCAAGAATTTGGAGGGTTACCCCAAGGCTATGGTGGATATCCTCCATAGATGGATGGATATGGGGGTTACAATTAGTTACCAGATGAGTAAGAATTGAAATATGACCCAACATAAGAGAGTGGATCTGGTTGCATACCTTGTCTTGGAGCCCAAGGCCTCCTTTGTGCAACATAGTAGACTTTATCTTCTTCAATTTGAATTGGCTTGAACTCAGGTGCAATTTTCTTATCTTCAATATTAGCTACCATCTTGCATCTATAGTCCTTCTTTTTTCTGCAATGGAAGCAATACTCTTCCAACATTGTCTCTACCTTCTCTTGCTTCTTCTTGGCCTTAAGTGTATCCAACTAAGTAGCTAGATTGTTTATAATGTCTTGCTTAAAGTCTGCTAACAAATGAGTAATCTCCATTCTTCAAAATCCACTGGTAGATGACTTACCCATGAAATATTGATAAGCTCTCCCTTTCTTTGAAGTTTCCTTAGAGTAGTTTTGGCATATTTTCTTGATATCCTCCCAATGAACTTGGGAGATATCTCCTCCCATTAGGTCCAAGGAATCAATACAACTTTCATTGATTCCTCTTAAGAAAAGAAACTTTTTTGAGTCTTCATTAAGTGTATGGTGTCAAGATTTTTGTAGGAAAAACAAAAAACTTGCAATATAATCGTCTAGGATCTCATCTTCTTTTTGTTGCATCCTAAAAATGTCACCTCCTCTCATGTCACTGCCCTTGCAATACTCCTTGTATTTCTTAAGGAATTTTTTCTTCATGTCCTCCCAAGTTTCCATAGTATCTTTTCCTAGGCTCATGAACCATTTTATTGAAGCTTCTTTCAAAGTGGTAGGAAATAGCTTAAGCCTATGGGAATTAGTGGTATAGCAATAACTCTTGCAAAGTATGTCAAACTCAAACAAGAAGGTGTCGAGGTCTTTTGTGACAAGTCCATAAAACTTGGGGAGTTCTAAAGCAGGGATATTTTTTATGTTTTCAACTTCATTCTGATGGGAAATGGGGAAAGGAAAAGTTGGTTGGTTAGGTCTTTTTCTATTTGCATCACCCATGCCTAATTGATGTAGTTCTAAAGCAAAGGGATTCTTAAGCTGATTTTGGTCTTCAAAGGAAACTTTAGAGCTAGTCAGATCAGGAAATGCATTAGCAAAGGGGTGTGGATCTTCTTATTCTTCTTCTCTTGGTAGGTTTTGATATTCAACTAACTAGAATGGATTAGGATTTTTAGGAATGAATCTTCCATAAGCATCCCTTATCCTTCCTCTATGCATGTGATATCAACTTACTATCAACCAACTCACACAAAGAATTGGTAAAGAATAAGGGGGGTTGTTACTTCCTAAATGAGAGATATATTAATAACAACCTTAAAAAATACTACAACAAGAAAAAATAACAATTACTCCAAAGAACTCCATAGTTTGACACCATCCCTAACAACAGAGCCAAAAATGTTGGCCTCCTACAATGATTTAACAACTAGGCCTTTACAACCATGATTCAGAGATTGGACATCTAACCTAAATAGATATTTCAATCATCATGAAGGTGCATTTAATTTTTCAACCCAAGGATGTGAACTTGAAATGGGTCAGCACAATATGTGCACCAAGAACTTGAAGTAGCCATTTTCATTCTATAGCTAAGAAAGACACAATGTTGAAAGTAAATTTCTTGGAAAGGAATAACATAATTATTGAACATCAACCAACAACTATACTAAGATGAAATGCATGACATAAATGAAAATTTGAACAACAAATAGGAAACTACTCTGTCTACTTTGGCTACAAGAACTATCACAAAATGGAATTCTAGTGGCTGCAAGAACTGTCAATGCCAGATTCTTAACTAATTACTAAAAAAAATTTAATAACTAGGATAAACTAAGATAAAGGATGAATTGATCACCAAGTGGTCCCCCCTTGGATGATTATCCTCTACTACTAATGAAAACTTAGATGCTCAAACTTAGAACTTCAACTTATTCATCAGGAAACATGAGTACAATAGAGCAATGTAACTATATCACTAAAAAATAAGAATACAAGTACAATATTAGATCACAAAACCTCTTGAAAAGGAGCATCCAATCCTTATTTATAGTACCAACTAAGCAAGACGATCAACTCCAAAAATTGGGAGGATGCCAATTTAGGGAAAGCAGAGAAAATGGAGAGGCAATTATGCATGCATGGAATCTGGTTAGATGATCCCATAGATTTAGCACAACAGTAACACCAATATTTTCTCAACAACATGAAAGTACATTACAAGGTGGTTACATTCAATTTTTATGGAGAATCTCTTGCAATTGACCTCCTTTGAACTTTGAATGATTCCCTTGCTGGACATTATGGTGCATGCCCAACTGGTGTGTCTTTCTCAATTTAGTATCTTCAAATTATATTTACATGTCAATGTTAGCACACAAAATAATTGCATATCCATAATTACCTTAAAGAACATTCATTAGCAACAGGAAAAATTAATATAGATAGTCCATATAACATGCCAATGTCATTAAGGATTTGTAGAAATAAGATTAGGCCCAATGTCTATAGTTTAAGGAAATATCATAACATATATCAACACTTAACATCAAGTTCCATGATAACTTCAACAAAAAAATCATAAATTCTACCCAGAATTAGACCATAAACTAGGCTCATCAAATCTTCATCTACCTTAATATTTGCACTTTTAATCATCTTTCTCAATCTCTTGTTGTAACATTTTTAGGCCTTGCTTCTGGTTGAGTAGCCCAGAAAGATCCCTTCATCACACCTTGAATCAAAATTTCCAAGGTCTACTTCATCTCTCTTGATATAAAATTTTCTACCAAAAATATTGAAGAATCTAGCAGTGGGAGGCCTCTCATACCACATCTCATAAGGGGTCTTAGTGCTATTTACCCTCAGCTATACTTTGTTAAATAAAAAATAGTGTGAATTGCTTCCTTCTAATACACATTAGGCATATCAACATCTTTCATCATATCCCTAACCATCTCTTAGATAGTCTTATTCTTCCTCTCCACTACCCCATTCTACTAAGGGGTCCTAAGAGCATACATATGTCACCTAATACCATGATCTTGACAAAAAAATTCAAATTCATTTGAAGTGAATTCAACTCATCTATTTGACCTTAAGAATTTTATCTTAACATCCATCTCATTCTCAACTTTTTTCTTTGAAGATTTTAAACTTATGAAAAGCTTTCGATTTATCTCTTAAAAATGTAACCTAACTCATTCTAGTGTAATCATATATAAGAAACATGAATTACCTTTTGCCTTGTTGTCTCCTTATTCTTGTAGGTTGACATAGATCAATATGAATCACCTCCAAAGAAATTGTATCAGAATACTCCTTTCTTTAAAAACTTTTCCTTGTTTGCTTTCCCATTTGATATTATTTGCATAATGTGTTTGTAGGCTTGGTTATCTTAGGCATATATCTCATTTCATGAGAATAATTGATCTTCACCATTCTATCAAAATTGATGTGTCCCATCCTTTTGCACCATAGCCAACACAACCTAGACTAATCGAATAAGAAGATTCTTCCATTAGACTCCCTTAGATGATAGAAATTTCCATTTTTCTTAGTTCCTTATGTAACTAGTCTTTTGGACCCTACATTCCTTATCTAACAACCATTTACATGAAATGTAATATTGTATCCCTTTCTACACATCTAATTGACATTAAGAAGATTGTGCTTTAGACCTTTGGCATATAGGACATCCTCAGTCCTATTCTTTCCATCTATTGTTATATCACCCTTTCCATTTAAATTTATGTTGACTCATCACCACCAAACATAATAGCTCCACCATTAACCTTCTTAAGACTGATGAGCCTTCTCTTGTCACCAGTCATATGATTAGAGGAACCACTATAAATCACCCAATTATTTTCTTATTCATTTGCATGAAATGTAGTCCATACTGTCATTGATCTTTCATCAACCTTTTTAGCTTGCAAGGTACCAAACCTCTTACATTCTCTAATATTTCTCTTTTTATTTCCATCTTTCAAGGCCATGGATATGGCTTCATCATTTGAATCATTATCCTCATCTTTTGATGAACAACTACTTTCCTTGGAATATAGAACTATTTTAACCTTCTCTCTTGTGTTACCATAACTAATTCTTTATATGGAAATTTGGATGCAAAATAACCAATCCTTCCACAATTGAAACACTTGAAAGTTAACTTACCTTTGTATTTTTCAGTGCCTTTCTTTAATATTCTTACAAAATTTGCTTCAACCTCATCAAAGTCATAATTTTGATTAATTCTTTCACCTTAAATATCTTTTTTATTGGCTTTGAATGATGCTTCCTTATTTGGAACATCTTTATTAAATTCTCTCATTTCAAAGGCTTGAGAGCACCAAACTTTTCATCTATATATTACTAATCCAAATCCTTAGATTCTTCAATAGAATAGACCTTATGACTATAATATTTGGGGAGAGATCTCAAGACCTTCACAATCTCATCTTTTTTTTCTACACCACGAAGACTAATGATGCCAACAACTACTTCATGTAATTGGATCATATAACTTGCAATGCCTTCATCCTCAGTCATCCTCAAAGTCTCAAATATGCTATTCAAAATTTGCATCTTGGCTTACTTTAATTTGGTATCTCCTTCATAGATGCTTCTAAGTTTTCCCCAAACGTCCTTACCAAAACTGTAATTCATCACCTTCAAAAAGTTGAATTAACCCACACAAGATAACATTTTTAGCCTTGGAATTGTTATCATACAACCTACTTTCATTTGGATTTGTTCAAGGAGTAATAGGAGAAATATAACCATCCTTGATAGATTATCAAACACCAAACCCTAGAGAGTTTATATGGCCTTCCATTCTCAATTTTCAAAAGGTGTAATTTGTCCCATCAAACCTTGGACCTTTGTAAGTTGCATCATGTGTCATCTCAGATCTTTCCTAAAGTGTCTAAGCTTCTTTAGAGGAACTTGGCTTTGATACCAATTTTTTAACATATTAGGTACTAAGAGGGGGGGAATCGGTATCTTCAAAAAATTAATCCCCTCTAAAACTTAAGACCTTTAGCATAATTCAAACTTCTCAACCAACCTAGAAACCCTTAAACAAATCAGTAGCAATGAAATATTAAGTAATTTAATCTATTAACAAGTTCAACATCCCTTAACTAGATCACCAATGAAATATATAATATTTTTTTTGGAAGAATGAAGAAGGAACCTTTTTAAATGTGTTGTCATTGATGCCAACATTAATTATTGACAGTTTGTCTAATATGGTAAACATAATGAAGGCATCTTAATTTGGTAATTTGGTCTGGAATTGCTCATGTTATAAGATCAACTTATGAGATTACAATCTGTTATTCTTGACTAATTTTTTAATCTATGGTCATGATTTTATTGATTTTGGATGAACAAGCTGAAAGTTCAAAGTAACAAAAGTTCAACATATAGATTTTGGCTTTATACAAGGTAAATGAGCAAGTGTAATTAATCTACAGTCCACTGGTGTTTGAAATCAATCTTTACAATTTTGGGATATGGTTTATAGATGTCAATACACTATATATTCCATATGGTGAGTGATTATATGATTATATAGATCATTGATGGTTGATTAGTTGGCTTATTTTGTGATTATGTCTAATTCCTAGCCGACCTAATGCTTGATATAGGTTATGGAGATTAATTAAGTAATGAAAATATTAAAGGGATATATTTTAGGTCCATTCCAACCTAAATTAATTGTTGCATAGTTTATTTTAGCATGAAAAAATTTGTGATTTGAGTATGAAGCCAACAAGGTAGTGATGAATTAAAATAGGTATACATCTAATTATGCCATCCTAATTGATGTATACAGATGTAATTGGGTATATATGTGAGACAGTTTTGAGTTGAAGGATGACATGAGAGGTAATGTGATGTGCAAAAGATATGATATTGTAAGAACTTGAAAATTTGTATGTGTGAGATTAGAATAAAGGAAGAATTGTTGTGAATGTTGAGCGACTACTAAAAAGAGTAGTATTTTGTATCTAGAGTTTCAAAGGAACTGAAATTAGCACAAGGAAGTTGTACTTTGTATTAGCTCACATTTTGGTTGTGTAGCCATTTATGTTTTGTATCTATTTCTAGTTGTGACCCTTATAAGGACAATGTGTCTTGACAGTGAGCCCCTATAATATCTTATAACTAGTTATAATATATTGTGAGCTAATCCTCACCATGGTTTTTCCCTTTTTGGTTTTTCCATGTAAAAATCCCGGTGTTCATGTGTTATGTGATGTTGTGATTCCTTTCATTATTTCATTTATAGCTGCTATTAGATATGTTTTGATTATTGGATGAATTATGATTAAATGGTGTAATAGAATATTGATTCACCCCACTCTTAATATTCTAGGTGTTCAACAATTGGCATAAGAGCCTAGGTTCTTTTAACAAGCCTAAAAGCTTGAGGAAGATCTTAGAGATTGAACACATGGCTAATAAAAAGTGTCTTGTTCCTCTAGAAGAAATTTTTGTAATTAAATACATAGAAGATGATTGCATGTTTTACAAAGAACTTAAAGCTTCTCTTGAAGATCTTGATAGAGTTGAAGGTGATTTTTTTTTTTGAAGGAAAACATAGAGGAAGAAAATGAATGTATCAAAAAGTTGAGAGAGAAAATCAAGAAGTTCAGAGAAAGATGTATAGAGAAGTTAATGAACAATAGAAGAAGGAAAATGAAGATGTCACCAAACTAAAAGTGCAAGTGGATGAAAAGAAAAGAATTGAGGATTATCTAAATGTAATAATACAAAGCAAGATTGATGAATGCACAAGACTTGAACAAGAAGTGGTAACCCCAAGATTAGATCTAGAGAAAGAAAGATCTTATGAGGAAAAATTAAAAATAAGTGCTACTATGCTTGATGGACTAATTGCAAGACATAAACCATCCAAAGATAAAGGTGGTTTGGGACTTGAAGAAGGAGAAATCTCAAAGGAAAATCAGACTCCTAACAAGGTTAAAAATTTAAAGCAGACTCAAGGGAATGGTAGACATATCAAAAATAAAAGAAGCAATGCTATAAGACCCCCTAGTAGATAACAAAATTCTCAAAGGTACCCATCTTTCAATGGTATTTGTTTTTCATGCAATAAATTTGGACATAAGGCTATAAAATTTATAGTGTAGAAAAATGTATCCCTCTAGATTTTCACCCTTGTTTGGGCCCTCCCTAGTAAAATTGGGCTCTTTGTGCCTTATATGGTCCTATTTCGCATCCACAAGCCTTATTAAATACATTTTTTTGAGGATAATCTTGACACTTATCAAATGACCAATCCTAATTTAATGATTTTGGGTTATGTGTCCTAGATTCAGTGATCTGGGAATCATACACCACCTTGGGCATATGAGTACCACCTAATTTGTGAGGCCTAATCCAAAATTTGACATAGAACTTAACTTTTCTTGAAATTTGTGTCCAAAGCTTAGGGTATTGGGATTGATATGCCCCAATTGGCATATGAGTCCTACTTTATCTTGGACCTATTTTGAATTCAATTCTTGGCAAGATTTTATTCTCCTCTATCTGATGTTGACTTGTAGTGTTGTAATTTTAGGAAATTTGACAAAATAAGTATAAATATAGGCTTATTTTACATAATTTGACCTAAGAAATCATAATATCAAGCTACTATTTTCAAGAGAGAATTCCTATAGCAAATTTTCTGATCAAGAGAGCATTCAAGAGCTAATTATCAAGCACTTTGGAGTTATTTTCAAGATTCAAGCATCATGTCAAAGTCATCATGCATCATGTATTTTTTTGAGATAACATTTGTGATTTAGGTTTGATGCAAAGCAAAGGAAGAAAATTCACTATCCACAACTCAAATTTAAAAAAAAAACTCAATACCTTCTTGTTGTCCTTACAATTTAGACCCACTTTTCCATACAAATTCTTGGATCAAAACATCCAAATAGAGATTAAGGCACAAAGCTTCATGTAGAACCTTCAAGAAAAATTAGGAAACATGACATTGAATGATACAAATAAAAAAAACCTACCCATACACCTTTCCAAATCACTATCACACAAGAAGAATCTCTTTTACATTGTCAAAATTGAGAATTCACACTGGACTGTGTCATTTTCTAGATTTTATGCAAATAACTAGCCAAAATACAAATGAATATGGAACTTTAAAATCACCCAAAAAACATCATGGAAATGAAATAAAAGAACCATTTAAGAGTATTATCCCCCTTGAAGGTCTCAAATTCCAAATCCAAAACTTAAATAAACTTCTCTATATGCTGCTTTACTAGTCTATAGTAACATTTTTCAACCTAGGGCTTTGTAGAAACCAATAAAAACCTTACAATCATTCCATGAGACTTTTAAATCCTTTAAAGGATGCAAGAAACTACCATCACACTAATTTTAAGAAGATTCCATTGAATAGAATGGGAAAAAATGATTTTTCTAAGCTCTCAAGTACCCTAGATCAGGGTTTCTACTCGCCCCCACTAAATCTTCAATATCATTTGCAAAACTTCATGAAATCTCATAAGAACAAATGAATTTGAAATATAATTTATAGGGCTATCAATTAAATTAGATGAGGAAAGGTTTTGAACAACATTAATGGCTGTACAATGGCCTAAAACACTGAAAATATAAAAAATTACCAAAAATACTATGTTTTTCATTAAAATTCTTCTTCATAAGCCAACTTCCAATCTTCCTCAGACCTTCCTCAACCTTTGAGAGGCTTCAAAATTCTTTAAATAACTATTCCTATACCCAAAATTGATTCTATAACTACCTTATTCCATGATTTTTCATTTTTTTGCATTTTCCAATATTGTAACATTTTGTATTGACAACATTTATCAAGATTTGTAATTTTTGGATTTTTTATTGTGTTTGAGTTTTTTCAAAAATCTAGAAATTACAAATCTTCAGCATTATGGATTGTGGAAATCTCATAGTATTAACATTTATCAAATTTTACAATTTTACATTATGCAACCTATGACCTCAAAATTGTTAACTAGGACCTAATAAATGCATGAAATGGTCTTTTAGACCTGAAGAAATCATTATTACATCATATTTCAAATCAAGACTTGAGTTTTCCTTCTTAAGGCATATATCTGTTTGGGTGCTCCTACACCATATTCCTGACCAAAAAGAACTCCAAGTTGTCTTTGATTGAATGTAGCAATCATGAAATTCTCCTCCATGTGGTTCCTATGCCCTCATTCTTTCATCTTCACTTTTGGTTTAAGATAGTCAAAGCCAACATGCTTCCATTTCATCTTGCCACCTGGAATATGCTTCTTTATGCCCTGATAGGTCTCATCCTTCTTTTGTTCTTCTTCAATATGTTGCACCTTAACCTGCAATTTGTTTCTTGTTCAAAATATCAGTATAATAAAGAAATGAAACATAGTTTTGATTGTTGTACCTCAATCATCCTTCAATTCCCTATAGATCTCCAAGGCCAATTCATTCACAATTTTCTCTTTATCCAATCTTGTCACTAATCCAAGGTTTTCAACATCTGAAATAAGGTCTATGATCTATGTCATATCTTCATCTTCATGCTTGGAAACATCTGGAATATCTTTTTCTTCATCAATGAATTCTTCATGTGCATCTTCATATGCTTCTTCTTCCTTTTTCATCTTCTTATGTCTTCTTCTTTTCACAATCTTCTTTATAGGCCATAAAACATTTTTGTTTATCCTCAATTGCCAACTTGTTGCCTGATTCATGATTTGTTCTATCTTCATCATGGATTCTTTGAAATCTTCTTCAAGTATTTTCAATGCTTGCTTCAACTCAACAATTCATCATGGATTCTTTGAACTCTTCTTCAAGTCTTTTCAATGCTTGCTTCAACTCAGTAATTTCTTTATCCATATTTTCTTGTATCTTTCTCTTATTTCTCTCTTCCTCTTCCTAAAAATCCTTCTCAAATTCTCCATCTTCACAAGCAAGCTTCCTCCTTGCTTCAACTTCTCAACTTTCTCTCTGCCTTCTCAATGGCAACAACTAGGTTCTTCTGACATGCACAAAACCACAACCAACACCAAACACAAAAGCACAAATACAACTCACCATCCCAAATCTTTCCCAGGCTCTGATACCAAACTAATACAGAGCAAAGGAAGAAAATTCACTATCCACAACTCGAATTTCAAAAAAAAAACTCAATACCTTCTCGTCATCCTTACAATTTGGACCCACTTTTCCATACAAATTCTTGGATCAAAACATCCAAACAAAGATTAAGGCACAAAACTTCTTGTAGAACCTTCAAGAAACCTTAGTAAAATTAACATTGATTGATACAAATTAAAAAAAAACTACCCATACACCTTTCCAAATCACTATCACACAAGAAGAATCCCTTTTACATTGTCAAAACTGAGAATTCACACTAGACTATGTCATTTTCCAGATTTTATGCAAATAACTAGCCAACATAAAAAATGAATATGGAACTTTAAATTCACCAAAAAATCATGGAAAGGACATAAAATCACCATTTAAGAGTATTATCCCCCTTGGAGGTCTCAAATTCCAAAGCCAAAACTTAAATAAACTTCTCTGTATGCTACTTTACTAGTCTGTAGCAACATTTTCCAACCTAGGGCTTTGTAAAAACTAGTCAAAACCTTACAATCATTCCATGGAACTTTTAAATCCTTTAAAGGATGCAAAAAACTACCTTCACACTGATTTTAAGAAGATTCCATTGAATAGAATGGAAAAAAGTGATTTTTCTAAGCTCTCGGGTACCCTAGACCAGAGTTTCTACTCACCCCCACTAAATCTTCAATATCTTTTGCAAAACTTTGTGAAATCTCATAAGACCAAATGAATTTGAAATATAATTCATAGGTATATCAATTAAATTGGAGGAATAAAGGTTTTTAACAACATTAATGGTTGTATAATGGCCTAAAACACTGAAAATACAAAAATTTACCAAAAATACTATGTTTTTCATTAAAATTCTTCTTCATAAACCAACTTCCAATCTTCCTCAGACCTTCCTTGACCTTTGAGAGGCTTAAAAATCCTTTAAATAACTATTCTCATTCCCAAAACTGATTCTATAACTACCTTATTCCATGATTTTTCATTTTTTTTCATTTTCCAATATTGTAACATTTTGTATTGACAACATTTATCGAATTTTGCAATTTTTACATTATGCAACCTATGACCTCAAAATTGTTAACTAGGACCTAATACATGCATGAAATGGTATTTTTGACCTTAATACATCATTATTACATCATATTTCCTATAAAGACTTGAATTTTCCTTCTTGAGGCATATCTCTGCTTGGGTGCTCCTGCACCAAGGTTTTCATGATTCAAGAAAGCATTCAAAGGAATTATCTCATATCAACAATCAAGAGTCAAGATATACATTTATGCTAACCATTTCATATAATATTGCAACATTTATTCTACAGGTTTTTTGAGTTGGAACATAGCGTATTGTTTCATTCATCATTCCTTTCATGTTTCATTTCATTTTGAGGTTTGATTACAAAAATGGGGTTCGACCAAGGAAAAATCCTATCCACTAACCAAAAAAAAGATTTCTCTTCTCTACATGTGTGATTTCAGATCTAGGTGTTTTGATCTTGAAAATCCTTTTAAGACTAAGTTCAAAATTGAAGAAAGTTGTCAAAGTTTTCAAGAAGTTGTTCTCTTCATGGAAACTCACCTACAAGCTAGAATTCAGAGTTTCAGACTTGGAGATCAGATAAGAGAGAATCTAAAGAAGATCACTAGAGGACACTAAAGTTCCAAAGAAACCGTAATACTGAGACTAAATCACCACCTTGGGCATATGAATCCTATTATACCATTTTTTAGACATTTCTTGCAAATCTTGGTTTACCATTTGTAGATTTTGGATCCAACCCAAAACCAAAACTGGGACTAAATCACCTAGTCTAGAGTATGAGTCCTAGTTCACATCAAAATTCATAATTTTGAGATTAAAAACCTTTTTTTTGGCATCTCCAATTTTCCAAGTGCACCTATGTTCATTCTTAGTTTACTGTTTTGATTTTAAGTTTCATTTCCTAGGTTACATAGCTAGATTTTCATGTCACTTGTTGTGACTAACGGATTAGTATGGGTTGATTAGACTTGATCCATGAATAATTGAAGTATAATTAAGCCACTAACATCAATCTCAATAGGATCAATCAAATACAAATTAAACCAAGCATACTAAACTCTAAAAGCTTTAAAAATGTCTACTCTAATCCATTGAAACTTATCCTATTGGGGGAGTAGTGTCACGTTGATGTGAAATGGTAATGATCTTGTTCCAGCCAATTTTATTGAAGAAAACTAATGGAACCATTGTGAGATGTTTTTGAAGGCATGATTTTAACCCAAATGAACATGATGCAAGTTAATTTAACATGATTTTATATTAAAATGATCTAGATATGTGAAGCCATTAATGGAAGCTAAGATATTATGAAAGTAATTAAACTAAAAGATGCTAAATATGTGCTAAATATGAGTGTGAGTGTGAGTGATTTTAACAACATAACTTTGATGTTAAAAGATGGATCCATTTGTCTCCAAATAGTGACCTATTTATAGGAGAGAAAATGAGAAATGAAGTGTTGAGATTGAAAATGCTAATCAATGGTCAAGGATGGAAGAAGTTGGAGGCATGGATCATAGATTTTCATCAACAGATGAGATTGAAAGATGGGATTTTAATCAAGGGTTCATATTCCTTCAAACAAACACACTTTTGACTTGTTATATGAGGTCACAAGCTAACTTGCACAAGAATTTTTGAGTTA
Source organism: Sequoia sempervirens (assembly GCA_007258455.2). NCBI lineage: Eukaryota > Viridiplantae > Streptophyta > Pinopsida > Cupressales > Cupressaceae > Sequoia > Sequoia sempervirens. The sequence continues at coordinate 42,121,218 of VDFB02193867.1, read as the reverse complement.
ACTTGCATATGAAGTTTTGTGTTAACTTGCATATGAGGTTTTGTAAGAATATTCCCTTTTCAAATGAGTGAGGAGAGAGAATATTCTTTGGAATATCCTCATGAGTGAGGGAAAAATGATATTTAGTTAATTAAAACTAAATTAAATTGTACAAAATGGGAAGGAATATTCCACATGAAGATTCCTTTTGGAGGAATATGCAAAGGAGTAATATTCATTTGGAATATTCCCTTGCAAGTGGGGGGAATAAGATTAATTAAATAATTGCTTATTAAACAAAGGTTTAGTCATGCCATTAGGGGAATAGAAGAATTATATGACATTCATTAAATAAAGTGATTTAATGTAAAGGGGAAAAGGTGATGACATTTAATTAAATAACATAGGGTTATTTAATTAAATAAGAAGATTTAGGGTTTTAAATTAAATAGTTTGATTTATTTAATTTAATGAGACAAAATGTTAGCATGGAAGGGGTTGTATTAACCCAATTAAATTAATTAGATTAATAAATGAAATGAGGCCATTAATTAAATAGCTAGGCTAATTTAATCAATTAAGCAAAAAGAGGATGAGTTTCAGGATGAAATGATGTTAGTATACTTGATTCGAGTGAATGATATCATTCAAGAAATTTTTTAGTGTCTACATTTTATCCCTCTTTGAAGTGAGGTACTTGTTGTTTCGGTTCAAAGATTGATGCTCTTCAGATTAAAAACTGATACTTAAATCATTTTTTAAAATTTTTTTAGATGCCCCACTATTGCCCCAATGGAAGGAATAGCTAGTTCCCTACCCCCTCGAGAAATTAGGAAAAAATTTTGAATTTTGGGTTGATTTCTCAACAAAGGTAAAATGCTTCCCCAAGGGTTCAGAAAGGCTTTAAGATGCAAAAAAACATGCCAAAAACATAAAAAATGTTGTAAAATAAGCTTTAGTTTGGTAAGATTGGTGAAAATGGTGAAAAAAACCAACTTCAAGATTAAATTAGTGCAAAAAGCCCTAATTTGAAGGCTTAAATAGGTGAGGAAGGGTCACTTTCAATTCATTTGTGCATTCAAACCTTCAATATTTCTTGCATTTTGAGCTCTAACCCTTTAACAAGATGGAGAAATGAGTGCTCCCATGACATATTTCTGACCATGTTTGTGAGTACCAGAGGCTTCTAGGCATAGGACCATCGATATGTGATTCGAAACTTGATTTGAATTTTGAATTTTAGGTGCATTTAATGCATTTTGAAATTTGAAATTTGGCAATGTCGTTATATAGTGATACTATTTTTAGAATTGGAGACACTTGATGGGTGTCAAATGTGTTTAATTTCCATATGCTTTTCCTTTAACTTTGTTCCCATTTTAACCTTCTCTTATGTCCCTCTTTCCATTAATTGTTAGGGAAATAAAGAATATTTGGTATGTTTTCAAAAGGAAGAGACTACTTTCGAAATGCTGAAATTGTTGAGGAAATAATAAATTTTGGATGGTTTTGCTACAGGAACCAAATATGGAGAAGGAAACTGATCCTGTAAGTGACAAGTCCCGAGAGACATAAGATGGGAAACAAGGGATGCGTGTGAAAGAAGTTCATCCATTTTTATTTTTGTTTCTTATTTCAAACTTGTTGTTTTCAACTATTTTCGGTTTGTGGCTTGCGACCAACCCAAAAGATACAATCATTCAGTTTGTGGCCATCGGCCACTACAAACTTTTTTTTCTTTATCTTTTTTACTCAATGATGATCAATGGACATCTACACCTATATATATATGTGTGTGTGTGTGTGTGTGTGTGTGTTTCAAGTTAAAATAATAATATTATATACACAAAACCTTCATAATTGTCAATTGATGTTATTATTAAATCTAGATGTGTTGATCATGGCTTGAAGTAGTGTAAATGCTTTGGCATGTTCACCCTGTGGACTAGAGGAAGGGCCCCCTCTTGGGAAGCTTGGTGAGATTGTTTTATGGTTTGTTAGCTTAGATTTTGTATTTCTTAGAAGATTTACTCTCTGTTGAATGCATTAGTCTATGATCAATTTTATTTCTATTTAAGATTAAGCCGAGTGATTAGTTTGATACTAAAATAATTGCAATGAATTTTCTATGGAATATAATTGTGGTTTGAGGAGTAAGGAGTGTGTTTTAGTTGCAGGAAAAATACCATATCTTTCATTCTAGATTATGTTGTGCTTCATCCTATAGAACTTCCAATTGTGTTCCATTCTCTTCGTATCTCTTCATTGGTGTGTTTCAAGTTCCTATTGCACTTCATCTTCCTATCGTACTCCTACCTCCTATCACAATTAAACTTCCTGTCGCAATTGAATTTCCTGTTGCCTGCACTTATTTAATACATCTTTGGCAACTAAATTTTAGATTAAAGAATGTGTTTTCAATTGTAGTTTGCATCCATCAACCCTTGGTTTATTAATTACAACCCTTTGGCATATTTCCACAACACGGTTCAAAAGCCTACGTTCCTAGATTGACACTTTAGGATGAATTGAGGAAATCATTTCTCAAAGATTAAATCAAACCCATTTCAAGAGTAATTTAAGACCATAGTTTAATCCAATCATTTTGGTGCTATTACCAGGGAAAAATGTTAAAGGCCTGCATTTCTAGTAAACTAAGCTAGGATAATTGCACTAAAGGGAAATTCCACCCGATAGTCGACCTCATTTGGAAAACTACCCTTAGTTTTCTTTTTCATAAGTCATTTATGTGCATGAATCATAATAGGGATTGTAGAGGAAGATTCATTAGAAAAGAAAAGTGAAGTAGTTCACAACTCAAAAAACCCAAAAATAAATCAACACCATCCATTGAGGGTTCACAACCCGAAGATTCACAAGATAAGTCAAAATAACCCATTGAAGAAAGTAACTCAACTTAGGATAAATTAAAAACTGAGTTGCAATCATTAGAATTACTCGAACCTAATCTTGAGAAGGTGCTATTGAGACCACTATTGTATAGACACCTACAAATACTCATCCAAGCTCTTCTGAGATATTATGTAAAAAGGTTGAATTTTTTTCCAAGAGTCTTATGGGGCTAAAGCTAGTCAATTCTCAGAAGAAACCCACAAGCCATCTAGAACCTATTTTACTCCTTGGGCGTTAAATATCATGGATCCCAATAACAATAGTAACAATGGTAATATGGCATTGGCCAATAATAATTCAATTACTTTTGACTTTCATATCACATATCCCAAGCAAGATGCCCCTATAAAGAATATTCCTCATTTAACTTTACCTTATTTTCATGGCCTTTCTACTGAGGATCCTGACATGTTTTTTTTTGAATTTAATGTGTTGTGCAACAATTATGATTATTAGAATGATGTGCAAAAGCTCAAAATGTTCCTAGGAACATTGAAGGATGCAAAATTGTGTTGGTTTATGAACCTTAGGAACATTAGGACATGGAATTTCATGAGGGATTTGTTCTTGGACAAGTACCAGGAATATTGTAAAACCAAGGAAAAATGGAACAAACTCTTCCATATGACACATAAGGAAGATGAGTCCATGGAAGATTATCCTGAATGCTTAATGTTAAGTTTTCAACAATCTCATCAACAAGGATGAATGATGATACCATTAAAATGTTGTTTCTTAGAGACATAAGAGATGATGTCATGGAAGTATTGAATTTAATAGGTAAAGGGAATATCTCTAAGATGGACTTTGATGATATCTATGATATTTGTAGGAACTATTCTAGGTCTCAGCCCTCAAGAAGGAACTATCTAGGAAAACTACATTCTATAAGAACTTCAACAGGTATCACCAAGCATGAGATATGTAAGAAAATAGATACATTGTATACCCATAGAAAGCAAGAGGAGGTAGAAAAGGCCTTAGCAGTATTTTTTCCTATATGTAGGAAGAAGCATGGCTATGAAGATTTCCCTTATAATTGTTCAAACATCTCATCCTTAGAATAAGTCAGTAGAAGTTCTACCTTGAGGCCTCTTCCTCTAGGTGTTCCTAAAATGAAATATTATGAGGAACTCATCTATTACATGGCCCCTAGGCGACCTTTTTTGCCCCAAGTAATTCACCCTAACATGATGAATGATTATCTTTCTCCTAGACCTAGTCAACCCAATTCTTATCAACTGGGATGGTATGGGGGTTGGCAACAACCCCATACCCTCAATGGATACCACAATATCAATATAATTCACAACCATGGCAATAGGCATGGAGGCCACAATCACCACAACCATCACTATACCAACAACAACCATTTTCATCACAATCACAATTTCCACCTCTTATGACCAACCCATACCAATAGGCACAACAAATTCTTTCAGCCTTGCCATCATTGGCTGCTTAGCCCATCAATCCAACAAAACATCCAACACAACCACCAAGACCTACATCAATGCTAGCCCAACCAAATCCAAACCCCAACAATAAGGTAACCCAACCTATGTATAATAATGAGGCAACAAGTTACCCCACCTATCCCATAAATACATTAGAACTAGATGGAGTTTAGTTAAGGTCACGGGTGGCTCTTCAAGGGCCCACCATTATAGAAATCAATGAGGAGTTAGAAACAAATCCAACCAAAGAACCTCCCTTGCCCAAATTATTTTAGTCTAAACCAACATGAAGGGAGGAATCTCAATCTGAATTTGTTTTTGTTAATGAGTTGCACAATGTTAACATCAAGATTCCTTTGTTATAGGCCATTAAGGACATCCCATCTATACAAAAAAAAATTGTGATCCATGTACTTAGAAGTAGAAGAATAAGAAGAAGCAAGACTTGAAGACCGTCCAAGTTGTCGATAGTTAGCAGATCTTATGATCAGGAACATAACCATTCCAAAGTACTCTAATCTAGGGATTCCTATCATTAAGGTATCTATCAATAAAGTAAGTATTCCTAATACCATTGTGGACTTGGGTGCTGCAATTAATGTTATGAAAAATGAAACAAAGGAAAGATTGTCATTAGAAGGGTTGAGACCTACTCCTAGAGTTCTTCAAATGGAAAATTGATCTTTGGTCAAGCTCAAAGGTGTGATTGAAGATGTAATCCTTTCTATTGATTCATGGGAATACCCAATTGACTTTGTGATTTTTCAGCCAAAAATTAAGCTGGGGGGTACCCTCTGATCTTGGGGTGACCTTGGTTAGCAGTCACAGATGCATTTATCAACTATCGGTCAGGGAACATGGTCATTTCTAATAGTGATCACAAGAAACAATTGACTCTATACCTGCTAGCACAACCTTTGCTGGAGACAGAGGACCTAGTTTGGATTGATAGTGACTTAGATGAGTCATTTCCAATTCTGAAAATTGATAAAGCCTTAGATATGGAGGAACCTATTGAGGATAATGTTCTTGTTAATTTCCTTTAGAACAAGTATAAGTTTAATAAAAATTTTGAAAGCATGGTCCTCCATTCAGGTATAAATACTCAATTTCCTTTTGAGAACTTTCCATTGGTGGGTAGTTCAGGTTCTGTTCAACACTTTATCACATTGCATCAGTTGTTTCCCTATAATTTCTTCTATGGTTCATTCTTATCTTCTAGAAATTTGAATGATATGTCATCCACCTACCAAGTCTTAGCCATTGACTCACCTACACAATCATAATCTATGGAAATTTTTCCTAATCTCACACTTAACATTAATTTGTAGTTAACCCCTAAAAAAATACAATATCTTATCACCATGCTTAGAAAAAAAAAAGATGCATTCACTTTGGGAATACCAAGACATGTGTGGCATTCATCCTGATGCTTGCACCCATTGTATTTACATTGAAGAAGGTAGTCATCCAATTAGGCAACCACAATGTTGGATCAAACCTACCTTGTGTGAAATAGTTGAGGAGTTACAAAAAATGTTAAATGTCAGGTTTATATATCCTATCTTAGATAGTCAGTAGGTTTCTCCTTTAGTTGTGGTTCCTAAGAAAAATGGTAAATGGTGAATTTGTGTTGATTATAGAGCATTAAGTAAATCTACTAAGAAATATTATTTTCCATTACCATTTATTGATCAAGTATTGCACACTCTTGTAGGTAAGAATTTTTTCTTTTTTCTAGAAGGGTTTAGTAGTTACAACCAAATTCGCATAGCACCAGAAGATCAAAAGAAAACCACTTTCACTTCCCCTTGGGGCACCTTTTCCTATAGTCTCTTTCAATTTGGTTTATGTAATGCCCCTGCCACTTTTCAAAGAGCTGTTTTGAGCATTTTTGCAGACCTTGTCAATGATTGTGTTGAGTTGTATATGGATGATTTTACTGTCCATGGTAATACTTGTGAAGAGGCTAAAACAAACTTAGAAAAGATACTTAGGCATTGTATAGATACCAATTTGTCATTGAGTCATGAAAAGTGTCATATGCTTATGACTGAAGGGATATTGCTTGGACATTACATCTCCTCTAAAGGTATCCAAGTGGATCCTAAAAAGATCCAAATTATTCAAGACTTTCCTACACCTTCTAGCCAAAAAGATGTTCGTAGTTTTCTCAATCATGCAGGATATTATGTGAGATTTATTCAAAATTTCAGCAAGATTTCCTCTCCCTTGTTTTCCTTATTAGCTAAAGGAATTGCATTATGTTGGACACCTGAGTGTCAAGAAGCCTTCGAGGCCATCAAGACAAAACTTGTAACCACACTAGTCCTTAGAGGCCCAAACTAGGAACTACCATTTCATATTCACATTGATGCCTCATATTTTTGAATGGGAGCTATGCTTGGATAGAAAGAGGATAATCTCTTATATTCCATCCACTACATCAACAAGAATTTCACAGGAGGAGGTAAATTACATGGTAATCGAAAAAGAGTTTTTAGCTACTTTGTATGAAATTAATAAGTTTATGTCATGGGTTGATTTTGGCTTAAGGGATAATGTTATGCATTAAGTTAGTATATTTTTCATGGACTTTTTGGTCATTAATGGGGATTTTGTGTAGTTGTATCCGGTAGGATAAAAATTTGTAAATGACTTTTCTGGTCTTTATAATGTTTTGTAAAAACTGTTACATGGACTATGACTGGGGGTTTTCTTGTTGGTTCTTTTCGGCCAGTATGTCTACCTGAACCAGCATTATGTATTAAATTTATTTAATATAATTATAAATGGGCTACCACTTTTGGCTAAAAAAAATAAAAATTCATCATTATATTACTGGATATAAAGTATTTTTCCACACAAATCATTCAACAATTCATTTTTTAATGAATAAACATGTGGTAACTAGTAGAGTTATTAGATGGTTTCTTTTACTCTAGGAATTTGATATAACAATACTTGATAAGCCTGGTCGAGAAAATGTGGTTGTATATTTTTTTTCCATATTACAATAGCCAAACAATGAACCTACTCTAGTTGATGATGTATTTCCATATGAGCACCTCTTTGCAATATCAACAAAGATCCCATGGTTCATTGATGTTTCAAACTATCTGGTTACATGCAAGTTCCCACTACATTTCTCTCTGAGGGAATGATGAAGGATGGTTGGACTTAGTGGATAGTTCACATGGATCAATAGATTTCTCTTCCATGTTGGCATTAACAATGGCATGCGACATTGTGTACCCGAAGATGATGTCTTTGATATACTTTGTGCATACCACATAGAACCATGGAGAGGACACTTTGCTGCTCAGAGGACTACTCAAAATATTCTCACTATAGGCTATTATTGGCCTACAATCCACAAGGATTGTAAATGCTATGTTCATCATTACAACAAGTGTTAGTATATGTGCTGACCCACATACTCTCACAATATTCACTTACACCTTTACTTGTCCATATTTCCATTTGAGAAGTGGGGTCTTGATTTTATTGGCCCAATCAACCTGCCATCAAGAAATAAGGAATACATCCTTATATGTACCAATTATGTAACTAAATGGGTCAAAGTGGTAGCTTTGAAGCATGCCATAGATACAAAAGTAGCAAATTTCTTGTACTCCAATATTTTCACAAGGTTTGGTGTGCCACAAGAGATAACCATAGATTAGGGACCATAATTCACATCTGAGCTCATTTCTACCTTGGTTCATGAGTATGAAATTTACCATTGCAAATCTACACCTTATCACCCTCAAGCCAATGGGTAGGTAGAAGTCACCAATAAAGAGATTGAGAATATTCTTCATAAGTGCGATTGGGATACACGACTCCCTGAAGCTGTGTGGGCATATCAAACAATGTGGAAGACCACCACTGGTTTGACCCCTTATGAACTTGTCTATGGTAAGAAGGAAGTTCTTCCCATTGAGTTTAAGATAAAAAATATTTATGCTACACTACAGTTGGGTATGAGTCTTTCTGATGCACAAAAGGCATACATTGATCAACTACATTCCTTAGATGAATTGTGCCAAGATGAACTCTTCCACACTAAGCTCATTCAGAAACAATGTGCTCTATGGCATGACCATCACATCCAACAATGGTCATTCCAACCTAGGGATTGGGAACTCTTATATGACTCCCGCTTCTAGGACTTCAAAGGAAAGTTTCACACACAATGGTTGGGACCCTACGAGATCTAGATAGTCTATGCTAATGGTGTTGTTCATCTCTATACAGTGGACTTCGAAAGAAGGAATCTCCTTGTCAATGGTCACTGCCTCAAACTATACAAGAAGCCTCTTTTCAAAGAAGCTTTCTTTTTAGAGGTGGCACATGAACTCACTATTGTTCCTTTTGGTCTCCTTCAGAATTGATCAATAATTTTTTTTTTTAAAAAGAGGACAATAAAAGATCCAATAGCGAAAACCTTCAGGCGTTGTTGTCCAATTGGCATTTGAAAACTAGTTTGCAATGAACACTAACTACTACAGTAACTTAGAGGTGAAAATCAGATTATTGATGCCTCTAGGCAGTGGTGGGCTAAAAACCAGGTCACCGACAGTCTACTTATGTAATAAAAAAAATTGACAGCCAACACAGAGTACATCTAGTGATTAATTAGTGATATCTCTTGTCACTACCTATTTTATGGTGTGACAAGAGCCCTTTATAGTTTATGGTTCCTTCTGGGTGGAAGGAACTTATTTTCTTTATGTCATTTTCTCTTCTCATAGGCCTTAACACTACTTCGGTTTGGTGGTAGGAACTTTTCTTCTAATGGCTTTCTGGGCTCTTGTTGATCGGCCTCTATGCACTCCCATGGATTGGTTCCATTTTTTGGGTCCCATGGTTTTGTCATCGCCTAGCATCTCCTCTGCATTAATGCTACCAACGACATCTTTTCTATCACATCTACTACACTTCTACTCCACCTCTCTTCTTCCATACTAGTACATTCTCATTCTTCATGGTGTGAATCTCTTTGTTTTCTCTATGTTGTCATCGCTAGCTTAGATCACCTACTGCCATTCCTCCATCCATTCACCTCACAATTATTGGTATTAGGGAGTACTCTCTCTCTTCTTTTAAACTTATTTAATTTTTTTTATTTTTCTCATAATTATTGCCATGACCGGGATGATTCACCATTAAGCTAGGGGGTATGAATTAACTATTCATTATTATAGGAGTTGGCTAAACCTCACCCGCTAATAATTTTGTGTCACTTTCCACCTCAACTAGTTATTGTAATCCTTTACCTGTTGTACCTATAACCTACCATTGATAAACACTGAATTAACCATTCCATGCTATTTTACTTGCTACTCTAACATGTGTCGAAGCTCCTGCCACATTCTCAACACCATGGGAGGCAAACATACTATACATGAACCCTTATCTATGAAGAAAATCCTTTCCATTGAAGAAGCGAATAAGATTTTTAAATAGGCTGGTTGGATGACATATTTTAAAAAACTATGTGGTTTCAATGAGGAGGTCGCTATGGAATTCATAGCAGGTTTTCATAAAAAGTGTGCCACTTTAAGGGGTTTGTAGTTTGAGGTCACAGTTTAGATGGTTACTTTGGTTATTGGTCTTCCACAAATGAGAGATTTTTTCTTTCCCAACTCCAACATGAGGGTCACAGATCTTAAACTCCACCGTAAGTAGTTCCTACAACAAGGAGAATCCTTTGTGTATGTGCAAGGCCAAGGGCACTGACGAAAGTCTTTTCCATCTCCATGGGGTGAGGTAGAAATTTTTTTAGTGCAATATATTACTTGTGAAGGTAGATATGAGTATATTCATGCACATCATATTTGTCTCATGTCGCATTTGAGACATGCCCAACTTGTTAATCTTCCATATTACTTGCATTGTTTGCTTAAGTGTTCTTATAAGCAGTTTCAAAAAGGTCATGTGAATTCCCTTGCCCATCATGGGTTAATAAAGTTCATAGTCATGCATGGCCTCTGCTCTGTACAAACACCACTAGAATGGGATTCTTTTGTGAGTCATGAACACACTAGAAGCCTTGCCGCATAAGAAGCCCTAGCTAGGGAATCTTCAAAAAGAAAAAACTAAAAATACTAGTTACAAAAGAAACCCTATCTTCTGAAGGAAATAAATCAAAGGGAATTCCTATCAGCAAAACCCATAAGAAACCTATCCCTAACCCTAAGACTTCCTCAATCTCACCTACTATGGAAACCCCAATTACCATTAGGTGGAGCTCAAGAAGAACTTCTAGTAGGTTGGATAAGTTAGTAGAGATAGCTCATTCCATCACTGATGTGGAGGTTATAGAGATAGAATCCTTTTGTAAGAAAACTAGAAAAGTAGCTAGGGAACTTAGACATCAAAATAGGCATAAAAATATATAGTAGGCCGAGAAACCTCAAACAAAGAATTTCCCTTCCGAAGAGATATAAGTCCCTGCATTAACAAGTAAACATTTCGGTGATGAGTCTCTAGTTAGAAGCCACAAAGCATAGACCAAACAAGTGAGGGTGAGGAGAAACCTAAAGAAAACTCTAAGGATATATGGAGAAATGAAGCCCTGAAGGCCATTATAGAAATGGCTTATACCATAGGTGAAGACACTCTCCCTAAAATAGGAATGCAACATAATGAAGAAACTCTGGAGAATGTTGAAAATACTATGAGGGAAGAGGATTGTACTTAGAATGATATAGATATTGGTCAAAATAGGAATGTTGAAGAAATCAAAAATATGAAAAAAGACACTCTTCCATCTCAGGAGATTGCTACTAAACTAGAGGCACTATAAGCTTTTGTTGTTGTCCCAGATGAAACTTCAAAGGAAAATTTATCTTAGGCATTCATTCCATTTCAGAAGCTCTGCCAAATTATTGCAAATCTATAGAAAGAAAATCAATAATTGAGGACCCAGCTATTGAATGCAACAGGTAGTCAACAAATAGATAAAGTTGAAGGGGACACAATTGGGCCAAGTTAGGTAAACTAGTGCAATTTCATTCACCTGGTTGCATGAGAACATGCAAAAGCCTCAAGCTGGGGGGAAATGATGGGTGTCAAATCTGTTTAATTTCCATATCCTTTTCCTTTAACTTTGTTCCCATTTTAACCTTCTCCTAAGTCCCTCTTGCCATTAATTGTTAGGGAAATAAAGAATATTTGGTATCTTTTCAAAAAGAAGAGAATACTTTTGAAATGCTAAAATTGTTGAGGAAATAATAAATTTTGGATGGTTTTGCTATAGGAACCAAATATGGAGAAGGAAACCAATCATGTAAGCAACAAGTCTCGAGTGACATAAGATGGGAAAAAAGGGATGCGTGTGAAAGAAGTTCATTTGTTTTTGTTTTTGTTACTTATTTCAAACTTTTTGTTTTGAACTATTTTGGAATTGTGGCCTACAACGAACCCAAAAGATACAATAATTCAATTGTGGCCATCGTCCATAACAAATTGTGTTTTCTTTATTTTTTTTACTCAATGGTGATCGATGGACATCTACACCTATATATGTGTTTGTTTTGAGTTAAAATAATAAGAATATATGCACATAACCTTCATAATTTTCAATCACTGTTATTATTAAATATAGATGTGTTGATCATGGCTTGAAGTAGTGTAAACCCTTTGGCATGCGCACCCTATGGGCTAGAGGAAGTACCCCATCTCAAGAAGCTTGGTGAGATTGTTTTATGGTTTGTTAGCTTAGATTTTGTATTTCTTAGAAGATTTACTCTATGTTGAATGCATACTTTATGATTAGTTTGATTTCTATTTAAGATTAATCCAAGTGATTAGTTTGATACTAGAGTAATTGCAATGAATTTTCTATGGAATATAATTGTGGTCTAAGGAGTAAGGGGTGTGTTTTAGTTGCAGTAAAACTACCATATCTTTCATTCCACATTATGGCGTGCTCCATCCTATAGAGCTTCCAATCACGTTCCATTCTCTATGTATCTCTTCACTGGTGTGTTTCAACTTCCTGTCGCGCTCCTACCTCCTATCACAATTAAACTTCCTGTTACAATTGATCTTCCTATCACCTACACTTATTTAATACATCTTTGGCAACTTAGTTCTTTCTTTTACTATTGAGAAGGTTGTTGTTAATATCTGTATTTCATAATATATTGAGTTTGTGTTAGATCAGAAATAGATAGATTTGTTAAAATAGGTAGACAATCATCTAAGAAAGGATTTCATTTATTTTCAAAGTTTTCTTTTGAATTTTAGATTAAAGAATGTGTTTTCAATTCTAGTTTTCAATTCTAGTTTGCATTCATCAACCCTTAGTTTATTAATTGCATCCCTTTGACATATTGCCACAACATGGTCCAAAAGCCTACGTTCTCGAATTGACATTTTAGGATGAACTGAGGAAACCATTTCTAAAATATTAAATCAAACTCATTTCAAGAGTAATTTAAGACCACAGTTTAATCCAATCAATGCTATTTTGATTTATAGTGGCATAGTTCACGATTTGAGATTAGGGTTGCATATTTCAAATTGTGATGCATATGCAAATGATGATGCATCTTTTGATTTAGAATTTAGCATTAGGGTTTTCAAATTTAAATAGTGACTCATGTGTGTTTAGCAATGCATATCACAATTTGCAATTTGAATGCATCCAATGTCACAGTTTGGAATTTGAGCTATAGTAACACTATCATAAATAGTGATGATTTTGTCATGTTGGGGGATAAATACTCCAAACTTAGCCAATTTTTCAAATTTTGACATCGTGTGCTTTATGGGTGGAGGAGGTTATCTATTATTTGATGTCTCATAAGCACTGACTAACAATTTTATCCAAACTTGGTGATTTTTATGAGTTACAATAGGAGAACTTGGGGGAGATTGGTTTGTGGTACGTTGCTTATATGCCCATCATGCAAACACATTTTGAAATGATGATAGTGTTGGAATCAAGGAACACTGAGAGGGGGAAAAATCAATTAGTGTTCTACAAAATTTAACTTTATTAACTTGATCTTTAAACCACTTATAGCATTGAACCAAAAGAAAGATGCAAGAACACAAAGTAATCAACCAAAACACCATAACAAAAGGATTTTTTATGTGGATCCCTATTAGGGGAAAAACCATGGTGGAGATTAATCCACAATATGAGTATACTCAAAATAAGTGTTTACAAATGGGGAATGCACATGCATTCAAGTACACTGCCTAGAGCTCACTATTCAAATACAAAAAGGCTTATTTCCCAAAAGAAGAATCATAGATAGAAAACTTGAGTGGATGAAATATGAGATATCATCTACTAATTCCCGATTATAGTTTTGATTTAGCAAATTAATCACATTCTTCACACTCTATCTAATTCTACTCTTGAAACTATGTTTGCTTAAATTTAGATCACCAATCTTTGTTTTGTGCAAGTGAAATTGAGCACAATTGATCTATATTCCTTCTTTCACATCATATCACAAAACACCTCAAAATGATATGAGTAATCACTTATATATATCCACAATAAGAGATTAAATCAATTATATGTTGGCTTTAACAAAATATAAAACATGTACAAACAATCGTCTCAATCCATAAACAATTATTAATGTGAATCAACCAATGTCAGCCACAACATAGTGAGGACCCACAATAATATCCTCAAACATGAAAAACCTTTAAAGATTATTCCTCAAAGATCCCCAACACACTACATTCAACCTATCGGCCTTTCTGCACTGTTACATTGAAAATCAATAAACCAGATCTTCTAACTTTCACACTAATCAATACAAGGCTCTATGATTCAACATTAAGATAGTTCATACATCGAAATAACTTCCCTAGGATCCAAAACACAAAATGATAACATAAAATTGCATAGGAATCGATGTACACAATTTTGTCGGATGCCCTATTTTAGCTTTGACAATTAACACATTTGTTCAATCTAACTTCAGGTACAAGCAAATATTGAAGTACGGATCAGATTACTAACTAGAGTTACCATAAATGACAACACCAAATGACTTGTGCAGTGTCTCTTACCAAAAATCTACCCCTTTGGCATTGATGGCAACACTTAGTGAAAAATGACTAAGTGTTAGAATCAGTACCAACATCAATACACTACAATCCTCAAAACTTCAAAAAAAATTTAATCACAACTCCCCCTAAGATGAATATGAAATTTTTCACTACCCCACACTCCCCCTTTGACATCAATGACAAAGATGGGAATTTGCACACTACAAATAATACAAAATTTCTATGAACAAACTGCATATGTACAAACATGCTTTTCTGACTTACATGGACTAGAATATATCCACAAAATTGTTCTTGAATAGGTTTAAATTAGTGTCCCAACCATTTTTGAGACTTTCCAAAATAGTCATGTGACCACAAAACAAATAGGATTGCATCTCTACTGACTCAAGATTTGTCAGATCACTAACAACCATAACATCCTGTGCTTCCTTCAATGCAATAAGCATTGCATCCATTTTAGGACCAATCAATCCTCTGAGCTCACATACCCTTTCAAAAATTCACTCTTTTTCATGCTTCAAACTTTTAATTTTTTCAATTAGGGGTATGACTTGACCTTCTTTCTTATTCACAAAAATGGTTAGAGGATCCAAAGTTTGAGAAATATTTGCTAACTGTTTCTCATATTCCTTAATTTTCTTCTCAGTGACCTTAGTGAACTTAGACAAAGATAAGAATGACTTATAGATATTTCCACCATTAGATAAAGCACCTTGAATGTTATTTACATAGGTAGATAATAAGGATTTATCATTAGCAATCATACTCTTCAATCTACTAAACCTATTAGCATCAAATTCTTTCTAAACATTATCCCTAGCTAACTTTTCAAGACTCAAAGTGAGTACTTACAAAGTTGATAAGTTTCTTCAACTGACCAGATGGAGAGTCAGATGAGTCCTTGACATGTGTAGGCATGATCTTCTCCAAGATACCGGAAGCAAGACTTAGCAACCCACTATCCTAAATGTGAGATTTCAATATCTCCTCCCTTGCCTTGGCCTAAGAAAATGATGCTACCTTCAACTTCTAAATAGGAGATAGAGTGGCCATGTTGATAGGACCTTCAACCAATTCAGGGTCAAACTCCTCTTGTTGTTCTTCTTAAAACTCCTTTACTAGCTTTGTAGTGTCTCTTTTTTCCACAACAACCTCCTTTGCCTCAACCTTCTTTTCTACAATCACAGATTCTTGCTTGGCTTTCAAAATCTCCAACTCTTCAACTTTAGGAGCTTTAGTCTCCATAGGAATTTTAGGATCTTGTACATCTAGAGGATTCTAAGTATCCTCAATTTTTTCTTCTTTCTCTTCTTCAATTTCTAGACCAAATGGATCATTTTCATCATGAACTTCTTTAGAAACAACATTATATGTGTTCTTCAACAGAACTGCCTTAAGAATTTTCTCACTATCTTTTGCCACTTCCTCAGTCTGCCTGATCATAAGCTTATTCACCCCTATTTTTCTCTTAAAATAATTTTTAGCATCATTTAGGATCTTTTTCATTTCTTTTATTGACATTACCGGACACAGATCAACAAGTATGTGCTCTCTCATTTTTTCTTCTTTAGTTCTTGCATTTACTCTCCTCATTTCTAAGACTTCATATAACCCTTTAGGTAATTCTGACATTATTTCTATGAGATTCATATTGAAAAAAATTCAAATAATTTATTGTGGCTTCCTAAAGACTTATTTGAACCACACTATCAAAGGTGTCATACCATTCAAAAAGTGGTTTTTAGATTACCATCCTTAATTAGAGATTTTTCCACTTCCTCTAAAGACATACCTGATCTATTCATTGTCACCTTTTTCTTTCCTTTCTTTTCATCAGAGGGATTGTCCTTAGAGACTTTTGATACCTTCATTCTCTTATACTTGATTTCTCTCACTTCTTCATCTGATTTAGTTTCTTCATCATCTTCAACAACAACATAGACTCTTTTGCTTTTATCCTTCATCTTTCCTTCTCTCCCAGATGTCTTGACTTGAGATTTTACTGGGTTTGATTTCTTTACATGACAAGATGAGAGTGCAGAGCTCCTTGTAGATCTAGATCTAGAAGAGGATGTTGTTGGAATAGAAAACTTAGTTCTAGTAGGCTCTCCTTCTTCAGCTTGTTCTCTTTATTCTCTTGGCTTCCCTCACTGCTTCAACTGATATGCCCATACTTTCTACAAAAGCTTCAACTTCCTTTCTCACCTTCTGAACTATCATAGGATTCTTTAGTTGTACATGCACTTACATATTCTTCTCTTAAAAGGTACCAAACCTTTCTTCTGAAGGATCCCAAGGTTTACTCAACAAATGTTGGGCATACAACTCCAAAATGTGTTCTTCAACCTCATATCCCATGGGCATTATCCAAACTATTCTAGGTTTTGTTGCTTCCATCAAACACTGATCAATGTCAACCATGAAGCAAATAGTGTCCTTATATTTTTCCACAATAGATGTAGGAATCCTTTCCTTGGCTTGCATTTCACTCTGAAAGCTTTTGAAGTAACCCCATATAGCAGTTTTACTTTCTTTGGTGTCACCAATTTTGTACAAGATGTCTCCAATTTGAACAACTACCAATTTATCACTTTGCCATTGCACTTTTCTAAATTTTGGAACTTCATTGATGAAGTAGAGAAATAGACATAACAACATATTGCCATACTTGAAATATTTCTTCTTTTCCTTGATTTTTCCAATATTTTCAATTAGCTGGCTCTCGAGTAACTCACATAGGTCATATTCTACATTTTCCTTGACCATTTGATAAGCTGCATAGATTGTAGTGCCAGATACAGAGTTATCTCGGCTAGAGTGATAGATTTTATATTTGATGATCATAGAAGAAAATCTTACATCTGATTCAATGATGTCATTAATTGTCATGGCTCTCTTGTCAAAAACTCAACTGTTTGCCTCAGTGACTATTTAGTTCTTCATAGATTTCAATGTTGACATCCCACCGGATGAATTCAAACTAGTAACAATGCTTATATGTTTCTTTGTGATCTTGAAAGGCTAACTTAACCACATGAACTCGACATTCACTCAACTTAATGTGTATCAGACCCATTCATTTTCATCAAACACAAGAAACTTCACAATTTGTGTGAACTTCTTCTCCTCCAGAGTCTTGAATTCAAGCCTTATACAAATATATTCTCCCACAATGTGATTTGTATACAAATTTAACAATTGGGAGCTTCCAAATTCCTTAACATTCACATGAATATATGCCCTAATATCTTCAATATGGAAAACACCATAAAAAATGGAAGAAAATACACCTAATAGTTCTGTCTCAATGGATTTGAATGGGTTTCATTTGAATTTTGGGTGGGGTCTATCCTTAATATCAACAACCAACAAAGTGGCCATTTCCAAAAGTTTCAAATTCACAAGTTTTTTAGATAAATACCTTTCATCAAATTAGGGTTTGATTGCATAATCTCCTTTAGACTTGTATCTTTTCCAAAATTTGCTGCAGAGCTCTCCAAACTTCTTCTTCTCAAAATGAAATGTGACAATGAGAAATAGAAGTAACCTTTTTATCATTTCCACACCTAACCTTTTATCAAAATAAATTATTTTTCCTTAGGTCTGCTAGATACCATTTTTTATAGTCTATGAAAGAAAATTCTTCTATGGACCTTTAACTTTGCATAAGTTTCCTCCATAAGAGATCCCAAAACATTTGTAGATCATCAATGCAACCATTGAAATTTCTCACATTCCAGTACCAACTACCAATAGTGGGGTAAAATATTTTCTTGAGAGCTCCCCCTAGGCCAAAGGCCTTAAACTAATTCTCAAAGGAATTAACAGTACTAGATTCTAGTGCTGACTCATTTCTTGCATCTGAAACACTCTTTTTCATCTATGTCTTCTTCATTTGATTCCTGATCTGTAATAACTTTTCCTTTTCCCTTATCATCATTTTGTATATTTTTCCCTTTGTTTATCAAGCCCTTCCTGCTTCTACAGGATCTTGTAATGTGATTGGATTTGTTGCAGTTATAGCACATGACATTTCTTTGTCCAAACCAGTTATTCCATTGATTTTCTCTTGATATGCATTGGTTAGCAATATGGAAAAATCTATTACAGGCATAACATTTGACATCTCTATTGAAAAAGTTGGTTGACATATTTCTTCATTCAATTGACTTATGACCATACTTATTGCAATTGAAACACTAACCTAAGAATGATGTACCATTTGGATTCATTCTACTTATACATTGAGCAGCCATATGACTAAATTTATTGCAAACACAATAGTATCCACTGAACTTTTGGGCATTGGGTTTTCTTACTGGATACCTTCTAGCTTTGTTCATCTGATTTCCTTTCCTAAATTTCCTTTGACCAAATCCAAAGCTTTCTCCTTTCTCATATCCAAGACCTTGCTTGCCATTTCCAATCTTCTGACTTTGAATCAGTTCATCAAGCTTAGCTGAGCTAATCTTGAACTTCTCCTTGTATTAATTTGTAGTAGAAAGTTCATCCTTGAGAGTAACAATCTATATTTCAAGCTCTTCTTTATTGCTTCTAGATTATTGCAATTCAAGCTCCATCTGGTTGAATCCATCAACAATTCTACTGCATTCTTCATATTTTTCTTTCAAGGACTGAGCAAGATTCTCTTCATTCTTCTTTTTCTCTTCAATCTCCTTGGTCATCCTCATCACAATATATTCCATCTCATGCTTTAGGACAACATTATCTTTGGTGAGATTTTAACATTCTTTTGTCTTCTCTTTAAAGGATAGACTTAGGTGTTCATCTTCCATTCTTTTACTTTCTTTCTGCTTGATTTGATTACATAGTTCCTTTGTATTTTCCCTGGACTTATTGATTTTGTCTTTCAATGATTTAATGAATTTATCAACATTCATGAGGCTTTCTTGCAATTCCTGTACTTCAAATTTGGATTGATCAAGAATATCTAGTGCCACCAAAAGTTGTTGTTGAAGACTTCTGGAATCCATTGAATCACTTTCCTAGATCTTCCCCAAACTATTAAACTTGTTTTGAGGAACTAGGCTCTGATACCAATTGTTGGAATCAAGGAACACTGAGAGGGGGAGTGAATAAGTGTTTTACAATATTTAACTTTATTAACTTGATCTTTAAACCAATAATAGTATTGAACCAAAAGAAAGATGCAAGAACAAAAAGTAATCAACCACAACACCATAACACAAGGAATTTTTACTTGGAAACCCTATTAGGGGAAAAACCATAGTGGAGATTAATCCAAAAAATGAGTATACTCAAAATAATTGTTTACAAATGGGGAATGTGCATGCCTTCAGGCACACTACCTAGAGCTCACTACTCAAATACAAAAGGGTTTACTACAAAAAAGAAGAATCATAGATAGACAACTGGATTGGATGAACTATGAGTTAGCATCTGCTAATGCCTAAGTATAGCTCTAGTTAAGCACATTAATCACATTCTTCACACTCTATTTGATTCTGCTCTTGAAACTCTATCTGCTTAAATTCGGATCACCAATCTCCTGTGCAAGTGAAACTGTGCATAATCAATCTATATTCCTTCTAAATTTCACATCATATCACAACACACCTCAAAATGATATGAGTAATCTCTTATATATATCCACAATAAGAGATTACATCAATTATATGTCATCTTTAACAAAATATAAAACATGTACAAACTATCAACTCAATCCATAAAAAAATATTATTGCAAATCAACCAATGTCAGCCACAATATATTGAAGACCCCAAATAATATCCTTGAACATGAAACACCTTCAAATATTATTCCTCAAAGATCTACAACATGCTACAATCACCCTATAAGCCTTTCTGCACCGTTAGACTAAAAATCAATAAACTAGATCTTCTAACTTGCACACCAATCAATATGAAGCTCTATGATTCAAGGATAACATAGTTCATACATCAAAAGGCCTTCCCTGAGATCCAAAACACAAAATGATAACAAAAAATTGCATACGAATCAACGCACACAATTTTTTCGGATGCCCTGTTTTAGCTTTGACAGTTCACACATTTCTTCAATTTGACATCTATTAGAGAAAATATTGAGGTGTGGATCTAATTAATAACTAGGGTTGCCATCAATGACAAAACTAGATGACTTGTGCAATGTCTCTTTCCAATAGACAAGACTATGCAAGTGATGGCATAGTGAGATGTCATCATTCCACTTAGCTATCAGTGAGGCGATAGTGATGCTAGAGGATGTATGACAGATTTTGTAATTGTCGATACATGGTGACCACGTGATCTATGATTTTGACACCGGATATGATTCCTACCACGAGGTGCTTGACTAGGAGTATATTAACATGGTCACTTCCAAGATTGACCTTGATATTTACAGAGGTCAGGTGTCGACTTTCAGACTGATCATTGTAGTAGTGATCTTAGGTTTGGTTGCTCCAAATAGGTGGAGCAGAAGATTCAGTCTAGGATGGGGGATGGCTTGGCCTAGGATGCTCTTCTAAAGGAATCAGTTTGAATAGAGACCAATGATGCTAACCTCCCTTTACCATGTTATGCATGACTTCATATATTGCGATGGTAGATCCATTGGCACATGGGTCACTCTTCTCCACATTTGGGCTTGGGAACACATCAATGTGCTTTGACCTATTGTTTAGATGGCAGATGTAGAGCCAGATGATCCAATTGTTTAGAGTTACAAGGGTTCCATCAAATTACAACACATAGGGTAGCTCAATATTCCTCCTTGGCATTGAGTGATTGATGATATGATAGTATTTCGATGGTAACCATGGCTTCAAATTCTAGCTTGGTATGATGATGTTCAATAACTTTTCTTTGCTCGACAGACCCAATACATGTAGGGCTGAGAGAACACTATTATAGAGAGATACTTTCCTAATAGGGTTTCCAGATAGTTTTTTGAGAGGCAACACATGCTTGATGATCACTATACGTTCATTTTTTCTAGGTTAGCCTAAGAGATGACATGGGGACACACAGTCTTAGCCCACGAGGTTGTTGAGGGATTCCAACATCTTCTTGCTAGGCCATGGGCCCATGATCATGAATAGGAAGATGCATTGACTATTCCTACTTATGATTCATGGTTAGTAACCCCCTCATCAATTGATAGATCCAACATGTATACCTTCATGAGGGAGTGATCAAGAGGGAGGGGTGTAGGCAAAGGTAGAGGTCAACTAGATGATGGGTAGGGCAGAGGATGGGGAAGACGATAGGATAGCCAAGATTGACAGGTCCCAAGTGCACCACTAGAAAATTAGTAGCCTCTATAGCAACCACCAATATAGCAGCCACCAATATAGTAGCATCCACCGCCGAGGCTAGATCCCTGTGATGCACAAATTCAACAGTTGTAGAAGTAGTTGTAGGGGGTCACAATTGAATGAGATCAAGATCATCAACATATTTTGGCTATCAATGCTAAGAGAGACCAAGCATGACAATAGGTAGTGGCATTGATAGCATAGAGGGACCAAGAGCATCAAATCAAGTAGACCACTAAGATGCAGTTGGCATAGGAGATCGGGTGCCACCAATAGTTGGAGACTATGATAGTTGTAGCTTAGGGATGGATAGTGTCTACTTGATTGTATAGAGAGGTTGTGATCCAGGTGGCCTATTATCACATGAATTACCACTCAGATGTTTCTATGGTGATTAGGTAGTCAGATTATTTGTAGAGTGGGGCACATCCCTAGGCTAAGGATTGCCATATAGATAGCTCAGTGAGGGTAGTAGGCATCATGACTAGCTTTCTTGTACATACACTTTTTTATTATTGCTCAATTCTTTATACAAAAATACGTTCATGGGCTCCTTTTTGATAGCCTTGTAGATATTGTACTTTTGATCGATATACATACACTGATTTAGATATTGTATCATGATAGTCATTTTAAAAAATATGTATGATATACGAGATGATATGGATTCAATATGCGATGTGATGTGTTTGTTTATTTCATGCTTATGAATGTATGGATGCACTTTGATATGATGTGATTTGATGTGATATGCTTATGTATTATGATCATGTATGGATGAAATGTAATGAATGATTGTGTTTCCCTTTATGATGCGATGATATGAGATGTAATGATATGGAATGGATGCAATGTTATATTCTTCTCTCTTTTTTTAGTATCTTTTCATGACATACCACGGGATAGATGATATGATATGCTTATGTGGTGCTTATGTAAATGATACAGATGCATTTCTTTTTGTGTAATTTTTTATGCAATTTATGAGATGATGATGTATAAATTTGGATGTATGGATGGATAATATAGATGTTTATGCTTATGATATGATAAAGTGATACATGTTTATGATATGTAATGCAAAAATTTAAAATGCTTAGAATAACAAATTTGTATTATTCATCGCAACTTAAATGATAATGATGATGCAGGATGTATGTTTTATGGTGTGATTATGTGAGATGTATGCATGTTGATGATTTGTGGATGCAGGATGGATGCATTGATGATGTTTTTGTTGACTTTCATGATACCAGCTTAGTGTGGAAAGAAGATAGAAGAAAAAAGATGAATTATTTTGACCATTGATTTTGATGATTGATTCAAAATATCCAACAAGTTATGATCCACCAAAACTTTATTAGAGATAGTGATTATAATTGCATGATGATAACTTTCTCACATCTTAGGATTGAGATTTTCTGTCATTTCTCATTATTTGATTTAACACATAGGTACAATGCATCAAGGTATTGATAACTAGGATGGTGTTGTATCTCGTGTAATGGACTTTATCTCTACAAACAGATAGGATAGTTCTTGTTCACATCTTGACATATGAAAACCTCAGTGGAATGTAAGTTAGAAGTTTAGAATACATTGAACCAAAGCATACACAATAGTCACCAATGCACTCCAAATAACTTTCCTACACACAACTAAGCAATTATGTGCCAAGATTATTTTACAAGAATACCCACAAGCACAACAAATGAGAGATAATGATCGATGCCCCATTCCTTTCTCTCTAAATTTTTTTGATAGAAATCATCGAGAGATCCTTGGAATGGGTCATTGAGATAAATCATAAGAAAAGGTTAAAGACAAATAGTCAGTGTTATCTATATCTCTTGCCAATTTATTTTAGCTAAGGTGATTTATGATATTGATGCCCATCGCAAGAAGGATACATCCTAGGACATGTTGATTAGGGGGTTTGATTAGGATGAAGTGTGTGATAAGTCGTTGATGTAAATTTTACTAACACATTTACCTATGATTTAGACTTTAGATTTTGAAAATTAGGTTCTCACTTTATGACTTATGATAATTGATTTATATTTTTTACCAAAGGTTGAAGGTGATGATCAAGTTATTAGGGATGGAGGTTTATTATAGGTGAAAGAAAAATGGGATGGATGGTTCTGGGATTTTCTAGAATATTTCAATGTTTTTGGTATTTTGGAAATGTTTTAAGGTTTTTTTTGGTATTTTTTGAAAGTTTATGTGAATCTTTTGGTTTTAGGTTATTTGAGGTTGTTTAGGGTATTTTAAAGTTTTATGAATGTTTTTGTGTTTTCTAATTTTCTGATGTTTAGGGTCTTTTCGATATTTGAATGTTTAGGGGTTTTCCAAGTGTTGACTAAGAACCTAACCTAAAAGACCTATCTTAGGGGACTTGAGGGTTGATCAAAATTAGCCTTGCCTACATTATATATGTAGAGACCACATAGTTCAATTGACTTGACTTATTGACAATGAGAAATGAACAGTTGATGGATTTCCAGTTTATTATGATGGACTCCTAAAGACTGACCTAGGGTGTCTCAGGGGCACATCAATGATGGCCTTGCCAAAATTCAAGCTGAGAGACTCATAGTTCCACAAGGTAGTATTTTTGGATTTTTAATGTTTTGACCTTTTTAGGAATTTTGATGTGTTTTGGATGTTTTGGATTTTTCCTTTACAAATTTTGAATATTTTTGGATTTTAGCTGTAGATGTATTAGCAAATGTTTTTGGATTTTTAATGCAATCTTGATGAGTGTATGGATATGTGATTATTTTAGTGATATTTTTTGGGATTTTGTTGAAAACCAAGCTATGATTGATTGATTTGATTGATGGATTGATGATGATAAATTTTTTTAGGATACACAACAATGCAAGGATAGTGTTAAGCAATATGTGGATTGAGAAGGAAATCCTGAGATGATGATGGATTGATTGGATAAGTTTGGTTAATATTTTGAAGCTTGGTTTGGAATAAAATTGATTGGAATGATTTGATATGATGTTGAAGTGCAAGGTAGATTCAACAAATATAGATTTGTTTGGATTGATGTTTGATAAAAGTTAAATCTTCATAAGGAACATATTCTCATCAAAATGTGTCATGGGCTAGTGTTTTGGATATTTTCTTCAAATGATTTGACCAATTTGATTTTTTGTTTAGAAAATGTTTAGATCACAACATGAGTTATAGGATATAGCTCAAGATTTATTCCTGAAGCAAGATGTAAGTATATACCCCCAGTGTATGGAATGATATGGTTGGATGCATGGATAAATAAATGGATTGATGGATGGGTATGTGAAGGATGAAAAGGATTATTTTGTGATATGATAACATATTGGATAGAGAATGTTTCTTTGGAAAATGCCTCATGGCTTAGATAATGCTAGTTGGGATAGGATCTATGATAGTGACCCATGTCAAGATTTTTACCATAAGCAAGTGTGAAGTACATACCAAACCTTTTCCAAGATCAAGATAAGTTAGATTGGATGATAATGGATTGGATAATGAAGGGTTCTTGTTTATTATGGATAAGATGGATGTAATGTGGGATTTATTATGGATGGTATGAGATGCCTCCACTTGAAATGGTGCACATAGATGCTCGATTCTACTCATGATGCTTATTTTCTAGGTTACCATCATGGTACTTGTCCAAAGCACCAACAAAAGTGGTTTTCACTAGAGGAATTTTTTTTTCTTTACTATTTTTTTTTTTTTTTTTTGAAAGTTTATGCTATGTCAAACCACCTAGTGGTCCTGATGTAGACATTGTTGGTGTTGATATAGATTTTTTTTTCATGATGTGCCAATGATATCCTACTTGGAGGAGTTTTGCTAAGATATAGACACTTGAATGTAACCCCAAGATCTTTTCATCTTCTTTATCAATATCATAGTTAACCTTAGATGCACACATCACAATAGAGTTCCCTTAGAGTCCTTATGATAAAGAGTTGCTTCCAACACATGATCAATACAAGAGTTGGATATCATGGATGTTGAAGTGGATGGTGGAATACGTTGAGGGATACAAGATGTAGATGGATTGGTTGATAGTTTGGAATATTTGATTCTCCAAACTTGAGATGATTTGAAATAATTGGCGGATATGGAGATTTGATTGGGACCAAGTTCTTCATAAACTTTGTAGGTCACTATTGAAGCTTTCTTTGTATTGAAAAATGCTTTTGATGGATGAATTTCCCTTTTTGATTTTACCCCATAGTTTCATTGACTAATGGAGAGTGATAGGGATAATTTTATTTATTTTGCTTTGGTATCCATTTTATTTTTTCTTGTCCATTTTTCTTTGTGGATTCTTTTGCTTCAATAATTTTCTATTTTCTTTAATATAGACCACTTTCGTGTGGTTGGTCCCAATTAGTGGGTGGAAATATGTGTGGATGATGATTAATGAAATCAATGGTTGGTGTGTTGGTAGTCATTTCCTCCAATATTATGGGATTATTACTGACATGTTTTGATTTTGCTACTGACAAACCATTTCCTTGTTCAAGATGTTTTTTCTTTGTTGATTATTGATAATTCTTGGCATCCTCATACTAACTTTCTTCAATCAATATGGAGGGTGTGTAATTTTGATGTTTCTTCAAAAGGTGTTAATGCTTTACAATCCATATAGGAGTCTTCCCCATGATCCATTTTTTCTTGCTCTTAAAAGGATGTTTCTAATTTACCATCCATGTAGAAGTCTTCTTCATGATAAATTTTTGATATGTCTATGAATTATGCTATGAATTTATCATGTGTAAAGATAATAATATTAGGAGAATCTTTTTCTTTGGTAATGATATCAAGAGTAGGAGAATCTTGTTTTAGATGAAGATCACCTATATGTCCATTAAGAGTAAGCATCTCATGGGTAGATAGAGGAGTATGTGATATATGGATATGATCATTATTTGTGACATATTGTCTGGGTTGGAGAATTTCCATTAGATAATGGTAGTACCTTGGAGATACAGATTATTGCTCTTAATTAATTTTGGAATTTATTTTGACATGCTTTGGATCAAGCTCTTGGCATGGGTCAATTTCAAAGGATGGATTGATTAAAAAGGGTTCTTGAATGTCTTCATTAAGCATGGG
The DNA here is from genome assembly GCA_007258455.2 of Sequoia sempervirens. Taxonomy (NCBI): domain Eukaryota; kingdom Viridiplantae; phylum Streptophyta; class Pinopsida; order Cupressales; family Cupressaceae; genus Sequoia; species Sequoia sempervirens. The sequence continues at coordinate 42,094,386 of VDFB02193867.1, read as the reverse complement.
TATTGGATTAATATTTTCTTGATCTTTGAGTGGATTTTGATCAAGTGTTGAGTTGAGGATTCCTTCAATATATGCAACCATGAGGTCAAAGGATGTCAATATGTCTTGGAAAGGACCATTGCTAGACTTTGGTAAAAGATGTTGATCATTCCTTGGAATAAATTCTTGAGATATGTCCTCTAAATCATTAGGTGATGTAGAGACATTGTCAACACGATCATTGGTAGATGAATCTTCAATTTTTTCCTCAAACATGGTGGTGGGGACATGGCCAATGTTTTCAATCATAGGATCAAATGATGTTAATGCTTCTTGAAATGGATCGTTGTTGGATATTATTGATGGGTCTTGATCATGATAAAAAAAAATGAGTCTTGATGTATGTTGATTTGATTGTTGGATGTGGTAGAAACATCTTCAAGGTTCCCATTAATGGATAGATCTTGATCATATTTCTCAACAATTATGGTGGAGAGATTGTCATTTCTATCATTAATGGTTGAATCTTGATAATTGTCTTAAACAACTATTTTTTCTTGATCAAGAAGGTCTTGGATGAGATGTTTGAGTTCAATAAAATCTGACATGTCATGACCTTTTGTGCTATGGTATTCACAATAAGAATTATCATCATCCCATAGGAACTTGATGCTAGATTCACCTCCATTTAATGCTTTTGAAAGATTGATAAGTTCAGCATGGACTAAAGTGTTTAATGTTGATTCAACTGGCTCGCCTAAAAGAGTGTATTCATGTTTGGTGATGGTGTTGTTATCTTGCAAAGCTTGTGCTTGGTTTTTTTGATCTAGTTGTGATTCATCTTGGAGATGTGATTGATCTTGTTGTTAAGGTTGTTGATTTTGATATCCAACTTCTTGATATTGAAGATGTTCTTGATGTGGTTGTAGAAACAACTCAATGTTTTGATGACATGATTAAACCAATGGGGGAGTGTGTCGATTTTGGGGTGGTGATGCCTCTTTGTGATTTGAATCAATGAATTCTCTAAGTATATCAATTTGATTTCACATAATTTGATCTTGATTTTGATTTTGATTTTGATACCTATAGACATGGAACATGTACTGACAAACTTGATCTTTATTACTAACACCATTTCATCCTAAATAATCCCTTAGTCTAACCATTTAATTGAATACCCTTATTTTATTAAATTCATCAATTTTTCTCCCCTAATTAAATAAATAATTTATTTGATTAAGTCATTCTCTCTTGTTAATTAAATCAATCAATCTAATCTAATTATCTCTATTTAATTAAATAATCTATTTTATTTGATTAAATCTCTAAATTCATCCTATTAAATTAAATAAATTAAACCTAATTTTATTTAATCTAACATCACCCCTTTAATTAAATATATCAAAAATCTTTATTTAATTAATCTCTGAATTATATTCTTCTCATATTTTGATTTAAATCAACCCATAAATCTAAATCAATTGGTCACATCATCTAATCCCTAATTAAATTAATTAAACTTTGATTAATTTAATCCTCATTCATGTCCCATCCTCTATATTTTGCCACTTGCACATGAAAATAGATTTAATTCATTTATTAAATCTCTATTTTCTCTCAACATGGCATAATAGAGGAATATTCCTTCAAATTTGAATTCTTCCAAATGGACTTTGTCCTTCCAAAAAGGCATTTATTTCACCTTACAAGTCATTTTTCATTGAGCCAAGTGACCATTACTCCATTTGACTCTCCCTCCACCTTTTCATTTCAACATTTTCAAATTTTAAATATATACATTTATAGGCACATTCATCAAAATGTGCACATCCTTCATCCATCCATCTCTTGACAAGTGGCACCTTGCCATTGGTTGAAAGTTAGTCTCACATTGCTTCATTTTAGGAATTTATCCAACTTGTCTTCCTATAAATAAGAGGCTTCACTCCTCATTTCAACATCCAAAATTTGAGAAAACTTAATATACTCAAATCCATCCTCAAGCATTAGCCTTTTCATCCATTTTATCAAAGTCTTAGCTAGGTTATGGAGGTTTTTCATCATGGAGCACACTTGAATCTTCAACAAAGTGGATCACATCTTCATAAAATCACCAAAAAATACATAGGAGTTGGGAAAGGGACAATTTTCACATCAAATTGGCATGAATTCCCCCATGGGATCAAGAGTTTTATTTGCATTTGAATAGGATTTGATAGCTTTTGTTTATGATTGTTTATGTCCTTCATCTCATTTCTTGTTCTTTGCAGTTTAAATGGATTTCTTGGGGAATCTTGATACTAACTTGCATTCAATATAACAATGTGTTTGTTTCTTGTGTTTATGTAGGTTTAGGATCTTGGTTCTACATTTTGGTGCTAGGAGGGTGAAATCTCATTTTCTAATCACATTTTTATGAAAAATTATGTGCTTTTTTTGTTTTTGGTGTCTATAGGAAAGTGTACCATTGAAAAACTAGCGTTGCTATTCAGAACTGCTACCTCACCAGCATCGCCATATAGCACCGCTCCAAATTTCAAACTATGACACCTTGGTATTCCCGCCCAAAATTCAAAATCTTAAACTGCACCGTTGGGTCTATTCTAACACACTAGAATTTTTAAATTCCAAATTGCATTACTAGGTGAAATAGTGACACAATCACAGTCTTTGTCCTTGCTGTAGAATGACGTTGATTGATAAGCAATGCTATATAACACCGTTGGATAGCTTCAAATTGCACCACCTGTGCAGACTCCATCGTTAAAGGGAAGTAAAAAATGAAATTCAGTTTTTTATGGCATGTGCATTTTTCAATTTTGATCATTTAGGTTATTACTTGCTTTTATAACCTTTGTTTTATAGGTCTAACTGGTTTAATTGTAGGTTGACTTGATCAAAGGTGAATGATTAAAGAGGCATGATGACATCACTCTTTCATGATACTAAGTGTTTCTAAACACTTTAGTGTTTGTTTAACACTCTTAGAGAATTCACAATTTCTCTTAAAAGTTTGTTATCTTTTCATATTCTTAGGACCTAATAGATTTCTTTTGGGCTCTAAGAAAAATATTTCAACTTATTGTTACAAAGGGCTAAAATTAACTTTAGGGAAAACTCACTAGATTTGGTTTAAAGGATTAACAATTGAACAAGGAAATCTTCATATTTCCTTTGTGCTTAAAAATAAGTTATTATTGCTTTGTGGATTTAAAATGAACATGTGCTACTTTTTCTTGTAATTACTTACTCAAAATAATACCATCGAAAAGATGTATGCACTTCTCTCGTGCCTCATGACAATCTTGAGAATCAACCGGCCTTTTGGTGATCTTAAGTTGGGTAAAGTAATTACCTCAATATTTCATTTTGGGATTAAAATTGAACACATCTTGCGAGTGTGAGTGGAACCTATCGCGTGTATTCTCTCTTTGTTTCTCAACAAGTATTGATCGAGTTATGGATATGTTTGCTCACTTTTATTTATCTTAGAGGGCCTACCTTGTGGTAAAAAGTTATCACCCAAGGGAATGACCCAATCGATAACACGCTAAATCCAAGTGTATTTCTAGCCGAGATATAAAAGTGGGTACTAGAACAAAGGCCAGTATCACGTGGTTGGTCCCAATGAGAAGGGCATAAATGGTCTCTCGCTACATGGGTCAATCCCTATGAATAGAAAGTCTGAATTAAAACCCTTGTTTAGAAAAGGCCAAAATCCCTATCTATTCGTTGGTGCAAGAATGGTTGTTCTGAAGCTGCCCCACACTTTTACGATTTTTAGTAGAAATGGAAAGTATGCCATCAGAGTTTCATGGGTGATGATGCTTGGCTACCCCGTATAAGTGAGTGTCATGGAGGGGAGCCAGTGGGGTAAAGCATCTAACCATTCGCTAAAAATAAGCATAGTTGGACTTGTTCAAGTGGGGACTCAACAAATACAATATTTCATATCCATAGGGTTGTACTTGTTCTTAGTTACAAAATAGTTTGCTTGTTCATAAACATTGAAAAACAAAAATCAACATTGTCATAAAAACTTCAAACCCTTTAGGAAGCAAATACAATTGACCAAATTTGAGTGTTATTGCTTTCCCTTGGGATTTTATCCTTAGAGGTTTCTAAACACTTGGATTTATATCTCAATTTTCTTACTAAAGTCAACAATAGGAAAATTTTTCCTTAATTTCCTTGATTTCCACATAATACACTTTTTGGGATGATAAGAAGTTAGGACATTAGACATTTAGTTTGAAAACTTAATCAAGAAGTGTTTGTGGTAAAAGGAAGTCACTAAGGAAAGTTAAGAACAATTGGATCCCACACATGTGTCTCCGATGATTTCATGCAAGATCAAAATCCAGAAACCAAAGTCAAAAGCTCTTAGTCCAAAGGAACACCAAAAGCGTCTCTCAATGCTCTATGAATTTAGACAAATATTACTTTTCAACTTTTACAGGAAAGCTTCAAGAAACAATCCTAATTTGTATGAGTTATTCATCAACAAAATCCAAATCAACATTATCAAAATCCTTGAAATCCTTGAATCAAAACATCAAATCATCTTTGGCTAGGTATATGTAGATGCATCCTTCTTCACGTGCTTAGTCAAATTTCCTAAAATCATTTTGTTTAGCTAGGTATATGTAGATGCATCCTTCTCCATATGCTTGGTTGAATTTTCATCTTATTTGAATATGTGTGGGTAGATACATCCTTCTCCCTACACTTACTCAAATTATCATCCTTTGAGCAAGTCTATCCCATAGATAACATCCAACATCTTGGGATCCATTTGTTCATTATTTAAAACCAAAACAATCCAAAATAAAATCAAGGTTAATCCAAAGTCCAAGAATCCAAAAATCAAAATCCAAAACAAATCCAAGAATCCAAAAAGTCCCAAAAGTCTAGCATTCCCTCAATATTTTCTAAGAGTTCAATCATCCATGTCATCCATCTTTCACACATTTCATCATTACATATTTTACCCTTAAAAAATCCTAAACTTTCTCTTTTGTACCTAAAGTTAGATCAATCCAAAGAATTATAGAATCATCTCCCATATTCTTGAAATTTGATCCCTATTTTATGGTGCAAAATAGATCTCAACACAAGAGGAACATGGAAGCCAACAAAGAAACATCCACTTCAAGTGACCTAAGTCAAACCAATTCCAAAATGAATCCCGTTGTATCAAGAAATTCTCTAACTAACTTTCCTTCATCAACACAAAATATACAAGATGAAGGTCAAGTGGAGGATCTCACCAATAATCCCTTTGGCATGTCACAAGAGGAAATCACCGAGATAGTCCAAAATCCTAAGAATCATGGAATAATCAACATCATGATGAGACTCAATCCTTCACTATACATTCTTGAATTAGCAAAATGAGGGGATAAACTCCCTTCTAATTTTTATATGAGTACCATTGTGGAACCATCTTTTGGGGTCATGCCTCCAATTTCATCCATGCCCCCAATCTCATCTACACCCCCAATCCAAATTGACACTCAAAGCATCCCACAAATAATATCATCTATTGCTCCAACTCAACACATTGTTAACAAGGGGAGAACATTTCTCAATGCACTACAAACACACCCCCTTGTGAATAATCAATATTTGGACGCAAACACCATCTTGGGGAAAATCGTACCCCAAAATCCATCACACCCATATGTCCCCGTCACTTTTCATGATCCCAGTGACCCATCATCATCATTGTTTCATGCAACACCTCAAACCTCTCTCCCCATAACCTCACAAGGAGATGGTGACTTATTTGGACCAAGGGGCATCTTTGACCCTACATCTTCATCATTTCTTCAAGGAAGTATACCACCCACATTTCCACCACTTCCACCATTTCCATCAATATCCACACCACCTCTTGGTTTAGGGCTTCCCCCTCTACCAAACGTTAATCAAAAAAATCAAATCAACCCACCAAGCATCAATCAAAGCATCATACCAAATCCTCAAATCTTTCCATCGATATCACAACAATAGATGGAAACCATCCCGATAATGTAAACCATCACCACATCATCAACCATACCTCAAAAAATGGTCTCACAAGGACCAAACGCATCAATCGCACCATCCACCACTCAAGTCCCAAACATTAATATGATGACGCTTCTCATCACCAAAAAAATCACCATTCCAAACCCACCTCCACCACTACCACCACCCAATCCAAAGGCATTAAGCCAATATAGTATTGCATTGCAAGCCACTCAACAAGATGCTTACTAGAAAGCACTCCAACAAATAAAAAATTGACAAGTTGCATAGCTAGCTGCTCAATAAGCAACACAAGTAGCTCAAGCTGCTCAAGTTGCACAACAAGCACAATAGGTTGCACAAGCCCAAGCCTTATTGCAACAACAACAACAACAAGACACTCAAGCTTCTCAAGTAGTGCATGTTGCACAAGTTGCACAAGCTGCCCAACAAGCACAAGTGCAAGCTCAAGCTTAATACCAAGCCCAACAAGCTCAAGCACAAGTGCAAGCATAGTCACAAGCAACCCAACAACAAGCATATCAATAAGTGCTGAAACAATACTAAGAACAACAAGAAGTAGCTCGATTAGCAGCCCAACAACAAGCATTGTTGGTGCAACAGTAGAAACAACAAGCTCAACAACGGGCACTATTAGCACAATAGAAACAAGACCAACAACTAGCATTGTTGGTACAACAACAATTGCAAGCATACCTGGCTCAAAAAAATTGCAAGAACCATCCATCAATACAACAACCAATCCACCCATCCCACTGGCAATTGAACCAACTCAAAAAACATTAATTCCACCCCATGATCCACAAAATGATGTGACAACACAAATCAAGTTGCTCTCGCAACAAGTGATTGATCTTGAGTCAAGGAGAACCATGAAAAAACCCAACAACTTGTGTCCTTATCCATTTGATAGGAGTCTTGTAATGAAACCATTCCCAAAGGGATTTGAGATCCATAAATTTGATAAATACCATGGGAAAGAAAACCCTGAAGATCACATCAAGGAATTCTAGGTTCATTGCATGGAAGTCGCATATGATGATACATATTTGATGTGGCTATTTCCTAGAAGTTTTGCTGGCCACACCATGGAGTGGTTCTCTCACCTTCCTCTTGGCATCAAAAATTTCCAAGAGATAGTAGATGCATTCATCAAAAACCACATATTCAATATCGGTAAGGATGTCAATCTAGAGGAACTATCAGCTCTGAAGCAAGAAAAAAATGAATCATTTGCTTCATTCCTACAACAATGGTGTTCCAAGGCCAATCAGAGCAAATGGGTCATGCTAGAAGAACAACAAGTTTGCACTATCATATCCAACCTCGATGGAGCCTTGGAATTCCATCTCAAAGTGAAAGGAATCACCACATATGACCAATTGATCTCTAAAGAGCTCAACATCGAATGAGCCCTTATGACACAACCTAGAGGATCACTTGCATCTCCTGAACAATAAAAAATTCACCCATCCACCAGTTACAATGAAAATACTCGCATATGGGAAAAGAACCAAAAGATTACCAATGATGGCATTGTCAACGCCAAAGTTGTTATCATTGCCCCTCGACAAAACAAACCCACACCCCCACAACAACCCCAAAACCACCATCAAAACAACCATCAAGCTAACACAGTGACACAATAGCTAAACAATCAAATGATCAAAGGGGACCACCCCAGTGAAACAAAAACTCCCCCAAGTGTAAGTACACTACTCTTGGGGAACCACTAGAGGTCGTCATGTACAAATTAAAAAGTGAAAACCTCATTAAGGTTCCCACGTATGAGAATTACCAAGAACTAGACATGAAACCACCTTGGTACAATGAAAACCAGCTTTGTGACTTTCAAAAAATCAAAGGATATACTAATAACAATTGCATGAGGTTAAAAAACCTAATCCAAGACCTCATCGATCAAAAATTCATAAACATGGAGCAACCGACAAGAAATTAGAACCTCGAGATCTACACAAATCTGATGCTTAATCATAACAACAAAGGGAACAACAACAATGAGAAAGGAAAGAAAAAGTATGGCAATGTAAATCATGTATATGACCATGTTGTCACATCCTTAGATGAATATTGTGCTACTATCACCATCAAAGAAGCCCATGCTGATTGTGGAGTCACCACAAGAGGCAGAAAAATCACCATCACGTGGTCATCTCAGCCAAACAAAGTACCCACTTCTAACTCAAGATTTGTTCCCAATGGCTATAATGTCCTTGATCAGCTAGAAAGAACCCCAACACAAATCTCCATCATGGAGTTGCTAAAAATTTCATCCACCCATTGAAAGATCCTTGAGGAAGCATTAGGTTCATCCACCGTCCTCACAGATCTTGATGCAAAACAATTCCAAGCTATGGTCAGAAACATCATTACCCCTAGCCTCCTTACATTCTCTGATCAAGACTTTCCCCTCAACCATCTCACAATTGTTCACTCCATCTAGAAGTCCTAGTGCATAAGAACAAGGTCAAGATATTCCTATTGAATGGAGATGCAGGGTTAAACATTTGTTCCATCAAGCTCATTAAGAACCTAAAAATCTCAGAGGATTCCATCGAGAATGGAAAAGGCATCACCATCAGGGCATATGGTGATCAAGAAAGAGTGTCTCAGGGCACTATTCAACTCCCTATTCAAGTAGGGCCAATAATCATGGAAACCACCGATCAGGTCCTGGACCTCTACTTGCCTTACAACATTCTCCTAAGAAATCCATGGATTCATGCAATGCAAGCACTAGCTTCAACCTTCCATCAATGTGTCAAATTCACATATGAAGGTCAAGAGGTCACCATCCATAGGGATCTTGAACCATTCTCCTACTTCAAGAACCTAGAGGAAAAATATTATAAAATCCCTCAAGTGCCTATAAATGATGAAGGTCCATCAACTCCATATATTGATCCAACCACTCTCTCTTCTACTTCTGTGACAAAGACACTTGCCACTCCCACCATCTCCACCATCTCTCATATCAAGGTCATCATCTAGGACAATGGTTGTGGAAACTATACAATTCCCAAAAATTCCTTTGTGGTAGGAGAGTTACCACAATCTTGTGGATCACGAGGATGACTACAATTAAATGAAGCCTCCACATCCCAAACATCCACTAAAGGATATTCCAACTTCAAAATTTGGGGAGATCTCAGCTGAGAAGTAATCAAGGAGGATCTATCCCATCTCTTATATGAAGACAATAGACCAGCAACCAATCTACCCATGGACGATAGCAGCAAAGGTCTGCAAATGATGCTTGCAATGGGCTATGACAAACACCACAAACTAGGAAAAAATGACAATGGGCTTCTAATACCCCTCATTCCTGAGATGAGAATGAGAAATATTGGCCTTAGATGTACCCCTCTGAGTATAACCATACTTGGACAAGGTCCCCTAGTTAAAGCAATCAAGACTCCCTATGAACCAACACCAATTGAACTCTACTTACCTATATCCACTAGCCATCTCATAGATAATTTTACTTTTGACATAACTAGTGTCTATAGTAGTAGTGATGATGAGGAAGATACCATAACTGACCTACCCATTCCTTTTGATAATTCCTCACTCCTTATGATCAACACCCTATCCTATGAGTTTGGAAACCAATCCCATGAGATAAAGCTAGTCTGCCCTCAACTCATTGACCAAGACCAACGCGGACTACCACATCTTCACACATTTGAAAATGATGAGGCAATCTCAGAATTCATGGGATTGCAAGACACAATACCATGTGGTGATCATAAACTTGGATTTGAAATCATTCTAGACACATAGGCTTACTACAAGGAGACGATTGAGTCCTTTAGTCACAAAAGTGAAAATATGAGAATAATCTCAAGATCCTTGAGTGAAAACCACATTTTGGAACTCTCTAATCATAAAAAAGTAAAAAGAAAGGACATATCCAATGGTGAAAACCTCTCTAAGGCACCCACAAATGAAGGATTCAATATTCCACTCAGTGCTCTACACTGAGAAAAATTACCAGTTCTGGCAGAAAAGTGCAACCCAATCAACCTAGGAATAGAAGATACCTACACATCACATTCTATGTTGAATCACTAATGATGGAGGAACAAGAACTCCTAGCTACCTTACTAAGGGAAAGGAAGGTCAATTTTGCATGGAGCTATGATGACATGCCTGGGCTTGAGTCGGAGATTGTAGTCCATCATCTAGTAGTTTATCTTGAAGCAAAGATTTTCAAATAGAAACTAAGAAAGATGCATCCCCAAATAGCCTTGCTAGTCAAATGGAATTGAAAAAGCTACTTGATGCAGGGTTCATATGACCAATTGACTATCCCAAGTGGGTATCAAATTTGGTTCCTATTTCAAAACCTGATGAAGCCATCTGAATCTACATGGATTCTAGGGATCTTAAAAAAGCATGTTCAAAAGATAAGTTCCCATTGCCTAACATTGACATGATAGTAGACATGACAACAGGACATGAGATGCTTTCTTTGATGGACGATTTCTCTAGATACAACCAAATAATGATTGCCAAAGAAGACTGACACAAAATTGTCTTCACTTGTCCATGGGGGACTTACTGCTTGAACATGATGCCATTTGGCCTAAAGAATCCTAGGGCCACCTACCAAAGAGCCATGGCATTAATATTCCATGACATGATCCACAAAATTGTGGAAGATTATGTTGATGACATACTAGCAAAATCTAGAAAGAGGAGAGATTACATAGCAACCTTAAGTGCTATTTTTGATAGGATGGAGAAATACAAGGTCCATTTAAATCCAAAGAAGTGTGTCTTCGGCATATAGTCAAGAAGGATTTTTAGGATACATAGTGTCAATGAGAGGAATTGAAATAGATCCAGCTAAAGTGAAGACAATTCTTAAGATGGAGGCACCACAAACATTGAAATAGTTGAGAGGCCTCCAAGGTAAGCTTTAGTCCATCCACAGATTCATAGCACAACTGGAAGATAAGAAAATCCCTTATTCTCACCAACTCCACAAGGGGGTAGCATACAAGTGGGATGAAAAGTGTGAAGAATCCTTCAACAAAATCAAAAAATATCTTCTCACACCTCTAGTCCTCATGCCACTAATTCCAAGAAAACCACTAATCCTCTATGTATCAATAACAACAACAGCCCTTGGTGCTCGTCTAGCTCAACATGATGAAAATGGGACAAAGAGAGCCATCTATTAAATCAACCACACAATGGTTGAGCATGAGTTAAACTACTCATTCATTGAAAAATCATGTCTAGCAGTAGGTTTTGCTTCACAAAAAATCATACGCTACATGTTGCCACACAAAATTAAACTCATTGCCAAAATTGATCCACTCAAGTATCTTCTCTCAAAGGCAATGCTCACTGAAAGGATGGCCAAGTGGGTCATGATACTATCAAAATACAACATTGAATATGTAGATTGGAAAGCAATCAAAGGCCAAGTCATTGCAGATTAGCTTGCAGAAGCACCCATCTATTTAAAGAATCCACTCATATCAAAATTTCTAGATGAATCCATTTTCAATCTTAGCATAGTCAACCACTGGAACCTCTACTTCGATGGTTCCCACACGTAGCATGGATCAGGAGCCAATGTCTTCTTCATCACCCCATAGGGGGATTATATACCTAGATCCTACAAATTGGCATTCCCTTTCACTAACAACATTGCATAATATGAGGTTTTAACTATAGGTCTCAGAATAGCAGTACAGTGGCACATCATGGCCCTTAAAGTATATAGAGAATCTCAACTGATAATCAACCAAGTGAATGATGACTATCAGACTAAGGATGATAAGCTCACTCCATATAAGAAATTGGTGGAGACTCTCAAGGAATCTTTCATCGAAATCACATTTGAGTAGATACCCAAAGCAAACAATAGAGCAACGAATGACATGGCAATAATTGGATCCCTACTAGATATCCCTCAAAATTTCCCAAAACATGAATTCCTGGTAGAACAGCTTCTCATGCCTACATTCAAGGTACTAGAGTCAAAATTCATGTGTGAAATCGTTGGTCCTAGTGATCCATGGTACCATGAAATTTATACCTACTTATGAATAGGGGTCATACTTGTTGACTTATCCTCAAGCCTAAAAAGAACCTTTGTCAAAAAAATATCTAGGTTTGTCGTCCTATGAAATACCTTGTATGGTAGAAGCACAAAGGGAACCTTGTTACACTGCCTAAACACTAATGAATCCTTGACTACTTTAACTAAGGTACATAATGGTATTTGTGGTTTGCACTTGAGCAGAATGAGCTTGGCCAAGAAATTGTTGAGGGCAGGGTATTATTAACCCACTATGGAAAGCGAGGAACATGACTATGTTAGAAGGTGTCTACAATGTTAGCAACATGGGGACCTCATCCATGCTCTAGCTCAAGAGCTCCATCCCATCATCACACCATGACCCTTTTCCTAGTGGGGGCTTGATATTTGGGAAAATTACTCCCACCTCATCTAGTGGCCACAAGTTTATCATTACCACCCCTGAGTATTTCACCATGTAGGTGGAAGCCATACCAATGACCTACACAACTAGGAAGAAGATATCAAAGTTCATCTTGAATTATCTCATATGCCACAATGGTGTCCTACAAGCCATTATCTCAAATAATGGGACACCATTCAAAAATTAGGATGTACATGACCTATGTGAAAAATTAAAAATCTAAGATCAATTTTCCACACCATACTATCCCAAAGGAAATGACCAAGTACAAGCCACCAATAAAACCATTCTAAAGATCCTCAAAATATAGTCAATGATGCAGAATGTGACTGGCATTTGTAGCTGAATCCCTCCCTCTAGGCTTATCGAACTAGTATCTGCACACCCACTGATGACACCCCATTCTCCTTGGTCTATAGATTAGAGGTCATATTTCCCATCGAGATCAGGCTCCCATCCCTAAGAATATCACTTTAAAACCTCATCATGGATGAGAAATATCATGTATCAAGGCTGAATGAGCTGGAGCTCCTAGATGAGTAATGTATGGTAGCATTAAATAATTTGTAGCTCTATCAGAACTGACTCAAGAGGAGCTATAACAAAAAGATCAGGAGTCAGAAATTCTAGATAGGAGAATTGGTACTGAAGGAGAATTAGAAGAATGTCTCAAATCCAAATAGCAAAGGAAAATTTGAACCCAATTGGTTGGGACCATTTTTTATCACAACAAGCTATAAGTCAGGGGCATATTAGTTATCAACACCCAAAGGGGAACCTTTACAGGAGCCCATGAACAAATCCCATCTCAAAAAATTTGATGCCTAAAATCTTTCAAGGTATAGAACCAAAAATCCAAAAAAAATAGAAAATTTCTTGAAAAAATGGTTACCCTGATGAAAACCTAGCAAATAGGTGTTTTGGTGACAACAAAAAAATCAAAAAAGCAAAAAATCCAAAAAATCATAAAAAGGATTAAAAATAGTAAAGAGGAAAATTTTCCTCTAGTGAAAACCACTTCAGTGGCACTTTGGGAAAGTACCTTGGTGAAAACTTGGCAAACAGATTCCTTGTGTAAATAAGCACCTTCCACCTACCAGGATCCTCATGGATTGTTCTACATCATCCATCCATTATGCTTCCATCATTAATCACATTCCATATCTCCATCCATCATCCATTCACATTTGCATCATAGCTTGGTCTTGTGTTTGTGTCATGATCCCTCCTAGTACTACTCGGCCCATCCTCAAGGTTAGTTTTTCCTACCTTTATCAAAGTAGTCTATTACATCATGATGGGGCATGTTCTTACCATATTGGATTTGTGTATGTTCTTGAGATCCCAAAATTAGAAAATCCAAAAACATCGAAAAACCATCAAAATCCAAAAAAATTCAAAACATATCAAAATCCAAAAAAAGGTCAAAAATTTATTCAGAAAAGTCAAAAATAGAGTCGTCTTGTTGAACTATAGGTCTCTAAGCCTTGACCGTAGGCAAGGTTGATCTTTGATCATCCCCCAAGACACTTAGGTCAGTCCTTTAAGAGTCCATCATAATAAATTGGAAGTCCATTTGTCCATATCTCATTAATAATCAGGTCAAATTTAATCAAACTACGTGGTCTCTATGTGTATAACGTAGGCAAGGATAATCTATTGATTAGCCTTCAACACCCCTAGGATAGGTCTTTATGTTAGTCTCTTGGTCAAAGTCTTAGAAAACCCCAAAACATTCAAAAAATAAAAAAATTAAACATTTGGAAAATCTTAAAAATACCAAAAATAGCCTCAAAACATTTCATAAACATCCAAATATTTGAAAAAATCCATCCATATCATCTCACTTTCACCCACAATAAACATCATTCATAATAAATCAATCGTCATCTTCAACCTTTGGAAAAACAGTTGCAACAAGTTCAACAGGTCAAAAGTGAAAACCAAAACATCAAAATATCAAGTCTAGGTCAAGTACGTAAACAAGTTGGTCAACTCTTTGTGTCAATAGCCTATCATCCAATCAATCCCATATCAAAATCATCTGATATCATCATGTCCTATGATGCATCCTTCCTACAATGGACATCAACATTAGGCATCATCATAGTTTAGTCTTGGCTAGCAGTATTGAAGAACACTAGATTGTTTGTTTACTTTTTCTTTCTATTTTGATTTATCGTATTGCACTCATTCCAAGGACCTCTTGATGATGTCTGAACAAATGGATTTAGAGAGATAGGAATGGGCCAATGATAATTATCTTTTATCTGCTATGCTTGTTGGATATTCTTGTAATATAACTTGGTCATGCGTGCTTTGTTTAAATGTAGGGAGGATGTTTTAAATATCTTGTTGACCACATGGGAAGACTTGCTTTTCTATGTTTTGGCCGGAGATGTTTGAAATATTTGAACTGCATTCTGAATAAGGTTCAATATGCTAGGTGTGAACAGGAGTACTCCTATCATATTGTCGATTCAAATTCCATCACACTAGGTGCAACGCCATCCTGGTTCTTCATACCATGATGCATCGTGCCTACGTGTGTTATCAAACATAAGGAAATTGGATTTTTGAAAATCCCAACTCCTCAATAAGTCATCATCATCTTGTGTCTTGTTGGAATCTCTTGATTTCTTTCTTTCTTTCTGCACTAACATGGTACCATGATAGTTAATCAAAATTCATCATCGATGTATCCATCCTGCATCCACAAAACCATTAGCATACTGCATACCATATCATATAGAAATACTAAATCATATCACATGCATTGTATCCCCATCCATATTTAATATACATTGGTTATTCTAAGCATCTCATGAATCATTACATTACATTCATTAGCATAAACATTTCATAAATAATCTCATATCACATATAAGTATCCATTATGCCATCGCATATCATATATCAAAGTATCCATATCATAAACATCATTTGCATCCATCATATCATATCATAGATATTGTCATAAGATTCATGACCACATGCATAAACAACATCATCATAATCATATATAAATACATCACCATATAATGCATGAGAAAAAGATAAGGAAAAAGATTGCATTTCATCCATTAGGGTCACAATATAGATATGTTAGTTGCATAAGCATTGCACGTTGCATCATCATATCATAGCAGAAAAGAGATCAAAAAGAGGATAGCATATCATCACATAGCATATAATTGGACATCATAGCATCATAGCATCATCACATTGCATAACATATAGAAAGTAAAAATCATCTATAATGCATAAGTAGAATAGAACATTGCATCAAAATCATCATCCCATATATATCATCAAAATATACACTATCATCATACAAAAATTGGATCAATGTACATGTAATGTCAATAAGTACAATATGGCCCATGGGGCTATCAGAAATTGAGCCCATTAGGCACAAAAATAATCTTGTCTCTGATAAAAAAATGAAGGCTATCCATGTTGGCTACTACCCTTGCCACTTGCTCTCTCTCCATGATCCTTTGTCAGTTTGTGGCCTATCCTCTATGAAAAATTTGGGACTCAGCTTGGTCTCGACACAACCTGGTGGTAATGCATCCTATAATAGTCAGCCTCTTGGATGGCCTCCCTGTATGAATGAAGCGATACCATGTTTCAGGAGGAGGATGTAGCCATGCTCTCTAGTTGTTGATGTCGGCCCATCTTTGCTACTGCTTGTAACTCTATAGCCTTTTCTCTACTAGGCCACCTAGTCCCAGTCTTCACATAGTTGATATCTCTCAGTAGTCAGTGCCTACACCTACACGTGTAATTGCAAAATCTACCCCTTTAGGGTCTGCCTAGAGAGGTGGCTACAAGTGGGGCTAATCCTGATCGCCATCTTTGGGTGGTGTCAGGATTCTATCCCAATGTCCATCCTATCCATCTTGTTATCTTTGGTCCTGATCTTGTATCAGGACATCTTGGTGGAGCTAATACTACTGATCCCCAACTGGCTAATCTGGTGGTGGTCCTCCACCTCCCTGATCCTCGTCTCCACCCCGTTGGCCTCATCCTACTCCCCTACCTCTGGCTCTCCATTGAGTAGATGATGTCCCTGGCACTGTCAGTTTAAGCAGCAGCCTGAACCAATCTTTGTAGGCCGACGTAACCCCTAGATCTTCCTATCCCTAGTAATATGGCCATGGCCTAGCCATTACCTGCATGAAAATCTAAATTGCCTCATGGGTAGGTATATAGTGGCCCCAAGAGCTCTAGCTCATCATCCTCACAAAAAATGGTCATGTACTAATCATCCAACCGATTCTGTGCCTCACCAAATTGTCTCTGAACCCTGCCTGATAGGTACATCTCAATCATCATGTGCTCTCTACCTTGCATAAGTTTTTCCTAGTGGGCAAAGAAAAGTTGTTGCACATCATCAAACCATGTGGGCTATCAAAGGTATGGCTACCGTCTGAACACTAGCATATCATCAAGGACCCTCCTCTAATGAGGAATCCCATGTTGTCTTATATCTGTAAACAAAATATCTCCTCAGTATTTCTAGACTACTGGATCATCTGGCTCCATCAAAATTGGAACAACTCTTGGATGAAGCACATGGATGTGCTCCCACTCACAAATATGTAGGAGTGTAACCCTTGCCCCAAGTGCTCTATCATCTAGATAAGAAAACTCATGAAGATTTATGTAAAGTGAGGTTAGCAGAACTAGCCCCATGCAAATAGTGTCGGTCACTACTGGAGCATGCTCTCCCAAGTGAGCCCCCATCCTAGACTAAAGTATTGGCCCCAATGATCTAGTGTGACAAGACCTGATATAATGGCTGCAATGACTAAGTGGCAGGGTGACACAATGGGCCTGTGGTGCTCTAGCTCGATCTGGCCCTCACATAATACAATCTAATCAGTGTCCATGACGACATAGTAGGCCTCCCTCCCAACATCCATGTCATAAATAACCTACTCTCCAAAGATAGGCAATCTTAGAATCCGCCACATGTCCTCCAATGTGACTATGGCCTTGCCCGTCGAAAGGTGGAATGAAGAGGTCTCACTGTGCCATCTCTCAACAAGTGTCATCATCATTCCCAAGTGTTTTCACATGGGTAGTGTGTAGGTAATGTACCAAAGTCCCATCTCTCCTAGGCACTAGTACTCTCGATTGGTCAAATCATCCAAAAGGCTAAAAATCTCTTGGGACCTATGCTCATGTGAGTAAATCTCTGTCACCTCCTCCTACATTAGGGAAAGTCACTATGTTAAAAATCATCAAAAAAAATATTGATCATGACTTGTCCTAGCATTCTAAAGTAACTCCAACATCATTTCCTATGAAGGTGGTGCAGTTTGCAAACTTCAAACTACACCGCTAAAGTCTTCAAACTCCTGAATTGCATCACAATGTCATAGATTGGGATGGCGGTCGAGTTTAGTGTGAAACCCTAATTCTAAAGGTCACCACAACAGTCCACTTTGCAAAAGCACACCAGTATGGAATTTGGACTCAAACTCGAAACTACACCGTGGTGTCACTATTTGTGATGAAGGTGCAATTTGATTCTGAGTGACATTGTTTAAAAAGCTGAGTGGCACAATTTAGGACCACTCCTAAAGACCTGACTTTCAAACATAGTAAATTCAAATGTAAATTGAAAAACAAGCTCGGGTCAAGTTGACTCACCAATGGTCTAGTGCAAGGAAGCCTTTGATGTGTTCATACTCTATCAGAAATGTGCATGGGGAGCTATCATTGCGCCATCTTGGCAAGGTGTCAGAGCTCAAAATTGTAAAATCTCTTAAGGTTGAATGTGAAAATGAATTGGAAGTGGCCCCTCGAGGCATATTTAAGCCTAAAAATTAGGTTTTTTTGGCCCTGTTTAGCTGTCCTGCTAGGGTTTTGGTACTTTGATCCCATTTTTTCCCAACCGAGGGCTATTTTGCATCATTTTTTGTTTTTTACCTCATTTTTTACCTCCTAGAGCCTTTTTGGACTTGTCAGGCACCTTGTCCTCTTTTTTCATGAGATCACCTAAAAATCAGAATTTTTGTTTCATCTCTTGAGGGGGAAATATATTGGCATGTTTTCTCTTACTAGGGCAGCAATGGGGAAAATTTTGAAATAATTTTTTTTTGGCTTTTTGATCAAGATAGTTTATTCTTTGAACCAATGTAATGAGTTCTTTTCTTCAAAGAGGGGAAAAATGTAGACATTGAAAATATACTGACATACTTGATCCTAATTACTAACACTATTTCATCCTAAATCATTCCTCAATCTAACCATTTAATTGAATACCCTTATTTGATTAAATTCATCAATTTTCCTCCCTTAATTAAAAAAATCATTTACCTGATTAATTCATTCTCTCTTGTTAATTAAATCAATCAATCTGATTTAATTATCTCTATTTAATTAAATAATCTATTTTATTTGATTAAATCTCTAAGGTCATCCTATTAAATTAAATAAATCAAACCCTATTTGATTTAATCTAGCATCATCCCCTTTAATTAAGTAAATAAAAAATCTTTATTTAATTAATCTCTAAATCATATTTTTCTCATCTTTTGATTTAAATCAACCCATAAATCTAAATCAATTGGTCACACCATCTAATCCCTCATTAAATTAATTAAACTTTGATTCATTTAATCCTCATTCATGTCCCATCCTCTAGCTTTTGCCACTTGCACATGAAAATAGATTTAATTCATTTATTAAATCTCTATTTTCTCTCAACATGGCATAATAGAGGAATATTCCTTGAAATTTGAATTCTTTCCAAATGGACTTTGTCCTTCCAACAAGGCATTTTTTTCACCTTAAAATTCCTTTTGCATTGAGCCAAGTGGCCATTACTCCATTTGAATCTCCCTCCACCTTTCCATTTTAACATTTTCAAATTTTAAATATATGCATTTATGGGCACATTCATCCAAATGTGCACATCCTTCATCCATCCATCTCTTGACAAGTGGTACCTTGCCATTGGTTGAAATTTACTCCCACATTTCTTCATTTTGGGCATTTCTCCAACTTTTCTTCCTATAAATAAGAGGCTTCAATCCTCATTTCAACATCCACAATTTGAGAAAACTTACTATACTCAAATCCATCATCAAGCATTAGCCTTTTCATCCATTTTATCAAAGTCTTAGCTAGGTTATGCAGGTTTTTCATCATGGATCACACTTGAATCTTCAACAAATTGGATCACATCTTCATCAAATCACCAAAGCTTACATAGGAGTTGGGAAAGGGCCAATTTTCACATCAAATTGGCACTAATTCCCCCATGGGATCAAGAGTTTTCTTTTCATTTTAATAAGATTTGATAGCTTTTGTTTATGTTCTTCATCTCATTTCTTGTTCTTTGCAATTTAAATGGATTTCTTGGGGAATATTGATACTAGCTTACATTTAATCCAACAGTGTGTTTGTTTCTTGTGTTTATGTAGGTTTAGGATCTTGGTTCTACAATACCCTTGGTGCAATTGATTTGATTGTTGGTTAAGCATATTTGGAATATACACTTGTGGCATTTGTATGGGATCATGGACAAAGTGATTTTGAAAAATGTTCTACTTTGGGATGATGTTTAGATTTTTCATTATAGGTTGGCATTGAAAATTATTGTGGTTGGGAAACATATTTCTTTGATTTAGGTAACCTTGATTTTGCATGGTGTTACCTTGATTTGGATCAATACATTGAGTTTCCAATATATTTTTTGGATTTTGAACAACATTGGTGTGATTTTCAAATGTATGTGGATTTAATATTTTCATATTTGGTAAGTTTTTTTTTGGTATATTCACATTTGGAATGTATTAATTTGATGGGATAATGTTGTTTTTTTGAAGACTCGTGCATTGATCATCTAGCTGATAGATTTGTAGGTTTTAAATTTGATTTAAATCTACCATAGGGAAAGGTGTTCCAAAATTTAGATTAGGAATACTCACATTTGTTGTAGCATTGAGGTTTGTAGGATATAATGGTCCCATGTTTGAGTTGTATAAATGTGAGATTTGATAATCAATTGGTATTGTAAGGTTTTGATAGTTTGGTTGATTTAGACCACTCATGATGTATGAATCAAGTTTATATTCCATGTTTTACTTGTGTTTGAACCTTGTTGCAAAAGTGAACCTTTGAGGTATTTTGGACCAATGATGTGAATGGAAGATGAAAAGGGGTGAGTGATATGGGGGATGAACTTTCTAAAATTTTGGACAACATTTTTAGACAAAGAGGTTTGATGTTTTGATGCCATGGATAAAGGTGTCAATGAACTTGTGAATCTCTAAGGCAGACTTGTGACCTTTTAAGATAAAATTGTTCACAAAATGTGATAACCAACTCATCTAAGTGCATAGAAAAGAACCCATTTCACACACAAAGTAGCTAAGTTAGGGTTTGGTTGGATAGATGTTCAAGTCTAAAGTTTTGGTGTGTTCAATAGTTTGCAAAGTTTGGTGAAGTGAAGGATGAAATATGATGAAGTGGAATGGATGAAATGTTTGACCCAATGTTGACCTAGACTGAACCTTTGTTTTACAAGACCAAGGTGGTGAGAAACATGCTATACCTATAAAGTGATTGAACCATAAGGACTCAATGATTTTGGTAAAATAGAACTCAAATGATTTTGGAAATAGGACCCAATGATTTTTACAATAGAATTTGGACTCAATGGTTTGCAATTTTTTTCTTGTCTCAATTTGCTTGTCTTGGGGAGTCAAAGTTTGAACATACATCAATGTGGGGTGTTCATTTGATTTAATCTTGTATTAATGAAGGTATTTTTACCAAAAACACTTGTCTTGCTTAAGTTTCAAACTAAATGTATATGTCAAAAACATCATAAATTTCACAAGGTCCATTTTGTGAAAATCATGAGGATCAAACCATAGTTTCCTATGTTAACTTTGGGATGTATGAATTGAGATATAAACAAAAATACTTAGGAGTCTCTAAGAATAAATTCTTAGGAAAAGCATTAATATCAAGGTTTTTTCAAAGGGTATCCATACTTAGACCAAACGGTTTGAAATTTTGAAAAGACTTGTGTTGATGTTTGTTTTCAATGTTTTGGAACCAAGAAAAGTGTTAAACTGACTCACAGGCATTTACCACCTTAGGTTTAGAGGATACCACTTTCAAAATCCCCACTTGTATTTATCCAAAAATTAAGACAGTGTGAATAGCTAGAGATTTGGTGACAATGGCTCCCCTCCACAACACACACTTCTCAGGACCACCAAACCTCAAATCCTGGCGACTCGAAGATCCTAAGGATTTTTCTGTTTCAACAATTGAATAGTAAAATGTGGGGTGGCTTCAAAATGACTATTCCTGCACCAACAAGCATAAAGGTTTTTGGCTTCTAAACAATGGTTCCTAGTAAGGGCTTTCGCTCAAGGTGACCATACACATGACAAGATTATCTCAAGATTATTTCAATCAAGAGGCCTCCTAGTCTCTTCCTAAGAAGATATTTTGATGTATCACATGAATACTAAGGGTGACACTTGTCGGTATTACACATCCAAACCTATTGTTTATGACTTTTTTCATAAACACATTTTTATATAATGACTTGAAAGAGCTTGGATTTAGCTCATTACTGCTTGGGTCATTCCATCCTTTTGAAGTGGGGAGGTAGGCCCTCTAAAGATAAACAAAAGCAAGGAAGTACATTTGTAGTTTGATCTCCTAGTTCACATGAAACAAAGAGAGAAAACACACCATGCCTTTTCCTTATGTACTAGCATGGGTTTCATTTTTAATCCAAATTGAAAGATGTGGGTGATTATAAAAACTTTTGAGGAATGTTTCTAATTCTCAAGATCACTGAGTGATGTGAGAGAAGTGCATACACATTCAATAATAAAAGTGTAAATCACAAAAATGGAAAAAAACTCATTAATTTTAACGCCTAAAGCTAAGATGAATTCATTTTGTGCACCAAACAAAGTGTTAATTCTTTTTGTTCAATTGTAAACCCAAAGTAAAATGATGAAGTGAGGATTCAATTTAGTCTGCTTTGAGCATTCTTTTTAAAACCCAATTGAAAACTAGTGGGGTCCTAAAGTATAAAATGAAAATAATAGTAAATGGGTTATAATTGCCCCAAAAGCCTTGAAATTCTTGTTACAATTATAAGAGTTTAAGACAAGGATGCTTCTTCACTTCAAATTTTATCATCAAACCTGCAAAACCCAGTTAGCCTAAAAACTACAACAAAGTCAGTGGCATGTTAGTGATCAAATGAAGTAAAAAAATTAAAGCAAACATTGAAAATTGATCACTTTTTTGCTTACCAGATAAGCGTGGCATTTTTAATGATAGTGTCGCTATAAATCGTATGAGTGTCACTCTAATAAATTTGGGCATCGTTCTACAAAAAACTAGTGACAATGATATCGTCACAATTTTGTAGCATCACAATTTGAAAATTTTGATACCTATAAAAGTATTCAGCATTGCCATTTAGTTTAATCAATTCCAGGATATTAAATAGGCATCATTGTTTTTTATGACAATAAATCACTATATGGTGATGCCTAGTAAAGGCATTGTTAAATTTCCTTTGAGCATCATTGTATCCTGCAAGAATTAGAAAAAATAGAATTTGAGATAGAAATTGATTAAATTTGATCAGTTATGCCCTCTCTCTAGTGCCAGAAGGTGACCAATGGATTAGTATGGGTTGATTATGATTAATCCATGAAGAATCAAAGCATAATGAATCCACTAACATCAATCTCAATAGGATCAATCAAATGTAAATTAAACCAAGCATCCATTAAAACCAAGCATACTAAACTACAAAAGCTTTAAAACTTCCTACTCTAATCCATTGAAAATTATCCTATTGGGGGAGTCGTGTCATGTTGATGTGGAACA
Organism: Sequoia sempervirens; assembly: GCA_007258455.2. Taxonomy (NCBI): domain Eukaryota; kingdom Viridiplantae; phylum Streptophyta; class Pinopsida; order Cupressales; family Cupressaceae; genus Sequoia; species Sequoia sempervirens. The sequence continues at coordinate 42,070,993 of VDFB02193867.1, read as the reverse complement.
ATGACCCTTTCCCAATCCCATGGATAAATGAACTTGTTCTAGTCAGTTTTATTGAGGAAAACTGATGGAACCATTGTGAGATATGTATGAAAACATGATTTCAACCTAAATGAACACAATGCAAGCTAATTTAACATGATTTTATGCTGAAATGATCTAGATATGTGAGTGCAAAGCTAATCTAAATGGATTTTAAACTGAAAGATTCAAACCCTAATTAAAAAATAAGCTAAATGGATGCATTATGTGATCATGAAAGCCATTAATGGAAGATAAGATATTATGCAAGTAATTAAGCTAAAAAGATGCAAAATATGTACTAACTATGAGTGTGAATGTGAGTTATTTTAACAACATAACTTTGATGTTAAAAGATGGATTAGGTATGTGCAGGATCATCGTGGAAAAAATAGGCCCTTAAGTGGCAAAAAAATTAGAAAAATCAGAGTTGGGAAACTTGACATAAAAATTTGAATAAGTTCTCTATATTATTTCAAAAATATTTAAGAATATAATTTGTAGCAAACTTAATGTAGTTTCTAAACTACTAGGTTTGTTTAAAAAAAAGAAATCTATTTGGTGAAAATTTGAAATTTCAATACAGTAGTAGTTAAATTTTAGGGAAAAAATAAGAAGTAGGTGTTTGTCTGACCACTCTAACCACAATAAAATAATAATATTTTGTTATAAAATTTTAGATATAATTATAGGACTCATGTATCGATTTGATGCATATTTTTTTGTAATTATTCTCCAAGTAAATAATTAATTATGAATATTTTATTACAACTTTTAAAAAATATAAAAAACTCGTATGTCTGGCCACCTTAACTTGGTCAAAACTTCATGAAATTCAATTTTTCTATTTTTTATCCTATACTATGTGAAGCATAGAATGTGACACATGTTTTGGATTCAAAAAATGTGATAGTGCTTGAAAGCTATAGATGTTTTTCAATCAGTCTATCAATCAGGGCTTTAGTCATAATTTGAATAGAAAATGAATAATAATTACTTATTAAATTCAAAGTAAAGCATAATTTATATGGGTGCAAAGCTGAGAATCTCCTTTAAAAGCCCTTTTCATTTCATCAATTTTGGGTTAAAAAAAAGTCGTCAGCCACATACCCATCATATTGCCACTTTTTGGACCGTCATGATCCTGCACATACCCAATTCATTTGTCTCCAAATAGTGACCTATTTATAGGAGAGAAAATGAGAAATGAAGGGTTGAGATTGAAAAGGATAATCAATGGTCAAGGATGGAAGACGTTGGAGGAATAGATCATGGATTCCCATCAATGGATGAGAATGAAAGATGAGATTTTAATCAAGGGTTTATATTCCTTAAAAAAACACACTTTTGACCTGTTCTAAGAGGTCACAAGTTAAATTGCACAAGAATTTTTGAGTTAACTTGCACATGAAGCTTTGTAAGAATATTCCATTTTTCAAATGAGTGAGGAGAAAGAATATTCTTCAAAATATTCTCATGGGTGAGGGAAAAAGGATATTTAGTTAATTAAAACCAAATTAAATTGTGCAAAAGGGGAAACAATATTCCATGGGAATATTCCTTTTGGAGGAATGTGCAAAGGAGGAATATTCGCTTAGAATATTCCCTTGTAAGCAAGGGGGAATTAGATGAATTAGATAATTGCTAATTAAACATAGGTTTAATCATGCAATTAGGGGAATAGAAGAATTAGATGATATTCATTAAATAAAGTGATTTAATAAAAATAGAAAAAATGTGATGACATTTAATTAAATAAATTAGGGTTATTTAATTAAATAAGAAGATTTAGGATTTTAAATTAAATATTTTGATTGATTTAATTTAATGAGATGAAATTTTAGCATGGAAGGGGGTGAATTAACCCAATTAAATTAATTAGATTAATAGATGAAAATAAGGCCATTAATTAAATCGCTAGGCTATTTTAATAAATTAAGTGAAAAGAGAATGAGTTTTAGGACAAAATGATGTTAGTATAACTGATTCAAGTATATGATATCATTCATGACATTTTTTCAGTGTCTACACTTGCATTTGCTTGTCTATAAGCCTTTTCTTAGTGGTGAACCCCCTTTATTTAATCACACCCAAGGAGATCTTGTAACAATCCCTTCTCTCAATTGAACCATTAGATTGAGATCTCTAAGGTTTCCTTGAATAAACTAAAGTGAAATAGGATAGGAGGGATCCCTTTTCCCTTTTGTGTTCCATCTCCTAAATGGTGGAGCACTCCCCTATTTACATGTGTTCATTTTTGTGAGCCTAGCTTTTGGATGCCTTATTTCTAATTTGGAGTCCATTTCAATACTATATCTAGCTTACATTAACTTTACATTAGTTAATTTTCATTTAGGGCTTCTAAATATTGCATTAGTGAAAAGTTCATATAGGTTGCATTTTTGCATCTTAGATCATTCAATTTCACTAAAAATTTGTAATTGCACATAGTCAACTCAACATACAAGTTAGAAACCTTGGAATCAACTTAGAATTTTTTGAATTGAGTGTCAAAACCCTAATCTAGGACTCATTCACCCCTCTAGGCGATTTAGTCCAAATATCTTGGTTGTTTTACCTAGTTTTTGGGAATTTTGTGTTGTGTTTATTTTAGAATTTAAACCCTTCAAAATCCCTAATTGGGACTCATATGCCCCTTTGGGAAATTCAGTCCCATGTGAGACCTAAAACTACATTTTACAACATTAAAAAACTTGTTTTTGTGATTTAGTTTACTGTTATTATAAATCTATTTCAGTTTATTGAGTTTTTGTTTCATTCATTTAATTGGGTCTAGCTTAATTTGGTTTCATTTCAAGTGCATTTGTAAACATAAGAACTAGAATTAAATAATATCATATATCTTGTGTTCATTGCATTTATCTTGCATTCATTGATTGTCCCTTACATGAGCTTTACAACTTGGTGTCCTATTGCTAATACTATAGTGAGATGTAGTTCGAGACTCATGTCATTCCACAATAGAACACTTGTAATGTGGATCTTGGGTTATCTAGCTCTTTCACTCATAGTGTTAACACTAGTTCACTATTTATGGAATATAGCTCTAACAACTCTTTACCTACAAGTAGTGTGACAATTGTTGAAACAATGGTTGCTAGTGTCTCTCAAGAAAACACAATCAAAATCCATGAAGAGTTAGCAAACCTACAACATCAAGTGAGTACTAAGAACATTTCTACCACTGCTATTCTGACCATAGATAACATACATTGCATGATTGAAAGTGACGAAGAAATATAACTTGCACATAATCTAGCTTAGATTTTTGGAAAACTTACTGCTTCTGCTCAACCTTCAAACAATGTAAAAATTCAAGGAGGAATTTGAATTCCTCCTCCCACAACCACTGCCTCTATTCCAACCTATACCAACCCTCAAGTTACAACAATGATTCAACCTAATAGTAATGTCTTTCCTACCTTGGGTGTTGCCACTAGCAATCCTAGTACCTTTGTGGCATCTCACACCATATCTCCTACCACTTTACCTCCCATAAAAATTCCATTCACTTTGAACACATATACACCTCCACCATATTCACCTCCATCTCAAAACACAACCAATGACACCATCCTTAATCAACTTTTGCAAAAAAATTCCTCCCTTCAAAAGAAGATTTCCACCATAAACCAAAACCAAAATGGCCAACCTACATACTATGTCAAAATCAATCCCTTATCCTTGGAGATATCAAGAATTCCAGTACCACAAGGTATAAAGATCCCTAGGTTTGAGAAATATGGAGGGAAAGGAGATCCTTCTAACCATGTTTCTACTTATATTGCTTTATGTAGTGACTTTGTCCTTAAGGATAAGCTCTTGGTTAAGCTTTTCCCTAGGTCCTTGAAAGATACCACTTTATAATGGTTTTCCTCATTACCAAACAACTCAATTCACTCATTCAATGAAATTTTTGAGGCCTTTGTAAACCATTTCCAAGTGCACATGACTCCTAAGATGACATTATGTAATTTGATGAGATGTAAGAAAAAGAATAACAAAAAGGTTACTAACTAAATTTTATGATACCAATTGCTTTATTCCCAAATCAACATAAAGTTCCTTGATCCTTTCCTTCAATGGATGTTCATTGAAAACATACAAACTAAGATACAAGATAATTTTGGTATGATGAAGTTTCTATCCATTGTACACTTGTCTACTACCCTTCATGATTGTCAAAATTTGGTTAGTAGTCATGAAACAAAACCCACCTCTAGCTGACCTAAGAAATTCAAATCTACATATCAAAAAAATTATCAACCCTTTAGAAAATAGAATAATGGCTTCATTCAACTAAGTACCCCTCAACCAACTCAACATTTTGATACCCAAGTGTCTGCTATAAAGATGAAAAATACTTTTACATTTGGGGATTCAGCTAGACAATTTACTCCCTTACTGAATACCCTCCATAACACAATGTTACAACTTCTATAATAAAAAATGATCTCCTTACCTCCTATTAAAAATCTCAATCCTAATAATCATTTACCTCTGAAATTTAGATCAAATTCTTATTGTCATTATCACTAACAAATGGACATGATACAGAACATTGTAAGCATCTTAAGCATTTTGTGCATCATTGATTCTAGTCAACTTCAAATTGGAGGTGTTAATGATCAAGAAAATAAGTATTTTTCCCCTCCTAACCAAAAATTGAAAATATTTATCAACCCATGCCAAATCATAATATTTCATTTTTCAAAGCTAGTGAAACTAAGAAATGATTTGATGAATGTTAAAATGGATGATGATAGCATGGATATTGATAAACACGATCCTATGGATACAATTGAACAAAGTAATGTGAATGATATGGTTGGATTGATTGAAATTCAACCTTGTAGGGGTCAAACTAAAAATTCTCTTGATATTTCTTTCTCATCTAAAGATATAATTAGAAATGCACCTGATGGTCCTCTCTACATAGCCGACTGAATCAATGAAAATCCCATTAATGGGATATTAATTGATCTCGTCTATGGAGAGAATGTGATCACTAAAAAATTCTTACTTGTGCATAAAATCTATCAAGAAACATATGATAAACCAAAAGCATGGATTAAAATGCATAATGGTTTTTCTTTCCCTATGATGGGATCGATCACCCTTCCTCTAAAAATAAAATAGAAATAATTAGATGTCTCATTCTCCATCATCCCAATGTCAGATCAATTATATGTGAAGCTTGGTTATCATTGGCTATGCTCCATGGAAGTGATCCTGTCGATTGTGCATAAATTTCTAAAGTTTCCCTTTGATAATGAAATCTTTACTGTACACCATAGTGGCATTAATCTTGTGTCTTCCTATGGGAATTTTTAATTGGATTTATTTTGGCCCAAACCTATGGAACCTATTAAACCTCATAACTTTTTCAAATCCTATCAAAATTTTAAGGAAAAATGCATAGAAAAATTATCCATTTGAAACATGCCTCAAACCATGATTTAGCCTCCTATCATTGATGAAATATGATTGAACCAAAGGACCTTCCAAATAACCAAGAACAACCTAAGATAGATCCTTTTCCTATCTCCTACAAATGACCAAGAGACAACAAAAGAAATTTCATCATGCCTTCTAAGATAAAAACAAGTTTACAAAGATAAAGTGGTTGAACAACCTCCCATGGTTCCTTCTGAAGAAAATAAACCTATGGTTGATAAACCCACTCCTACACAAAACAAAACTTGAAAATCATACTAAAAGAAATAGAAATGCTAGAGATTGTAGGCGTAGATGTCGTGCTCTTGATCAAAGGTTAAACAAAGAGAACAATAAATAAAATCATCCAAACTTGACTAAAGCAATACATGACGAGTCCCCCTCTTTGCTGCAACAAAAAGATTCTATATCATGAATTCAACAAGAGCTAAATCCTTCTTCAAACATTATCATTTAACCTGGATGATGATGATGAGCTTACTAAAATTGATGAAGTGCATAATAAGTTGAATACATTATTCTGCTATTCTATGAGCTTAAATGATAATTCTCCTAGGAAGAGTGTTGAACTTGGTGATGACCCTAGTTCAACACTTGTAGTTGTCCCTTTGGATAGTTTTTTTTCCTTCTATATATGATGAAAAATATTGGGATGTGGAAAACCTGCTAATAGTTTACTCGCATGTGTCTTACTAGTCTTCTCTTTATTTTTCTTTTGCATATTATGTGATTGCATGTGCATAATGTAATCTCCCTATAAAATTATGTTTGATGTACCTCTCTCTTAGTGGCATTCCTCTATTTGTACCTACATTCTATAAGAGAGGGGGACCACCACGTGCAAGACCCCAGGTCACGGAGGGTTGAGACGTGAGAGGCTGCCTTAACTTACCTCAATTAAGTGTATGTCTAGGATATGAGGATGAGAATGATGAGGAGTTTAGAGTCCTACAATCATTGTGCAATCTGAGTTTCAAGTTGGGGCTAGGTGATTCAATCTTTAAGTCCAACTCTACACCTCAGCGTAGACTTCAGACGACAATGCAGCGCACTAGCATCTCAAAAACGTGTTGTAGTCCATATGGTAAGACAACAACCAAGATGAGGTTAAACACACCAAGATGACTTGTCAGCCTAGCTTAAGTACTCCTAAGAGGATAAAATAACACTATGAAATATGAAAAGTACAAGCAAATGTGATAGAATAGATATACCAAAGCCAAGGTGATGAAGACAATCTCATAAAAGACCCTGTTCGCTAGCTAGCTCCTCGAAGCGCATCCACCTACAAATAGCAAGAAAGAGAATATTGGGGGGTCGTTGTATAGGGTTCTACCTTAGTTAGACCCCATTTAGGTGTTCCTACCTCCATGGAAATCAAATGGAAAGGAGATAAAGAAGTGATAAAACACAAGCACTACAAAAACAATACTATGCTACTCAACCAAATGAGAGGATAGGAAAGGGAAGTGTACCACCTCCACCAAGAGAACTCAAGGATTCTTGGGGGAGAAATGAGAGCAACTCAAGCCTTTTCTACAATGGTGTGGTCTGAAAATTTCTCTACCAACGTGATGGAATGAGATATTGCTGCTATGGAATGCTTGGAATGCTATAATGTGAGTGCAAGAATGAGCTTGAAGTGATGTAGAGTGTTGCCAATCTTTCATCCAACCTTCATCCAAACTTCAAATGCAAGTACAAAGACTGATTATGAAGGAGAGAGGAAAGAAACAACCATATTTAGGTTAGGTGGTTGAAGGAGGTGTTACAACTTCATTGCCAATGGGAAGAGTAATGCCTCTACTGGCTCTGCCGTAGGAATCTACCAAGGACATAAGCGCGTTGTGCAGGAATTCTTGATAGAAATGCCTCCACCAACATGAAAAATAGGTGCCAAGTGTACTGTCATTAGTGGGCTTAAGTTAATTAAGCCTTCGACTTAGGTTTTCTAAAGTGTAATAAGGCAAAAAGGGTAATTACACCTAGGGTGCAAATTCGCTCTTATACATTTTTCCCCCACTTTAGTGAGAAAAAGTAATGATGAGTGCTCGGTAAAGTAGATCAAGAAGAGATTAGGGTTAGAAAATTATACCTGAACCATTGAGGAAGCAGACCACGATCTGGAAAACTTGAAGATACAAGGCAAACAAAAGACTCCATAGCTACCCTGAACTATGAAGTTTGAACAACAAAGCATCTTATAGGCTCAAGACCTGCAAGGAGGCAACCCCCAAGATCTCTCACATGGAAGAAGCCCTAAGGAAGTGGAATCCATAGAGTTAGGAAGCAGTGACACATCTACCCATAGATAGAACATGTCCAAAACATTGATACATCTACCCATAGATAAAATGCATCTAAAAGTGGCAACATGTCCACCTGCAGATAGAGCATGTCTAAAGTGTCAATGTTTCTACCCATAGATAGAACACATCTAAAAGTGGTGACACGTTGATCCACATATAGGAAATTTCTAAAGCATCAATGTGTCTACCCAAATAGAATGCATCTAAAAGTGGTGACACATCTACCCACAGATAGAACATGTCTAAAGTGGCCGGTCACACAAACCAAAAAACTTTCAAATGGATCCTTCAAGAACCCTTCAAAAGGAGAGGGGTCCACTCAAGGGATGCCCAATTTGAAATAGTAGGGTCTAGTTAGGCTGCCCCCAAGATAGATGTGAAAGGATGAATGGAATGAGTCTAGTTGGGCTGCCCCCAAACTAGACTTGCAAGGGTCCATTCGTTACAAAGGATTTTGAAGAAAGGGTCCTTGAGGAACTTGCTATGAAAGAGAGGGGGTCCACTCAACGGACATGCAGTTCAAAAGTCACCACCTTCAAGCGAATCATCATTAAGGGATCCTTTTGAAAGATGTTCACTTCATCAAGGAATTCGAAAGGAAGGTCATACCCCCATGTGAGGGGAAGTTAAATCAGTTCCCAATTCAAAGGAATGTCTTCAAGTCCTTTCTTTATGAACCCCTGATGAAGGAAACACATTCCATTAGAATTCTATGTCGAGAATGTGTTTCCAAGGAAAAGGTATTGTGAGGAATTTTGAGAAAAGGTTTGTTGGTCATGAATTTGTTTTCTAAAAGTTAAGTTGTTAACGAATGTTGTCACACAAATGAGGGACAACTTAAGCAAAGAAGAGAGAAAGATAAAGAAAAAGAAAAAATTACAAACAAAGGGCACAGGGGGGTCGGGTTTAACAAGGTCAGATCTGTCCGAGCTCATATAATAGTAGGTAACCACAGTGCAAGCCGAAAGATCATCAATCCCCAACCAGATCAAGAAGAATGCAGGGAAAACCAAAAAATAAAAAAAATTGGGTCAGCATGGAAGGGAAGCCTAAATCCTCCCAATGCTTTGCATTGTCCCCAATTTATCAAAAATCGAGCACCAACATGGAAGAATGATGGCACAAATAGAAGAAGGTTTATGACACAAAAACCACACTTGTATCCAAGCACCAAAAAAGGTGACTAGGGTCATTCAAGAACAAATAGCACAAGTACAGGGGAGCACATTATAAAACACACACACACACAAGATCAAGAAGAAAAGGGGTCTCCTCCTAACACTGCTCAACCAAGAGGTCATCTACTTCCCAATCCAAATATTAGTAAGGAGAGGGAGGATGAGCCTACAAAGGTGGAATGCTAAGAGGAGGGGCCTCCAACCATCCCACAACAAGGGCCAAGGAAGAGGGCCATTCAAGGTCCTATCCACCTAGCTCCTGTGGAGTCAAAGTTAGTGATTTCACAAAGATCATCGATAGGGTCGGGATCTCATCCATAGAGTTGAACATGCACCCCATGGGAGTGCTATGTATTAATTTAGTGGATGGGATGGGTTGTGGCTGAGATCCACCGCTAGGCTTTCCAAGTGATTCATGAGCAATGACAAACTTAGGAGAGGCTAGGACTAATTATGTCACAAGGACAGAACAAGTCATCATAGGGAAACCTTGTGAAGGTGGTCTCTTCTTATGTCCTTTATAATGAGAAGGAATAGCCTATGCCTCCTTCTTCATAGGAGGGGGTGAAATCCCCACAGACAAAGCTATAGGTGTAGAGGAGGAAGAGGATAGAACCGCAATGAATATAACTCAAGTGTTAACCATATCCACAAGTTTTGGGAAGGACTGAATATCTGGAATGGACATCAGTAAAGGCAGCTCTATCGAGGGAGCGATAAACACTTTTACCTAATTAGGGTTAGGTGCTTTCATGCTCGCAATGAAAGCTAGGAATGGATTGGGAAGAAGAGACATAACATGAAAGGAGGAAGATGACACTGCAAAGGGCCCTAAAGTGGGAGCAGTTGTTTCTTCTTCCTTCTATTGCAAAGCAGCTTGCTTGGCTAGGAGAGCCTTTCATTGGTGATTACACTCTAGTGCAACGTGGTTCCTATGACTCTTGGAGTTAGAGGCTGCAACTTGCAAAGGGATGGGAGTTTCCTACTAGACCATAGGGATGTACACTATGGTTGTTTCGAGCAAAGGGACAAGTTTCTATGCAGTAGCAGGGGGAGTAGGCTGAGGAGTGATAGGATGAGTCGACTCAAGAGCCTCACCAGTGGGCCTCTTTCCCCTGACTGCCTTAGGAGCAGGGGTAGTAGGAGGCCACAGATCAAATTCTTTGTGAGAACCTTTCTTTCTACCATACAGGAAGTACCATGGTCCTAGAAATTCAGTAGGAAGGTCTGTGATTCTGATCTTGGGCATATGCCAAGGAATCATCAAATTTAATGGATAGCCATTGGGCTTGCTCATCTAGTACTCTTCCCAAGAGAGGGGAGATGATGGGGGAATCTGTGAAAGGCTCATTGTCCCTTTACCCTTATGGGAAGAAGAGGTAGTTGCTATGGGTTTCTCCTCCTTCTTCAGGGAAGAGGGAGTGGACGGTGCAATATTCTCTTTACCTTGGTGGGAAGAAGAAGGGACCAGTGTGGAATCCTCTTTCTCTTTTTGAGGAGGACTAGTCGTAGCCATGAGCTTCTTCTTCTCTTCTCAGGGAGAGGAGGTAACCAGTTGATTTTCCATAGGAAGGGTCAGCTTTCGCTCCCCTTTTCCTCTAGTCTTATACTTCACATAGTTCTTGTAAAGTAGGTCCATCCTTGGAGGAAGTGAACCAACTGAAGAGGGCCAAAAGTGATCCAATGAATACCCACCTCGAGATACCAAAGGCTAGTATCTGACATCATGTACTACATGCACAACACCCTCGTGGGAAAAAAATTAAGCATTTGTGAATGACAGAGGTGATCCCATTCATTGAAGCCAACCAAGGAATGCCTAGCTTCACTCTAAACAAGTATGACTCTAGAATAATGTCGAAGACCATGTCAACAATCCTAGGTCCAACTAGGACCAACAAAGTGATCGAGCCATATGGTTTGAGATTCATAACATCATGGGTATGGATGGTAGATCTTGTTTCTCCATTTTTTTTTGGTAGTGAGTTCAATACCAATGTTTCTCTAGTAACAACATTCACATGGCTTGCAAGGTCTATCAAGACTCCTATCACAATGTTACTGTTGTACGAGTGGGAATGTAAAGAGGTGAAGGCTTGTTGTTCAAAGGTAGGTCTTGTGTTGTAAATGTAACATCCAATGAGGTAGGCGTGGGTGAAGCAATGGAAGTTACTGTGACCATATTTACATAGGCCCTAGGTTGAGAAGAAAAATCAGTGGGATTGATAATCATGTTAGCAGAATGTGACGAAAACGGGTGCATGTATATCTAATATTCACTATTTTCTTTAACCACTAATTTTTTTGTGTTTAGTTTATTCTCATTGAGACGAATGCTACCATCCTTGATGTAGTCTTGTTTTTCATTATGCAACAACATAAAACATCCGGTATCATGTCCATTAACACGATGGTACTAATAGTTGGTGCACCTGTCATACTAGCTAGGGTAAGGTTCCTTAATAGGATTAGGAGCTAACAAATTTATGATCTTATCTCTCAACAACTTTTGTAGACGGAGGTATAGGATTTTAATAATTTTGTGAGCTTTTGATTGCATCTAAGGATGTTGTCATTAGCAGTGGCTACTACATTTGCAATGGATTTTCCTTTTCCTAAGATTGATACAATAGATTTTCGTTTAGGATGGGAGTGTGAGGAGTATTCCTGGAGCTAAGCAACCATCTATTGGTACTCTTGTAAAGCTACACACAGATGCATGAAAGAGGGATATCTCATCAAGGTGAACTTCTCTTTCCAAGGCCTTTGCAAGTTTCCTATGAATACCTTTTGTATGTTATAATTGGGAAGCTAGTACGAGATTTGTGAGAGAAGTGCTTGATAATGTGCTATGAAATCAATGATCTTCTCATTGTCCCTTTGCTTACATTAGACAAGATCCGAGAAGGTCACCTTCGGCCTGATGTTTTCTTGGAACTATCTAAGAAATTGGTTAACAAGTTGATTGAATGAGAAAATAGAATTATTAGGCAAGGAATAGTACCATTCAAGTGTTATGTCCTTAAGAGATTGGGGAAATAGTTTATCCATCAAGGTGTCATGATGGAAGAAATTGGTGTAGAGAGCATTAAAGGTAGACACATGTGTCTAAAGATATCCCTTGCCACATAACTTCTTGAACTTCAAAATCTCCATTCCTTGAGGGAAGCGAGTATTTAAGATAGTGACCAACAATGGACTATGTCAGAAGAAGGGCTAGAAAATGGGTCGGGCTGAGCCCTAAGAGAGGTTTCCTAACTGGCTTTGCATCTTACCCATATTCTGAAGTAGAGTATTCAGAGTAGGGTCATTAGAAAATAAAGGGTCAAAGGATCCTCCTCCTCCAGAACCACTGCTAGGTCCACTTCCAGAACCACCATCGATGTGACTTTCACCAGAGTCATTACTAGAACCACCGCCATTGGTAGGGCCTCCGCCAAAACCACTGCCATGACCTCCACCAAAACCACTTCTACCAGCACCACCTCCACTACCAAATCTACCACCACTACCAAATTCTCCACCACCTATTTTTCATAAACCTCCACCCTTTGAGGTGATAGAAGGGGTAAAGCTAAAGCCTACTAAGACCTTATTCACTTTGACAATTTCTAGTTGATTAGGGATGAAAGGGATACTAATGGAAGGTATTTCATCGGTCATGTAAACTGAAGTAGGAGGCATTGTTACTCCTAATTGTTTCTCGAGTTCTCCAAAAGTAACTCCTTGCGTAGAACCATGGTTTCCCAAAGGAGCGCATGCTTCGATGATACCAAAGAGACTACTTATAAGTTCAATGCTCATTCAATCTTTTCCCATCATATGTTTTAATTCGTTAATAACCCGAGTGGCCCTAGCTATCTTTAGATTTCTTTCCAAATGGTGTTCAAAGTCGCCCAATCCTTTAGTGAGCACAGATACATAGTTAGTGGGAATTCTAACGGCCTCATGCTCATCCACTGATGATGGCATGGGAGACGCAAGAGGAGTGGGAATGTGATTGGTTTCATCAATGAACCCCATCTCATTCCTTGATAACTGTACCTACATGGCCAAACTAACAACATGACCAGATAAAAGACATATAGAGATACCAAGCGAGACCTTTGTTCTATCCATTGGGAGGTGTCATATACTTCTCCTCATGATATGCCCAGAAGTTGTGGACTAGGTTGTGATGCTCATAAACCTTCACAACACACGAGGTTGCAACAACCACCAGATATCCAAAGGTATTTTTAACACCAATGAATGAAAAGATGTTGGTTCATGTCAAGTTCACCAAAAATGTAAGAGAGGGGGAACATCACGTGCAAGACCCTAGGTCATGGAGGGTCAAGACGTGAGAGGATTCCCTAACTTACCTCAGTTAATTGTATGTTTAGGATATGAGGATGAGAATGATGAGGAGTTTAGAGTCCTATGATCACTCTGCAATTTGAGTTTCAAGGTGAGGCTAGGTGAGTCAATCTTTAGGTCCAAATCTATGCCTCGGGGAGCTCTCTACCCAAGGACATCAGTGCAGACTTCAGATGACAGTGCAACACATTGGTGTCTCAAAAATGCATTGTTGTTTGTGTTGATGATGTTTTTTGCACAGCAAAAACTCAGACAGAATATGAAATCCTATCTCTTTTGAAAGGTAAATCTCTATCAGCAAGCCTCAAGAGATAACCCCAAGGTCTCTAATGTCAAGTCTTGAAAATGCATAAACAACACAGTGATAAATGTGAAAATGATGGTAATCACAAGGGACCTTACAAATGAACAATGTTGGAAGTGTATTTTCATCAAATGTAGCAATGTGGTGATGCTTTTAATCCTAAAACTAACCCAAATTCAAAATAAACAACAAAAGAGGTAAGGGTTTTAGAGAGATTTCTAAGACTAAAACCTAAGATCAATCACAACAATGATGAATGTTATAGATGGACAGATCACCAATCAAACCAATCTCTGTTTGATCAAGGACAAGCCTAAAACTCCACAAAAATAGTGAAATCTTCTAAGGAAACTGAAGATTTTCAGACTTTGAACATTCTTTCACATACCCAATAATTGGCGCAATGTAAACAAGCATCCACAGTTGAACTTAGCACAAAATAAGGCCCAACCTAACTTTACACAACAAATTACAATCAACAAATTGTTAAAAGTATGGATCAGAGATCGATCAACATCATTAAAATTTCATCATCATTGCAAAAGAATTGAAATCTAACATCTAACACTTGAGAATCAAGAACAAGAAACCATGAACTGTCAAAGTGTAACACAAAGTTTGCCAAATCAACAATCCAATTGCATTAACTTCTCCAACATTACATAACAATTCCGGTCTCTCCTCTCTTGCAGCTACTGACTTCTCTAACTTAGCCAATTCTAGCTTTTACATCTTCTAGTCAGCTATTCTAACCCCTAAATCTGACCCCTTTACAAATGAGAAGGCATTGGCCTTTTATAGAAAATTACATTTTTAATCAATGGCCAGGATTTAGTCCATCCAATGGCTACAATTGCAATTTTAGAAGCATCAAGCTATTACATTTAATGTGGGAGCTCATGGTACATCATCATCCAATTGCATAAAAGTAGTTACATCATGGAACAATGAGAAAACAATATTATGCCAGCTTGTCATTAATGAAAAGTTTTATTGGATGATGAAATCAGCTTCACATGTCTTCTAGAAACTCCTTCCAACTGTAAACAGTTTGGGCACGGATTCTTATGCAAGTTCCACTTTTAAAATTTCAATTGAACTCTTCCATATTTCCCTTTTGACATGAATCCATATGCAAGTTCCCATTTTAATATTTATTTAATCCTGAAAAACAAATATCATCATTAGTAGCTCACATGTTAAAAAAAATCCAATCCACATTAAACTTGAATGGGAACTTTCCATTTTCATAATTTTCTCCATTTTTGGAAGCTTTTATTTTCAAAATTTTCCATCCATCTTCAGAATTTCATTTTTGGGAACATTTTAAAATTTCAAGGAAAAAGAAATTTTAAAAAATGCATTTCGAAAAAATTCCATTTTGAAAAAAATAAATATATTTTTGAATTTTTATTTTTGGAAAATTTTGGGATTTTAAAGGGCCTCGGGATTTTGAGAGGGTCAAGGAATTTTCGGGAAAATCCTAAGGGTCAGGATTTTCCTGGATTTCCTACAGGGTTGAAATCCCCTAAACCTCATAACTTTTTTTTCTAGAATGAATTTTCAAAAAGTTCAAAAAGCAACCATGCCTAATATTTTGTCCTCTATCCACAGGTGCAAAAAAGATTTACATATAATATTCAAAATTTACTTCAAAACCCCCATTTTCAAATTCTAAGACATACAAATTTCCCCTAGAGCCTCAAAATATTGTCCTCATCAAACTCAGTCTAGAATTAATCCCAAAATAGCCTCCCAAGAATAAAAAAAAACAAAATTCAACCAAGCCAAGGGGCAGAGATGCAAAAGAAAAAAGAGGGTTCCCGCCTCTGGTGGGGCATGTGTGCAAAAATTGCACAATAGTCTATATAGTTAGACATCAGCCAAGACGAGGTTAAGCACACTGAGATGAATTGTCATCCTAGCTTAAGTACTTCTAAGAGGAAAAAATAACACTATGAAATATGAAAAGTACAAGTGAAGATAGAATAGATATACCAAAGCCAAGGTGATGAAGACGATCTCATAGAAGACTCTGTTTGCCAACTAGCTCCTCGAAGCGCATCCACCTACACATAACAAGAAAGAGAATGTTGGGGGGTGGCCGTATAGGGGTCTGCCTCAATCAGACCCTATTTAGGTGTTCCCACCTCCATGGAATGCCAATGGAAAGGAGATAAAGAAGTGATACAACACAAGCAATAAAAAAACAATGTTATGCTACTCAACCAAATGATAGAGGAGAGGAGAGGGAACCTTACCACCTCCACCAAGAGCACTCAAAGCTGCTTGGGGGAGAAATGAGAGGAACTCAAGCCTTTTCTGCAATGGTGTGGTCCCAAACTTTCTCTACCAATGTGATGGAGTGAGATATTGTTGCTATGGAATGCTTGGAATGCTAGAATAGGAGTGTAAGAATGAGCTTGAAATGATGTAGAGTGTTTCCAATCTTTCATCCAACCTTCATCCAACCTCCAAATGTAAGTACAAAGATTGATTATGAAGGAGAGAGGAAAGAAATGGCCATATTCAAGTTGAGTGGCTGAAGGAGGTGTTACAACATTGTTACCAATGGGAAGAGTAATGCCTCTGCTAGCTCAGTTGTAGGAATTTGTCAGGGACATAAGCACGCCACGTGGACGTCTATGCACCACATGGGTATCCTCAATAGAAATGTCTCCACCGACACAAAAAATAGGCACCAAGTGGACTGCCATCAGTGGGCTTAAGTGAATTAAGCCTTTGACTTAGGTTTTCTAAAGTGTAATAAGGAAAAAAGGAGAATTTCCCCTAGGGTGAAAATTTTCTCTTATACACATTCTTCTCTATGTCGCAAAACATTTATCTTTTCATTTGTCTTGTGTTTTCCTTTTTGGGATGATGCAAGGTATCAATACATTTAGGTATCTTCCATGTTGACCCAAAAGATTTTTCTTTTTTTTCTCTCTTTAGATAATTCGTCTTGTCCCATGAGTACTTGGAGAATGATGACAATTCCAAGCTCACTGAAAACATTGTAGCAAAGTCATACTAACCCCAAATCCATGGATCCCTCATGTGTTTGTAGTTTCATATTGGGGGAAACACATTTTCATGATGTAGCTTCATTTGGAAACATATGACTTGACATAGGATTTCTAAACAAGCTATCATGCCCTCTTTATTGTTATCATTTATCATTTGCTACTTTAAAGTAATTGCTCATAGCATGGTGTTTAGCAATTTCTTTAAATTCGGAAAATACATTGGAATTATTTTGTTACATTTTACAACTCATGTTTCATTGTGTAGTCTTCTTACTTCATGTGATGCATCTTTCTCTTTGTGGTGACATTGGGTGTGATGTACTTCAAGATCATGATCTCTCTTAGAATAGTATATTCTTCTTAGTGGCTTGACGTGACACATTGCATCCCCTAAGTTGTGAATATTTTATTCTTCAATTGGTCCTCTCTTGGAGACATTAGGCACAATGTTTCCTAAGTTAAGACCTTACATGTACTAAGAAAAACCACTTTGTATGTACCTTACACTATTTTTCATTTACAATATATGTTATATGGCCACCCTACATAACACACTTTTCTTGCATGTGGATCCATCTTGCTTGTTCATGAGTGTTAGCATATGAAGTTTGGCTTGCCTCATGGATCCTACTATTCATGTTGTGTGGTGTCTTATCAAAGTTATCAAGAGGTATAACTTTGGTATGGTTGTTGTATGGGAGGAAAACTTAGGTGTGACTTTCCCATAGCCACTTGCTTGTTTGTGTGAGTGCATAACGACCATAGTGTATGTTTGTTGTGGAGGGCTCACCTAGTGGATGGCCTAAAGTTCCACTAGCCCTTGTCAGTGTGCATTTGGTTTGCATAGTAGACATTGTGTTCCACTTGTAAACATTTTGGTAAAACAACTTAGACATGATCCACATTGTGTTGGAAAAATGGTCGATCCTTGATCCACCTCTTTTGTTGTTTTTCTTTCTTTTCTATGTCTTTGGCAATGTATGCTTATACCTTATTTTCACTCCTTACATCATTCACATGTGTGTTCTCTTTTGCATATGTTGGTTTTCCATAGGATCTTGATCTTGGAGGCTTGTGCAACCCTCTTGATCGTTGTCATCCTACCTTATTAGCTTTAGTACATTTGGACCCCTCTTGATGCAAGTTTATCTACTTTAGTGTGAGTTTGAAGCAATTTCCCCCTCTCATTAAAGTGGGGGATAAATGTAGTGTAGGAAAAAGTACCACTCTACATTTTCACACTCGTTTGGGCCCTCCCTATTGAAATTAGGATTCTTTATGCCTTATTAAATTCATTGTTTTGAGGATAATCTTGAAACTTATCAAATGACCAATCATGATTTAATGATTTTGTTTATGTGTCCTAGATTTAGTGATGTGGGACTCATACACCACCTTGGGCATATGGGTCCCACCTAATTTTTGAGGTTTGGTCCTGAATTTGGCATAAAACTTAGCTTTTCTTGAAATTTGTGTCCCAAGCCTAAGCTATTGGGATTCATATGCCCCAAATAGCGTATGAATCTTGCATTATCTTGGATCCATTTTGAATTCAATTCTTGGTGGGATTTTATTCTCCTAGATCTAATGTTGGCTTGTAGTGTTGTAATTTTGATAAATTTGACATATAAAAATATAAATACAAGCTTATTTCACATAATTTGACCTAAGCAATCATAATATCAAGCTATTATTTTCAAGAGAGCATTCCTATAGCAAAATTTATAAACAATCAAGATTCAAGATCTACATTTATGCTAGCCATTTCATATAAGATTGTAGCATTTATTCCAAGGGTTTGTTGAGTTGCAACATAGCATATTTGTTCATTCATCATTCCATTCATGTTTCATTTCATTTTGAGGTTTAATTACCAAACTAGGGTTTGACCAAGGAAAACCCCTATCCACTAATAAAATAACATTTTTCTCTTCTCTACATGTGTGATTGTAGATCTAGGTGTTTTGAGCTTGAATATCCTTTTAGGACTAAGTTGCAAGATTGAAGAAAGTTGTCAAAGTTGTAAGAAGTTGTTATCTTCATGGAAAGTTTCCTACAAGACAAAATTTAGAGTTTTAGACTCAAAGATTAGACAGGAGAGAGGCTACAAAAGGTCACTAGAGGATACCATATTTTTGTACAAACCCTAATATTGGGACTAAATCGACACCTTGGGCGTATGAGTCCTAATATACCATTTTTTAGATATTTTCTATAGATCTTGGTTTACTAATTGTAGATTTAGGATCCAACCCAAAACCCTAAAAAGGACTAAATAACCCAACCTGACATATGAGTACAAGTTCACATCAAAATTCATAATTTTAGGATTACAAACCTTGTTTCAAGAATCTCCATTTTTCTAGGTGCACCTTTGTTCATTTTGAGTTTACTATTATGATTTTAAGTTTCATTTCCTAGGTTACATAGATAGATTTGCATGTCACTTGTGTTTCCTTCTTTCTAAGCCTTTGTTTAGTGATGAACCCCCTTTATTTCATGACACCCAAGGAGACCTTGTAACAACCCCTTCTCTCAATTGAACCATTAGATTGAAATCTCTAGGGTTTCCTTGAATGAACTAGAGAAAAATAGGATAGGAAGGATCTCTTTTCCCTTTTGTGTTCCATCTTCTAAATGGTGGAGCACTCCCCTATTTCCTTCATTTCAAAATGTAGAAGTAGAATGGATCAAAATGTTGGATCCATTTTTTGACATTTTTTTGCATACAAGAAATTTGGACATAGAGCTATTGAGTGTAGAAGTTAGATGATGAATAGATTTAATACTAGTAGAATGCTTCAATATTTCAACGGTTATTGTTATATATGCAAGGTATTCGGATATAAGGCTAACCAATGTAGATCAAGATTGAATGGAAGTTAGTTTGGTTAGAAAAAATTTGTATGCTACAATTGCAACAAACTTGGACACATTTCAAGATTTCATAGAAGTAAGAATGGAAGGTAGAATAATCTAGGAAAGAGGAATGAACTAGTGAAGAAAATTGATCCCACTAAAGTAAAGAAGGAAATGGAGAATATTTGGAGAAAGAAAGAGGAATCTAAGTTGGAGAACAAAGGAATAAATGAGTTTCTAAGTTTATTCTAGTCACTTTTGTGCATTTAGATAAAATTAGAGTGAATTGAAAGTGAATTGAAGGTGATTCATAATAATTTGGTACAAACCCTAGATTTTGTTGAATGTTTAAAAGGTATTTAACGCTATATGTGCTTTGTGGGTTTGAAACAAAAATGATTTTATAAGTATTTGAGATTAAATTAAGGTTATAATGGCTACATTGGCCATAGTTAACATTATTGAGAGACCTAGACCTAAGTTTAAAGATGTTCATAGAAAGTCTTTGACAATGACCTTGGCGGTGCCTTTTCAAAGATTTCTAGTAGGGTTTTACCCATTAAGGACACACAAATTTACATTCATGGTAAAATAGATGAATACAATCACCAAAACATTAAGGATTTGTTGTCTAATGAGTTGACTAGAGATTATTTCTTAGTGAAACCAAAATACAACAATCTAGTGTGAAAAAGTAGATGTTTGGAATTGGTTCGCCAACTATAGCAGTTAATTAGATGTGAAGTATGTGAGGCTTGATTTAAGTAGAATTCATGATAAGTTCAGGTGGAAAAACATGCCCAAACTAATCTCTATGTGATCAGAGTCATGATTGGATTGTGTGATACAAGATCTGTACTGCTACCAAAATCTATGAAAAACGAAGTTATTATGGAACTAACTAGCACAACCTTTGATAGAAGAGCATTAGAAACTAAACCTATCACAAACCCTATTGTGATACACTAACTAATTTGATTGCAAAATCCAATGAAAATGTCTGATGAAATATGTATAATTTGATGTTTTGTCGCGTGCTTGTAAAATTTGATGTGTAATTTTCAATTTTTTGAAAGTTTATCCCTAGCGTTCGTCGAAATTTCGATGAACCTGGGTTTCATCAAAATTTTGACAAACATAAAATATACAAAAGTGAGTTTGTGCCTGATTGTGGCTGACATAAAGAAAAGTGAGTTTGTGCCTAATTTATTGTGACAGTGTTTTGCTCTATTTGAGATAATTTGTGGAGAACTAAGGAGGATTTTCTTGGGAAAAATAAAAAAAATTCAAGAAGATATCGCTAGGTTGAGGGTAGTCATTGTCTTTTTGCAGAATTCAGTTGTGAAGTCAAATTTGTAGTTCCAGGTTTGAAAATCATATTTTAAAGCAACATCTCATCAGATTTCATTTTTAGAGGTTTAGGGTTTTGAGAATTTCATGTTCATATTTTGTTGTGTGGAATCACCATAAGATCACAACCAAGGAATAGATTCTTGTGACTATAATTATGTGATCCATAACTCTATTGGTAATTTAGCATAGTTGTGCTATAAAAAATATAGGATGCATTCATGTGTGACCCAAGTTTAATGTGGCTATGTTGTGATAGAAATGGAGGAACTCATATAATGTAGTTAATTCAGGTTGTATAATGTAGATGTCAATCATCATTGGGTGCATTCAAGTTGTCTCAAGTTTAACACGTTAGGATGTAATTATAACATGATCAAATAGTGATTACCTCTTGTTGCAATAAAGAGCCTATAACTATGGTTGATATGCAGAGTGGTTGTGTTATATCAATTATGTAGTGCATTCAAGCTCAATCCATGTTTAATGGGATATTCTAGAGAGTGATCAATATTTTCTAAACCTTATAAATGTTACTTAAAAGTGTATAGCTTAAACTACAAACCAAGTTTGTTACATAATTGAATGCAATCTTGGGTTACAGCAAACTATAATAATGTGATCTACTAATAACTAATATAGAAAGTATTAAAGCAAGACCTATGATATATAGGATACATTTCCTTGACCAGGTTTACATAACTGAATGATCAAACACAAGCTTCCCACACACTCTAGGATACAATCCAAGATCATACAACTTTGTCAAGACAACTAATTTTCTTACCCAAGATTTAAGGTTATTTTTTAATACCAACAGATGCATTGGTAAGAGCATGATTAGGGTACAAACCCTAGGCCTCCATAGAAACATAAACAATAACTATAGTGGATTAGTGAGGTTGCAATACCAGAAAGGTTGAGACATTGTAGATAATAACAAAATTTTGCAATCTAAAGATTGTAGCAAATAACAAGCACACTATGTATCTTAGTGACATTTGTAGATGCAATCTACAGTAAGAAGAATGAAAATCACTTGAGATATGATAGTCAAAAAGAGGTTGGGCAGTGACAAGATAATAAAGCTCAAACCTTGCATAGTAAATTGGAGATTTTAACAGTGAGTTTCCTTACCCCCTTGCTAACCTTAAGGGTTTTTCAAATGCTTTTGGTAGTGTTAGACAAGGAAAATAAAATTAGGGAATGACTATCCAAATAAAATAATACTGGTAACCATAGGGTCAATGTTTCTTCTTAGCCAGTAATGTATAATGGAGGTAGTGGATTGCATGTTTGAGCAGTGTTATGAGACTCATCAAAGATGGGAAAATAGTGAATAATACCTTGTGGACTGTGAAGTAGTGTCAATAAGGTTGAAAGATCTTAAGAATTGCAATACCATGAAACAATGAGTCTCCTATAGTAAGTAGGCAATCTATAGGGCATAGTTTGATTTTATAGAAGGATGCGCACGAAAGGAATCTTCAAGTGATAGTGAGTGAGTTGTTTGAGATTACAATTGAGGGTGCAATACCCAGTCTTAAAGGAAGTTAGCAAAGTAGTAAATGTGCAAGAAAATCAAATCATACACAACAAACAATTCACAATGTTTTCTTGCATAATGCCTTGAGTTTGAAGAAAAAAAATTCATTGAATCTTCATGATGAAAGTGGTGACCTTAATGGTCAATCATAAGCAACCATGATTTTAAAACATGCTATTGTGCTTATGGAGGCAACATTTTAAGCAAGGTAGTGAGTGGTGGTTTGGAACAATGGCAGGTATGAAGGACTTGCTTTATATGCATACTATGCAGTCTAACTTAAGACACCATTCTTAGAAGAGATTGAAGGTGGATTATGGAACTCAAGGGTTAGCATGAAAATGATTAAAGAAAAGACTAAGATCTATTTAAAATCCACGGTCATGAAGATATTAAAGATGTCACATGCAAAACCCTAGTAGCTGGAGTAATGAATACAGTGCCAAAGAGGATAGTGTGCTAGGACAGATTTAAGATATCTCCACATTATCTAATTACAAGGAAATACATCATTTATTTATTTTTGTAATTAAAATAAATCATTCTAAACCCTATATAGGATACATTGATACTTCAAAAGCCTCTGGAGGAATTTGAGATTATGCAAATATATGTCAAGTATATACCTAGATTACAAATAGTAGGGGGAACAATGTAAGATTTGTTGAGCAGAGTAGGAGTGAGATAAGCAGCAATGAATCTTATGCCTCCTTTCACACACATCTCCTCACCATTCTCTATCATTATTTATGGAAACACTTCTCCATTTTGGCGGTCTATGCTTGAAAATAATGTTTTGACGAAGGTTTTAGAGTGTGTTTATTAAAATGAAAACTCCATTCTCATGGGCTATGCTTGAAAATAAGATTTTGACAAAAGTTTTAGGGTATGTTTATTAAAGTTTTAGAGTATTTTGGCAAGCTATATTCTTGATTCCTTAAATGATTTATTCAAATGGATTGTGACAAATAAATGAATAACTATTTAGTCATTTTTATTTTTGTGACTAAATAATTTTTAATCAACGACCAAACTAGTAATTTATTTACTCATTATAGCTGAGTTGCAAAAAATGAGCAGAATTTAGTCATTTTTAGTTGTTGTGACTAAATTTTTTAATCACCTAGTCATTTATTTGCCAAATTCTACTAGTGTGTGCTTCTTTGTACGATTGGGGCTCTCTCAATGTTGAGGGCCCTAGGGATAAGCTTGTCATAAGAAGTGACACATTGCATCTTTAACTAAAAAGATAAATTGATATTGACATTAGTAATGATGATTCTGACTTGTTGCTCTTTAGGAATGGGTCATTTACTCTTACTAGCTCGCTACCTCCATCGTTGTAGGAAGTTTGCAATCAAGTTCAATATTCTGATTTTAGGAGTCTTAACAGTTGGAAATCATAGTAAAATCATAATTTAATAAGTTTTGGAATTAGCATTTTAAAGTGTTGTTTGGGGTCATTAACTTCAGACTATCTTCTCTTTTGCAGGGGTGGTTGCATGCCAAATTTTTTTGGTGTAAAATATCAGAATTATTAGATTTTATTACTTGTCTATGAATAAAAATTATTGGAGTGTGAGTTTGATATTTTTTGAAGATCTAAATATTCAAGCTTGGTAAAGAAAAATCATGTCAGATAATATTAGTCCAAAACAAAATGAAGAGGAAATTGATAGATTGTGGGCTAGATTGAAAAGAAAGGGTTATGAGAAATGTTATTGTCCTTGCAATAATTGCAAGGGCTTAAAGATGAGATGACTTTTAATCACAATAGCTGAGAAACATTGTAGGAAGCATAGTCATGTTGAAGTGGAGCATGATTATTGTCCATTGGTAAGTTGTTCATTATATGTGTTTATATTGATTGAATTTGTAAATGTTTATATCCTTTTAACATTATATATATATATATATATATATATATTTATTTATATATATATATAATCACTTGATCATGATCATGGTTTATTTGTGTCTATCATTATTATAAAAGTGGGGCACCCTAGGGTAGATGATATGGATTATCACTTCCTGGAGAATGTGGTTTTGCAAGTGGATGAACATGGAGATGTGAATATCGAAGATGAAATTAATGATCCTATGGAAGAATATGATCATGCATCATAAAACATAGTTGAAGATGATGGTACGAATACATTGATCCATGACACATTTAGTGGCAAAACTGATCATGATGATCAGGATGACTTTAATGATGTTTATGATTTACTTGTACTTGAGAAGGCATATGAGCCCCTTTATGAAGGCTCCCAAACAACTCTTCTCTCTGTTGTATTATTGCTATTGAACTTGAAGGTTATGAATGGTTTATCAAACATAGCAATCTCATGGATGTTAAGGTATGTCATATACATCATCTTTTTTCATCTATTTTAATTTTTGTTAGTTCATCACTAGTAAATAAAGGATTAAATATGTACCATTAATATTCTTTATATTAACAAATTATTTTTTGTTGTAGATTGATTGGTGAATTTTTTTACCATCATCAAATATTTTACCTCGCTCATACCGAGATTTATCTGCTATTATGAAAGATATCGAAATGGAGTATCAAGCAATAGATGCATGTCCCAATGATCATATTATATATCATAAACAACAATAATTTGCAACAAAATGCCTAGAATGTCATATCAGTACATATTGAACAGATCAACTAACAAAAAAAGTGTTTCGCAAGGTTCTTTGTTATATTCTCATTATTCCACATATGCAACGATTATTTAGGTGTGAAAGCTTAGCACAATTTATGGATTACCATGCACAAAATAGAAGTGGAGATGGCATTCTTCAAATTCCTATGGATGGTTTTGCATTTAGGGATAGGAGGGAAAAATGGCCACACTTTAAAGAAAAACCTCATAATTTCAGGCTTTCATTGGGAGCGGACGGTGTCAATCCATTTGGAGAGCTAAGATCTATTTACTCAATATAGCCTATTTTTGTTATCAACAATAACATTCCTCCATGGATTCCAATAAAGAGAGAGCACATAATGTTGACAATGATTGTTCTAGGTATTTGTTTACATCAATTTTCTTTAATGTAGTACCATCTCATTTGTCTTATTTGTTGCATAATGACTTATATTTTTTTCATTCAATAGTCATGTACATTAATTTATATATATTGCAATAAAATGGTTCTAATAGTTATGTAATTTTAATTTTTATTCAACTAGGTAAGTACCAAGTTAAAGATATGAATATATATATCGAGCCTTTTTATCGACAAGTTACTAAAGTTATGGAATGGAGTCACTATGTATAATTTCTCTAGACCAATAGGACAAAGACAATTTCAATTCCATGCAATGCTTGTATGGACAATTCATGATGCCCCAGGGCTAACACATTTTTGTGGTATGTTATAACGTTCGATTGCACTTTAATAATATTTAATTCGATGAAGTAGATATCATGCATATTTTTAAAATAATCTATTCAATATATATAATTATAAAAATTGACATATTTAATCTAATTATATATGATCTTATAGGTCTTCAAACAAAGAGAAATTTTGCATGTCTAATTTGTGGTCCAAAGATGAAATCTCATCGTTCAACAAGTTTAGGAAAGCAAGTGTTTGATGAGTATAGGCACTTCCTCCATAGAAATCATAATTATCGAACTACTGAAAAAAATATTTTCAATGGGAAAGAGGAGACTACATCAAAACCATGAAGAATGACACTTCGCCTATGGAGGTTGGAATATAATAGAATTAATCGTCAAGGTTATACATCAAATCAAATTGTTTATCTATCATCTATGATATGATTTGAATTTATATTTTTATATTGTGTTGTGTTTACTCATGTTATAATTGAAAATGATTGTCATTAATTTGTTTAACTTATATGCTTCATGAAGTTCATCAAGGCATTAATGGCCAGCTTCCACAGGAACTGAAAAGTTATCCCAGACAATTTAGTAGGTTGCCCTACTATGAGTAGCTACAAATTGTGCATTTGTTTGCTACAATGCATATCAGAAAGAATATAACAGAAATGTTATGGAAAATATTGGATGGAAGGCATGACAAAGAAAAAATTGTCAAAATTTGTAGTGACATTCAAGAAGCCAATCATGCAATGAAAAATTTCATTCAATTAAAGAGCGATGGAGACCAAATTAATATAAGTTTCATTCCTTGGTTATTAACAAAGCAACAAAGCAATGCTATAAAAGAAGTCATGAAAATTTTGATTTCCCACAGGATTTGCTATGAACATAAACAATATAATAACAAAGAAAGGTGAATTTGGGTCAGTGATGAAAAAACATGATTGGAATACATTCATTAAGGTAATTATTTTGGTATATTATATACACTTGTATAATGCATATACTTTTCAGTGTATTGTGTTTACTACTTTTGGAAAAATAATGAAAAGATGATTTTATAATTGTTGCAATACGTTCTACCTCTATCTCTCCCAGAGAATTTTGACAACAATGTCAAGCAAGTTATATATGATCTTGGGAAATACATGAGGTAAGTAGCGATATTTGTTCAATTCATTATATACATCTTATAATTTCTATTTTTTTTACTTGTTATGTAATATACTATATATTTTTGTTAAATCTCGTTAATATATTTGCGCCTTGAATCACTTGTAGATGGTTGTCATCTAAAGAAATCCATAAAGATGATATAAATTATTGGAAGAGAAAAATTCCTCGTCTAATGTGTGAAATGAAAAAGTGTCTACCTTTGACAATTTTCAATGCACAAGAACACTACCTCATACACTAGGTTGAGGAGATTGAATTGTGTGGACATGTACACACAAGTTCAATGTGGATGGTTGAGAGGCACTTGAAATTTTTGAAGGCTTTAGTTAGACAAAGAGCACATCCTAAGGGTTCTATGGTGGAGGGATATATGGTATACCAGACCATGGTGTACATTAGTGAATATCTTCCTAAGTTTGCAACAAAGATCCATGCAGATCGCGTTTGGGATCCCAAATCCATTAACAAATTCAAAGGGGAGTACTTGATGGGGAAAGGTAGATTGAGGAAAGTGAGAGGTAATTATAAGATGGTCATGGAGATTAATTGGAATACATTTTATATATGGTTTTTATGTATATTGCACTTATTTAATTTTTAATCTTCAATATACATCAATTATAAATTAAGGTCATATACTGTGGTATTTAACTAATTATATGTCATTTGTGAGTTTCAATTTTTTTGATAAACTTGGTTGAGAGTGGGATGCACTAAATTTGTACGTCACCAACAATCTCGATTGGATGATGGTATGGATTGAATGATGTCAAGAATCTAGTTGTGCATTAACATGGCAAGGTGTGGCTTCCTTGGTTAAAGAAACTCATCGTAATAGAGATTCCAATGTTACACAAAGGGAAATTGATTTAACATATGGTTTAAGAGATAAACAGGTACATAAAAATATTTTAATCACCCATATTATTTAATTATTTTCAATTATATTGATGTATATATATGTTGAGATTGTTTTCTTTACATACATTCAGTCAAGAATAAATATGTTTATCAACTGACGATATTGCAATAATTTTTACATGTTTGACATATTGTAGGTGAAACACCATAAGGCTATGTGGTGCAATGGTCATAAATTTTAAATAAAAATGTTGGATGACATGAAGAAAACTTGTGATTCTGGTATAACTGCAGTCTTTTAGATGACTAATGTTTTATCTAGAAGCGACATACATCTAAAAGTCTCAGAAAATTGATACTATGGGATTTTGGATGATATACTTGAGTGTGACTTTAAGTACTTCAAATTAATTTATTCGTCATCCTATGGTATAAGATATGATTGAATGAAAATGATCCTGAGAGAACTGTTATTGAAAATTATAGTGGATTTACCATGGTTAATACAAGCTTGATCGAGCAAGCTGGAAATGAGCCCTATGTTCTTCCAAGCCAATGTGAGTAGGTATTTTACTTAGAGGTTCCAGGTAAACCGGGTTGGTCATTTGTTGTTAGACATAATCCAAGAGGAAGGCTGGTAAAATATAATGTGGTGGAAAAAGAAGATACCGAAGAACTAGAAGATGATCAAGACCAACAGTTAGTTGATGATGTCCCTGAGAAAGATTTTGAAGAGGAGGAACTAGATCATGATGATGTAGGAGTTAATATTCATGAAGATGATATCTGTGTGGATGATGAAATTATCAAAACTAATATTGATGACGATGATGATGATATGACCAATCCTTACAATGTCGAATCTGGATTGGATGATATAGACAAAGAGTTGGATGAAGAAGAAGATCAATGACATTGAAATGTATAAGTTATGTGATTATATCATCTATTTGATATTAATTTCTTGATAGAATTATATTTGACTTATGTGGTTACATAATTAGTTCATGATGCTTTTAATTTTTATGCAATTAAATAATTAATTTAATGATGTACTTTTTAATGTTTGAAAGGTCAAAAAATTAAAACATTTCAATAGTGATGTTAACAACCTTGAAATTAGTGTGTTTTATGTTTCATGTGATCATAGAAGATTAAAAAATGTTAGTTGTAGAGGTGGTTGTTCAGTGGTTGACATGTAAAGGCCTTTAAAAGGCATAAAGTGATCATTGTAATGGTTGTTGATGGTTGAAGATTTAAAATATAAGCTCTTGACATTCAAAAATCTATGTTTTTCTTCAAAAATTTTGTATTTTTCCTATTATGAAGCACTATACGGTCACATGTAGCCATATTTTGATGTGACATCAATTCCAGATCATGAAGATATGTGTTAGCTTTGATTTGAATCTTATTCGAGGGCTTAAGGCATTGATTTGAGATAG
This sequence comes from Sequoia sempervirens, assembly GCA_007258455.2. Classification (NCBI taxonomy): domain Eukaryota; kingdom Viridiplantae; phylum Streptophyta; class Pinopsida; order Cupressales; family Cupressaceae; genus Sequoia; species Sequoia sempervirens. The sequence continues at coordinate 42,041,710 of VDFB02193867.1, read as the reverse complement.
AAAGTTTCATTTCTTTGCATACAACCTAGTTACCCTATTTTTGAGGGTTTTGTAGTCCAAACATGATATAAAGGGGCTCTTACACTTTTCTTTTTAACTATAGCTTGTGTAAGATCCCCCATGGATATTATTGTAATTGTAGGATGCATGAATAGGAAATAGGATGAAAAATAAATAAGGTATAGCTATTGTCCTCAAGAGTTTTATGAAGAAAAGTATGTGAAATGAGAGGTTCAAGCCTAGGTTTCAACAAAACATGTATGAGAGATCTGATTTTATAAATTTTTATCCATGTGTAGACCTAATGGGTTTTTTTTGAACACTAAATATAAATGATACACACACACACATATATATACATATATATGTGTGTGTGTATGTATGTATGTATGTATATGTATTTTTAAATGTAAATGTAAATGCAATTACTGGATGCTCTCCTAGAACAATAAATGCAACATATCATTAAAGAAATCTATATCTATGTATATAAATGTGTATTTCTAAATGCAAGTGTAAATGCAAAGAGCATATGGTTTTGTAGTGTTATAGATACAACATATCCATAAATTAATGTAATTGAAATTCTAAAGTCTTCAACACATATAATATGAAATTGATCAAACTATTAAACTACATAAGAAATAAATAAAAATAGTAAATGCATATATATGTGTATTTGTAAATGTAAGTGTAAAATTATAAAAGAATACAAGGAAAGGTTTAGAGTTTAGAGTGGGAGAGAGATAGAGGGTAGAGGGTTAAAGGTATAGGGTGTTGGTTTGTTTTTTACACTGTAACAAGGTTGTTCTTCTAATCTACCTATGGGATTTACAATTCCAATCAAGGGAAGCTCAAAGGACTTGGACTAATTGATGAGGACTTTAAAAAGACTCCTACACTTTGGGCTCTGCAAGACCCAAGAGGGTGATCCCTTAATGAGTTTACAATCTCTGCACCAATATCATAAACAACATTAACACATAACAGATAATCCCATTGAATAGCTCAACCCAATAGGATAATATCGAATAAAATTGGTTGTTCACCGATAATATCAACTATGTGGAGCATGAGATAACTACAACACAATCCATAGTAAAATATAGTCATTAATTTGCAATTTGTAGCAAGCTCTAGGAAAAGACAAATAATTATTAAACTACACAAATAAGTACAACTTAGATCAGTGTCATATATCCATTGCAGGAGTCAAATTCATAAGCATCTAAAGGTTTATGACATATTTAATACATAACATATAACTTATAAGATCCTTGACAATATTGCATTACAATTTCATCAGTATGCATTCTCACCTAATACTACTTATCAAATCCTTATACAGAACATATCTGCCTATAATCCCATTCAAATATTTTAATTAATTCCTTGAATTAAAGCTAAAATAAGGATTATACACACTACAACAGTGAGATGAATGAAACAACCCTTAGTCATCTTATTCAAAATTCGGATATGCATGTACAGTGGAGAGACATGAGTTTGAATTTATAATTTCAACTCAAATGCTAGTACTATTATACAACATTAAATCCCCATGAATTTAAAACAGATTACAAAATAACTCAAAACCTAAATTATATTTCTCTCTAAAACCATCAGACTTTAGAATTTGCTCTGCAACTTTACCTAGACTCGACCAAAAATTATCTAACTTGCTAACCCATACTTCTAGCCTTGAAATCCTTCTTATAGAAAATGAAGGAGCAAACAAGCATTGGGCTAGAAAGTAAACATGCCACCAACCAAATGAAGCATCTGGTGATATTCCAAAAATCGTTACAATAGCTATCACCCTAGACAATATTCTCATTCATCATGTCAGCTAAGGAAAATTGAGGCAACAATGAAAAATCACAAGAAACCCACACCGAGACTGCCATTAAAGCAAAATCGGAGGCCGTTGTAACATCTGATTTACCAACCATTAGTAATTCATTCTTTTATTCCTCCTTAGTCAAATATTTATTTACCCACCTCTGATATTCTTCATCAGTCGGCCAGTCAAAATTAATTACCTCATCCACCTTGGCATTATAAGGTGTGCATTTTACTGCTATTTGATTTGCATCTCTTTCAAAAGATTCCAAAAATGAGCTAGTACTAATGATTTTATCCATACAGCTCACCAACAAGTCATAATCTGAGTCATCACAAATTAATTTAATTTGGTCATTGATGACCTCATTTTCCTGATCCTGCCACTACTGAAATGACTTAATTTTCCCCTGCTCATCAATTATATCAGGTAACAATGTGTTACCCCAATCATTAAAATTCTTCACCAACTCCCTAATCTTCCTACTCAAGTCATTTGGTAAGGTTTGAAAAACTTTCAATGATTTTACTAACACATGAGTATGGTTTAATGATTGGGGCCTATTGTTTGTATCAAATTGAGTCCTTATACATGACATCCAGATCACTAGCCCTAGAGATCCAATTTTCAATCAATGGTATCACTACCTCCTGATCCCTATCAATATTCTTTATTGCATCTAATAGCAAAGAATATAAAGAATGTATAGATAGAAATTTATTATCAACCTTTTCATTTAAATGTCTTAAAACAGTAGTAACAATATCTTTTTTCTTTGAAAGAGATCCCTCGTTACTTACCCTCAAAGATGCCTGTAACTCATCAATTCTTTGCAAGAATTTTTTTTTGTAGGATCAACAGAGCACTTTGTTTCTTCATCAATTTCCTCTAAAGAAGGGGTGAAGTCATAATTCTAACTGGGAGACCTTGGTGTAGAAACAATTGGAGAAGTAAGAGGCATTGACCCTGCTATGGAAGGTAATGTACTGATCCCTAAAACACTTGATGTCTCCCTAATATGTCTATACCTGAACCTTTCCACCTCAGATTGCAACTCAACATACCTCTGTTGCATCTTGTTGTATTCTTCAGTCAAAAGGTTATACTTCTCCATTAGGCTTTTATTTTCAGCCTCCTCCCTTTCACCAGTCTTTTGGGCCAATTTGGCCACATTCATAGTTAAACTAGTGGCCTCAGTGATTGAGGTCTCTGAAGCTCTCTTTATTATTAATCCCCCTCTAAAATTTGGATTAATGTCTGTAATATTCGGCTTTCTCCCTTGTGGGGCCAATGCCCAAATTGCCAAGGTTTCATACTCTTCACTGAAAAAAGAATCTTGAAGTGTTGCCTTGACTTCTTCTTTAGATTCTTGCAAGGGATGCTTGGAATTCATAATAGCATTAAAGGCCATTGCATCTGCAATGTCTCATTCAAGAAAAATCAATACACCAGCCCAACTTACCAATTTTTTGCCTTCCTCAAGAGTGATGTTATTAAATTCTTCCATTAATTCAGCTTTCACTTCCTCATCATTCTCCTAGTTTGACCTATTAAGTCTTAGTTCTCTTCTCTCCTTACAAGGTATGTGCAGAATCATCATGGAAAAAATAGGCCCTTAAGTGGAAAAAAAAAAAAATCAGAGTTAGACAACTTGACATAAAAAATTGAATAAGTTATCTATATTATTTCAAAAATATGTAAGAATAGAATCTACAGAAAATTGAATGTAGTTTCTAAACTACTAGGTTTGTTTTAAAAAAAAGAAATCTATTTAATGAAAATTTGAAATTTCAATGCAGCAGTACTCAAATTTTAGGGAAAAAATAAGAAGTAGGTGTCTGTTTGACCACCCTAACCACAATAAAATGATAATATATTTTTATAATATCTTAGATATAAGTAGAGGACTCATGTCCCGATGTGATACATATTTTTTTGTAATTTTTTCCAAGTAAATAATTAATTATGAATTTTTATTACAACTTTTAAAAAATATAAAACTTATGTCGACCACCTTAACATGGTCAAAACTTCATGAAATTTAATTTTTCTTTTTTTAATCCTATAGTATGTGAAGCATAGAATGTGACACATGTTTTAAATTCAAAAAATGTGATACTATTTGAAAGCTATAAAAATTTTTCAATCGGTCTATCAATTAGGACTTTAGTCATAATTTGAATAGAAAAATGAATAATAATTACTTATTAAATTCAAAGTAAAGAATAATTTATATTGGTGGAAAGCTAAGAATCTTCTTTAAAAATCCTTTTCGTTTCATCAATTTTGGGTAAACAAAAAGTTGTCAGCCACATACTCATCATATTGCCACTTTTTGGCCCATCATGATCCTATACATACCCTACATTTATTTTGATATTCTTCAAACTTCATCCTCCATACCAATTACAAGAATATAGGAGTCTTTACAAATGCATTGTCGTCTAGAAACTCTTTACGTGCTTCCATTCTTGCATCTTGTACACTTTTTCCTTTCATATCTAAATTAGATAAAACCAATTCAACTGGCCTAGGAGGGGAAGGCATACCAACCTACATGTCTTGATTAGTAACAATAATTTCATCCATCAAAATCCCTTGTGGTTGATCAGTTATTTTCCTTTTAAGGCTTGGCTCAGATGGTGGTGATGGGGGACTATCTTCTGGTGATGACTCTAAATCAGTGATCTTAATTGCCCCAGGTACTTTGGATTTTGGACCTAGTTGTGAAGGAAACTTCATAATTTCCTTCCCCTTTTTGTCCACTTCTTCCTCATCACTGTTGCTATCCTTTTTTCTCCTATAAATGGGCCAATTTTCTATATGTTGGTATGCTGGTCTTGTTTCAAATGGTCTGGCACCTTGTTCTTGTACACCCAGACTTAGCTCTAAGTTTACTTTTTTGGTTCTCAAAGTGCCCATAATCTCTTTGAAGTTCTCCATCAAAAAATCAATTTTCTTATGGTGGGGACTGAACTCCAACAGTGGATCATATTTCAAATCCATGTTGTGCTCAATATCTAATAGCTTATCATAAGCTATCTATTTCTCCTTGTTCAACTCTGGCTTATTTAGGTCGAACTCATTTTTTATTAGGTCCTTAGTAAAGTTGAATTCATGCACAAACTTACCATCCTTTATTCTTTGTCTAGAAAGGGTAAATAAACCCTTAGGATCATGCTACCACTTTGGATCACATCTCAAATGATAATCCTCAAAGAATTTATCAAAGTACACTCAACCTCCTTTTGAAAAGTAAAAATTAGATACCACTATATAATCAGGGAAAAATGTTCCCTTACCCCTCCTTGTGAGGTTGTCCTCATGGATGCAACCTATCTACCACATAACTTCTGCAAACCCCACTCTTGGTAGTACATTGTATGGTAGTATATGAGGGGCTCCTTGAAAATCATATACCCTCCAAATAGTGTTGACTAAGTATGAGATAATGTCACCCTAGTTATGGTTGACTTTTAATTCTGGCTTCCTCCCCTTTGGCCTGAGGAAATCATGTAATTCCTCAGGAATCCTAATTACATTCACCATCAATCTAGCCCTCAATCTGGAAGCAAAACAATTATGAAATTGCACATAACTAGTGCTTTCCTTATTACAAGATAAATCTGTAGCCCATATCTATATTACCAATCTTTCTCCATCAACTGATTGCCTTAATTTCATCTTCTCAGAGAAGAATTCAACATTCTTGAATAAAAACATATGCATCAGCATAGAATACCAAAAGAATTGAGTGTCGGTATCATTTTTCTATAGCTTTGATAGCCCCTCATGTATCCTCTCAGCCAAGAAAGAAAACAAAGTCATATGTGACAGAGAAGTTAGGGTGTTGTATTTGTGCCCCCATGAACATGTATGTAATGGGCATCATTGCACCAAGACTAAAACCCAAAATCTGACACAATGAATAAAAAGTGGTCAAGAAATGATTTGCAAAACAATTTAATTTGAAAGGTTCCTGGTCACTGGGGCTGATATGAAATCTTGAACCTCCTACCCTAGCCAGATAAGGTGGAAGCAATTGAGCTCTAAAAAAAGACTTCAACTTTGCATATTCCTTCTTCATTTCCTCAAGGTTGATAGGCACCAGGTCCTCACTCGGTTCACTCAAGTCAAAAATTGGCTGAATATCATCTTTGTTAATGCTTAACAAAACCTTTCCATCATTATTCCTAATTACCCATGTGACAGGGTCATATCTTGCAACTGCTGCCCTAAGCAGGTATACATTAGAGAAAAAATTCAATACCACAAGCTTCCCCATATCATACATCCATCCATTTGAAAAAGGGTGAGACAAATTCCTCTGTCCATACCATAATCTAAACATTTCCAAACCCGTGAGAGGAACCCTAGCATCGACTATGTTGGAACAATTGTATACTAACCCCTCCCCAAGGATTTTCCCTCACATCAGAACCAATCCCTTCTTTCTATCATTCATTGACAAGGAAAATTGATCTAGGAAATCATCATATAGGTTTCTTTTTAAATAGTCAATCTAGCCCAAATGTTTCTTGGTTGGTGCCATCTGGGACAAACTATGGCTTCTTATAACTTCACACTTCAAATAGCTAGGACTAACCAGAGATATGAAATTATAGAACAAAATATTGCAATTTCTCACAATTTAAATAAACTATAGCCCTATAACATTTATCAACAAGCCCTATGATAAGGAAAATAAATCTTTTCCTTGATTCAAGCATAGAGTGACCAAGAAACATAAAAATTAACTCATGGCTCTTTTCACAGAAATCCCAAATTCTGACTGTCAAGGTTCACAACCTTGGTCTCGGCTCTAAAACTACTTTGCAAAATACTTGAATGCTTTGTGACACACATAAAGCAGGAGAATTGATTTTATTTCGATCAAATTGTGCCAGTAAATGTCTCATCCACCATTAAAGCTCACTTGTGCACTGCATGAATGGCTCCAATGATATTTGATGTAGATTTAAATTCAAGCCATCAATCATTCAATACAATCATCAGCCCTATCATTAACCCTCGAGCAGATTTTCCATCAAGATTATAACACATCTGTCGATTTGAATCACGTGCATCTTAAGAGAATTCTAGTAACCCACATTTTAATGTATTTAAGGACAGATTAATGTTCCATGGTATTTCCTTTATTCTTTCGGCTTCTTCAGATGAGACACGTGGCGACCACCTGTGATATTGTGATTGACGGTGGGGCCATTGCAGGAAGGTGGGGAATGGCTGAGATCAAACGGTAGTTGATCAACGGTCACACAATTTCATCCCCAGAAGGACACATGGTGCCTGCCCACAATATTGCAATCAGTAAAAAACTTGTAGCTTCTGATCACGCGATGGTGGGCAACTGTTGATATCTGAAGGCAATTTGATCAATGGTAACACGAATTCGATCCCTTCTAGAAAATAAAACATTCATTAAAAAGGATGAGGGGACATCACTAAGCCAATGGTAAACAATGACATAAGTTTTTTTTTAAAAGATGAAACATGAGGCCAATCGAGACTTAGGAAATAAAACCTTGCAGAGGAAATAAAGTATTAAAATCAAAGGGACTCGACCTAGACAAATTGATATGACATAAGTTGTTTTATAACCCCATCAAAAGTAACAGCGAAATAGAACCCAACCAAAGCGTGAAATAAACATTAGGGTTTTACATGAAGACAAAGCTAAAACCCCAACCCTTAGAAAACTCGAACACCATGAAAGACTAGAGACATAAGGCAAGGCATGAGTGAAAAACAAGGAGAAAAATACTGAAGTTACATTAGTGGCTCTAGTTGGGGACGTTCATTCCACTAGAATGAAGTGAGAATCTAGAATCTTAGGTATAGTAGACCAAGATGTAGAGACGACCAAAAAGGGACTGTTCGGACAAAAAAACCCCAACTATGTACAAAATATAAAAACCTAAACTATTGTTCATGGAAAATAATACTTCAAGTGAAGTATAACTTCAAGAACTATACATGAACTGGAAGTTCTAGAAGATCTCCTATCATATCTTGGAGAAAGTACTAATCTTCACCCCACTTACAATTAATAAAAAATGGACCCAACTAGATTGCATCAAATTTCCCATGTTTCCCTTTATCTTCTAGTCTGGAATTCCACATTAAAAAAAAATCTCCATCTTTGAAACTCCTTGCAATTTCCCTCTTGTCATACAAATTATTTACTTGCAACTGCAACCTTTCATTTCTCTTTAGGGCTTCCCTCCTAGTTTCATCTAATTCTACAAGAGCTTCCAATCTCAATTGCATCTCATCATCAATTTCATTATCATACATCTAGAAAAACTTATACATTTCCATTAAGTTATTTTGGGGAAACCTAGCATTTATCCCATAAACCAAGTCAAATGGGGCACAACCTATTGCCTTCCTCATAGTTACCTTATCTGCCCAGACTGCTAATCTTAGCTTAGAATCCCAAGCCCTTTTATTATGATCCAAGATTCTTTTAATAATCTTCATCAAGCTTTTATTGCTTGACTCTGCTTGTCCATTGACCTGTGGGTGGTATGGTGATGAATAAGAAATTTGGATGTCATGCTTCTCACAAAACTCTATGTATTCCTCAGATCTAAAACATATTGCATTATCTGATACAATCCTTTCTGGACATCCAAATCTAGTCAATATGTTGCTCATCAGATCCCTTAATGTGTTTACAACCTCTACACCAATGAGATCACCAAAAGTATAGGACTTGTCAAATGAGATCACCAAAAGTCTAGGACTTTTCAAATGAAGGTATATTAGTGACACCTATCCCTTTTCTATTCACTTGTTAGGACTTAGTAATGACTATCCAAAGGGAAACCGAGATAGTGGCAACAACCATTTATATTATTTATCTCACTGCAATCCATTTCATGGCTATAGTCATGTTGTCACCTAGTGTAGATTTTTTTTTCAAATTCATAGATAACATGAAGACAAACCTGTAGCCTTTAATGGTACTGCTCTTATTCATGACTATGCTTTGTCCCCTTGAAGCACCATGATTTATGATGGTTTTATGTTGAATATCTTCATTAAAAACACCCCTAAACCCTAAACCCTAATCTAACCATAATCTTAACACTATTTTTCCTAACCCTAACCCTAATTAAATACCCAATCAGAACCCTAAACTGTAACCCAACCCAACTCTAATCTCAATCATAATTGTACCTCTAATCCTAACCCTAAACCCAAGTGACCTAACAACTCACATTCCTATGTGATGTGTGACTGTCCAATAGGGTTATTGTGAGAGAGGCTTGACAACAACTTGAAATGCTTCCTCATTGTTTAAAAGATGCATAATTGAACTTGATGCATCTATGAAGTCACTTCCTTTATAAAAAAATCATGGATCTTCTTAAGAAGATTGAAGGACATATCAACAATATATGATGCATCTTTTGAATCTATCCTTTCATGTCTTGTCTTATGTTCCTTTCCTATCATGTCTTATGTTACTAGTCTTTTATGGTATTGGAAAAATCCTAAGGTTGGGGTTTTGTCTTTGGCTGAATCCCTCTATCTTTCTCCCCTCTACCCATAACCCTTAACCCTTAAATTCCAAACCCTTAATCCTTCTACCATCTCTCTCTCTCTCTCTCAAGTCTCTCCCTCCTACCCCCTCTCCCTCTCTTAGGTATTTATCTATCTCTCACTCACTTCCACTATGTGTCTCCCCTCTACCCTTAAACCCTAAACCCTAAACTCCTTAACTGTAGCCTTAAACCCTTAATCCTTAAACTCTAAACCCTTAAACCCTCTACCCTCTACGTTTAACCCTCTACCCCTTATCTCTCTCCCACTACCTCCCTCTTTCCTCTCTCTCTCTCTCAAGTCTCACTCTCCTGCCCTTTTGCTTTGCTCGTAGTCTCTCTCTCTCTCTCCCCACTCCACTCTGGCCCCAATTCTCACCCTAACCTCTCACTCTCTATCTCTCTCCCACTCCTCCCTCTCTTTCTCTCATAGAATCCCTCATCTCTCCCTCTACCCACATAACCTAAACCCTTAAACCTTAACCTCCTTAACCCTAAACCCTTAAACCCTCTACCCTATACCCTTAACCCTATCTCCCTCTATCTCTCTCCCACTCCCTCCACCCTCTCTCTATCAAGCCCTCCTCCTATCACCCACCCTCTCTTAGGTCTCTCTCTCACCTACTCTATCTCAAGTCTCCCAACCCTACCCTCTCCTCCTCTCTCTCTTAGGTATTTCACCAATGCACCCCTGGCCCTGTCTCCCCCTCTCCCACCCTAAAAACCATCTAACAATTCTCTACCCTTAACCCTTCCTCCCCTCTATATCTCTCCCACTCCCTCCCTCTCTTTTATCTCATCCCTAAATATCCTACCCCTCTCCCTCTCCTTAGGGTCTTTTCTCTCTCACTCACTCCCCCATCTCTCTCCCCCACCCTAAGCCCCAAAACCCTAACCCTTAAACTCTAAACCCCTAAACCCTGCAATTTCTACCCTCTCTCTCTCTCTAATTCTCTCCCTCCTACCCCTCTCCCTCTCTTAGGGTCTCTATCTATCTCTCACTCACTCCATCTATGTGTGTCTCCCCTTACCCTTAAACCCTAAACCCTAAACCCTTAACCATAAAATCCTATACAATTAACCTTAAACCCTTAAACCCTCTATCATCTACATTTAACCCTCTACCCCTTATCTCTCTCCCACCCCCTCCCTCTTTCCCTCTCTCTCTCAAGTCTCACCCTCCTACCCCTTTTTCCTCTCTCAGGTCTCTCTCTCTTGCACTCACTCTTATCTCACTCCCCACCCTTAACCCTTTAACCCTTAACCCTTAACCCTAAACCCTTAAACCCTCTACCCTCTAACCTTAACCCTAATCCAACCCCAAACCCTTAAACCCCTTAACAATTCTAACAATTCTTTAACTATATATCTCCCTTTCTATCTCTCCTTACTCCTCCCTCTCTCTCTATCAGTCTCTCCCTCCTATCGCCTCTCTGCCTCCCTCTCAGGTCTCTCTCACTCACTTCTATCTCAAGCTCCTCCTCCTACCCTCTCCCTCCTTTAGGGTTCTCTCTCACTCCACTACTCCCTCATCTCTCCTCTTACCCCAATATGAAACCCTAAACCTTAACCCCAAGTTCACCCAATTCTCTACCATTAACCTCCCCATTCTCCCTTCCACTTCCTCCCTCTCTCTCCTCAAGTATCTTAAATATCCCACTCCTATCCCTCTTAGTTCTCTCTACCCTCCCCTCTCTCCTCTCTCACTAATCCCTCTATCTATCTCTACCCATAACTCCTAAACACTTAACTTAAATCAAACCCTTACACCCTCTAATTCTCTCTTAATTCTCTCCCTCCTATCCCCTCTCAGGCCCTCTCTCAAGTCTTTCTGACTCCCCTCTACCCTTAACCCTAAACCTTAAACCGTTAACCCTTAAACCCTCTACCCTCTATCTCTCTCCCAGTACTCCCTCCCTCCCTCTCTCTCTCTCTCACTCCTAAGTCTCTCCACTCTAACAGCCTTAGCCCTCTACCCTTAACCCTTAAATCCTTAAATCCTCTACACTCTATTTCTCTCCCACTCCCTCCCTCTCTCTCTCTCAAGACTCTCCCTCCTACCCCTTCTCTCTCTCTGGTCTCTCTCTCGCTCACTCCCTCTATCCCTCTCCCCTCTGATGGAAATTTATATTTTTTCTCCTTATGTTCCATTCCTACCCTACTTGGTGTTACTGGTCTTTCATGGTGTTGAAATTTTCCTTGGGTTGTGTTAGAATTGCAAAATTTTGAAAATTTCATAGTTGCACATACCCATTAGTTCCCAAAAAATTCCCATACCATAAGCACATGAATCTGTTTTGCATAACAAATTTTCCCATATTTTATCATTTGGTCTCATAGAATCCATCTAACCCTCAGTATTTTAATGTATAATTCATATCAGAAAGAGATGGTGAGGCTCTCCCCGATCCATGAAGCATTCTATACTAATATATGTCTTTTTGCATTCTATCGACAAGACATCAGCAAAGTCTCACCGATGTTATTTCATTTGGTAATACACATCAGCATGATGCATTTTACAGTCTTAGTGATAGAGGGGTCCTATTGGAAAAAAAATGGTCAATGGTGTAAGACATAACGAGCTTATTTGTGTCTTAATGATTGTGGTACAATTTTGGAGCATCAAAAAGGAATCTATAATATTCTCAACAAGTTTCCTCGAATATTGGAAGTTCACGCGACCATTGATCAACTATCATTTGATCTTAGCCGCTCCCCGCCATCCCACGATGACCCCACCACACCGCTTTGGTTGATCACAATATCATGGGTGGGCGCCATGTGTCCTATCTAGTGAGGCCGAAGGTGATAAGTTTGGTTGACCATCGATCAATTATCTTCAGATCTTAGCGGTTGCCTACCATCTCTTGATCAAAAGTTGCAAGGTTTTTACTGATCACGATATCATGGGCAGGTGCCACGTGTCTCATCTGATGAAGCTAAAGGAATGAAGGAAATACTATGGTAAATTAATCCAGCCTTAATACATTAAAAGGTAGGTTACTAAAGTGTTCTTGAGGTGCACATGTTTTAAATTAGTGGATATGTTATAATCTTGATGAAAAAGATGCTCAATGGTTAATAATAAGGCTGGTGACTATGTTGAAGGAACAAGATCACAAATGCTCAAGATCTATGATTTCCCACCATCGCGTGATCCAAAGTTGTAGGATCTTTACTGATTGCTATATCACAGGCAATAGCCATGTGGACTTCCTTGGCAACATATGGTATGGTGGACCCCTTATTGTCATGTTGGCGATTGTGTCAACTTATTTTGCAGAGGACCGTTCAATGATTTGATCTAACTAAAGGATCAACAACTAAAATTTAAATACAAATAAATTAATAATTATCATATATAGATTTTTAGATGTATAACTTTATAGATGTTTAATTTAATTTAGAAAATTTAATTATGTTAATTTCATTTATATTAGACATATGTTTCATTAAATAAACTTTTTTAAAATTATTTATATAAAATATGATGTGTATGGCATATTTCTATGTGCAATTTAATTTTTATCCATATATTTATTATTCAATAAAGTTAAAACTTCTAAATTAAATTTAACTTATTTTAACCTATAACTTAGATTACACACAAGTAAATAAATATATAGGTTAAAATAAGTTAAACTATTTGAACATTAATATAATATTACTATTATATTATTATTAAAATTATCTTATAATTATTATAAAGTAAGTATTATATTATTTTCTAATTATTTTTATTATTAGGTTTAAGGTTAGCGTTGGTGGTAAGATTAGGGGTAGGCATAGGATTATATTTAGGGTTATGAGTAAGGTTAATGTACGTGATTAATGAAATATAAATAACCCCTTTTCTAAAAAATTTAACCCTAACCCTAACCCTCACCTTTATCCTATCCTTATAACCCTAACCATGACTAGAACCCTAACCCCAACCTCAACCCTAATTACCTAACCCTAAATATTTTTTTTATTAATTAGTTGCATTCACTCTAATAAACCCAACCCAAACCTAAACCTAAACCTAGCCCTATCCCTAACCCTAATCCTAACCCCAACTCTAAGCCAAATATAAAAACAACCGTTAACCATAACAATAACCCTAAGGTTACTATCCAGTTAAGGTTAAGGTTCTATGATAAATCATTGGGTTAGAATAAGGGTAAGGGTTAGGGATAGCCTGGTTATAGGATAAATATTAGAGTTAAAATTATATTAATGAGTAGGATTAGCATTATGTTAGGGTTATGGTTAGAAAATTATGGTTCAAAACCCTAACACTAACCGTAATGAAATCCCTAACTATAATCACAATTGTAATCCTAGTGATAAACATAACCCTAACCATAACCATAAACCATAATCCTAACCCTAACTCTAACCAAATCCCTAATTATAACACTAAACCCTAACCTTAATTGCATATCTAATCCCAACCATAACTAGAACTCTAAATATAAGCCTAACTATAAACCATAAACCCTAATCTAACCATAATATTAACACTATTTTTCCTAACCCTAACCCTAATTAAATACCCAATCATAACCCTAAACTGTAACCCAACCCAACTCTAATCTCAATCATAATTGTACCTCTAAACCTAACCCTAAACCCAAGTGACCTAACAACTCACGTTCCTATGTGATGTGTGACTGTCCAATAGGGTTATGGTGAGAGGGGCTTGAAAACAACTTGAAATTATTCCTCATTGTTTAAAAGATGCATAATCAAACTTGATGCATCTATGGATCTTCTTAAGAAGATTGAAGGACATATCAACACTATATGTTGCATCTTTTGAATATGTCCTTTCCTATCTTGTCTTATGTTCCTTTCCTATCATGTCTTATGTTACTAGTCTTTTATGGTATTGGGAAAATCCTAAGGTTAGGGTTTTGTCTTTGACTGAATCCCTCTATCTCTCTCCCCTCTACCCATAACCCTAAACCCTCTACCCTCTACCCTCTCTCTTCTCCTCCTCCCACCCTCTCCCTCTCTTAGGTATTTGTTTATTCTCACTCACTCTCTGGTTCCCTTCTACCTTTAAACTCTAAACCCTAAACCCTTAACCATAAACCTTAAACCTTAACCCTTAAACTCTAAACCCTAAACCTCTACCCTCTACATTGAACCTCTACCCCATATCTCTCTCCCATCCCTCCTCTTTCCCTATCTCTATCAAGTCTCACCTTCCTACCCCTCTCTCTGTCTCTCTCTCTCTCTCTTAATCACTCTTATCTCCCTCCCTCTACCCTAACCCTTAAACCCTCTACCCTTTGGGTATGTGGATCACCATGGAAGCAGGCCCTTAAGTGGCAAAAAATCAAAACTGTGAGTTAGAAACTTTGACGTAAAATTTTGAATAAGTTATCTATATTATTTCAAAAATATGTAAGAATATAATTTGTAGAAAATTGAATGTAGTTTCTAAACTACTAGGTTTGTTTAAAAAAATCTATTTGGTGAAAATTTAAAATTTCAATGTAGTAGTACTTAAATTTTAGGAAAAAAGAAGAAGTAGGTATCTGTTTGACCACCCTAACCACAATAAAATGATAATTATTTTTTATGATATTTTATATATAAGTAGAGGACTCATTTCTCAATTTGATGCATATTTTTTTGTAATTTTTTTCCAAGTAAATAATTAATTCTAAATTTTTTATTACAACTTTTAAAAAATATAAAAAAATCGTATGTCTGACCACCTGAACTTGGTCAAAACTTCATGAAATTCATTTTTTCTCTTTTTAATCTTATAGTATCTGAAGCATAGAATGTGACACATGTTTTGGATTCAAAAATTGTGACCATTTGAAAGCTATAGATGTTTTTCAATCAATCTATCAATCGGGACTTTAGTCATAATTTGAATAGAAAATGAATAATAATTAATTATTAAATTCAAAGTAAGGTATAATTTAAATTGGTGGAAAGATGAGAATATCCTTTAAAAACCCTTTTCATTTAATAAATTTTGGGTAAAGAAATTTTTTTCAGCCACATACCCATCATATTGCCACTTTTTGGCCCATCATGATCCTGCACATACCCCTCTACCCTTAACCCTCTACGTACTCTCTATCTCTCTCCCACTCCCTCCCTCTCTCTCTCTCACTGAATCCCTCTATCTCTCTCCCCTCTACCTATAACCCTTAAACCCTCTACCCTCTCTCTCTCTCTCAAGTCTCTCCCTCCTACCCATTCTCCCTCCCTCAGGTTTCTCTCTCTCACTTACTCTCTCTATCTCTCTCCCCTCTACCCTTAACCCTAAACCTTAAACCATTAACCCTTAAACTCTAAACCCTTAATATTAGGTGTGTATTAAAACATTGTAAAAGTATAAATTTTTGGAGTTCTATTAGGAATTGAATGATAAATGATGATGAATGGGAAAATCTAAGGCACTTTAATATTTTCAACTAAAAAGTTAGAGTTCAATTAGGGTTAGGTTTAGGGTTCAATTAATGTTTAATTTGGGTTAGGATTAAGGATGAGGTTGGGGTTTAATTAAGGTTATGAATTCAATAAGAGTTCAAATAGGGTCAAGGTTAAGGTTAGGGTTGGGGTTAAGGTTCAATTAGGATAAGAATTAGTGTTAGGGTTAGGATTAGAGTTCAACTGTAGTTCAAAGTTAGGGTTATGGTACAATTAGGACTAGTGTTCAATAAATGTTCAATTAGGGTTAATACTTAATTAAGGTTAGTTTAAAGTTGATTAGTCTATTGATTTATTTAGGAATGTATAATTAAAAGCTTAGTGGTCAATTACAATTAGATTTAGTGTTCAATTAGGGTAAGGGTTAGATCCAAATAGGGTTAGGATTTAACTAGGGTTAGGATTAGAATAGAATAAAGTTTTGTGTTTAATTATGATATCTAGAATTTAGTATAATTTTAGAAAATGAAATGATTTGGAAACAAAGAAAAAAAATAGAAAAGTTGATTTTATATAGATATTATTTCTTAATTTATTCTAAAATTCTAATTAATAATTTTTTAATTAATATAAAATGAATATTAAATTAAATTAAATTTAATTGTATTAGATAATTAGTAAAACTAAATAGATAATAAATATTTTATGGATTTTAAAAATTAGAATTTAGTTTAATTTTATTTGTAATGTCAAATATTAAAATTTTAGATTGAAATACTTAATTTATTTTAAAATATTTATAATATTCAATTTATAAACTAATATTAAGACATTAATAAATATAACCCACGACATAATGTATTAAAGATGCATCGAAGTATTTATCATTCCTTTGGCTTCACTAGATGAGATACAGGCGCTCGCTCATGATATCACAATCAATATAGACCTTGCAACTTTTGATCATGTGATGGCCGACAACCATGGATCTCAACCATCCACAATCATGTTCATTCAACACAGTCACCTACCTTGTTATTAACCATCGAGCACCTTTCTACCGAGTTTATAACATCTCTGTTGATTTAAAACATGTGCATCTTATAACTGTTTTAGTAACCTGCAGCATAATGTATTAAAGATGCATTAAATTATTTATCATTCCTTTAGCTTCACCGAATGAGACACGTGGCACTCACCCGTGATATCACGATCAACTAGTGGGGTCATTGCGGGATGGCATGGAATGACTGAGATCACACGATGATTGATCTATGGCCATGTGAACTTGTCCCTCTGTAAAATAAAAAAAATTATTAGGGGAGAGGGTCCAGTATATGTGGTGCTTGCCCATGATATCACGATCAACTAGTGGGGTCATCACATGATGGTGGGGAATGACTGACATCACACAATGATTTATCTACGACCATGCAAAGTTGTTCCTCTACAAAATAAAAACATTTATTAGGGGAGAGGGTGCACTCAATCATGATGATAATACCCAGTCTTACTATATATTGTAAATAAACAGTCCAAATGTAAATAAAGAAAGATATTTATACAATTGAAGAAAATAAGTTAAAATGTATTTAATAAAAAATTATATATCAATTTTTTTTTCTTTTTTAGATGAATTAAGAGTATGATTTAAAATATTTTAATTCAAATAACATAAATGATAAATTGAAGTGGGAAAACTTGAATATTAATTTAAAATTTTGAGGTTTCATATTTATATGTGTGAGATTGATCTAATATTCTAGAAAATGAATGTTAAAATATCATGAAAAAATAGGCACATAATGAATGTAGACATAAAATTATATTTGCATATATTCATAAAATAAGATCTAATAAAGAAAAAATATATGCAATTAAAAATAAAGGAAAAATAATTCAACCCAAATTTAGATAAGAGAGATAATCCAATTTTATGATAACTTTAAGGCTAGGGTTGGGGTTTGATTAGGATTAGTGTTCACTTAGGGTTATGATTAGAGTTATGAATCTACAATTACGGTTCAATTAATGTTCACTTAGGGTTTCTTTCTTGGGAGAAGTTTATTGAATGGTAAGTGTATTTTATAAAATTAATATGTCAAGAATTAATTTTAGATAATACTACATGTGATTTTTCATATGGTATTAAATTGTAGATTAAAATTGATAATAGATTTCCTTCTTTTGCATTGTAAGCTACCATAATATATGGCCTTAAAATCCTATTCATATTTTGATCTTTTGTAAACTATTCAACACAACATCCAACAAAAAATAATTCTTATGCAGTTTTCCAAGCACAAATCCTTAGAATTCTTAATCTGTTACTTAGGTTAATTCTTTATTGCAATAAATAAATACACACTAATATATATATATTATGGATTTGAGGGATAATATTAAAATATTTATCTTAATTGAAAAATTTAAATGCAAGGGATTCAAGTACATACCTTTTCTTTTGTTAATGTTGATGAAGATACAAATCTTGATGAAGTGCCAAATTTGATGACATGATATAAAAAATTGGAATATCTTTGCTCTATGTGGCACTTGAATTTTTGTACAAAACTATAACTAACGCTACGTCAAATTTGTGACTTTGGACCTATTTTGCATCAATAAATATGAGCTTTGACAATGCATCCTAATCTAGCATACAATATGTACTTAAATGCTCAAAATAATTGGGAGTAGTGTTGAGATTGGTGGATCTTTGGGAAGGTCCAATGCTTCACCTTTGTATCTCTCCCTATAGATAGAGGTAGATATGAATATAGAATGAGAGAGGAAAAGAGATTAAAATAGATAGAGATATAGAGAGAGATAGAGGGAGAAATAAATGTATAGAGAGATAGGGAGATAGAGGGGGGATATATATATATATAGAGAGAGAGAGATGGAAAGATAGAGATATAAGGAGATATAGAGAGAGGGGAGAGAGAGAGAGAGATAAGTAGAGAAAGAAAAATAGAGATGGAGAGGGAGATATAAATAGAGGGATATAGAGAAAGAGAGAGGGAGAGATAGATAAATGGGAAGAGAAAGATATAGAGATAAATGGGAAGATAAAGGGACAAATAGGCTAAGATATGAAGATAGATATGGGTATAGGGAGGAAGCAAGAGAGGGAGAGATGGGGAGAGATAGAGAGAGGGAGAGAGAAAGGGAGAGAGATATGTAGAGGGGGGAGAGATAGAAGATGTGGAAGAGGGAGATATATGTAGAGAGGGGGAGAGAGGGAGAGTGAGAGGGGGAGGCTAATATAGAGAGATATATAGAGATAGGAAAAGAGATAGGGAGATAGATGCATAGGGAGATATATGTATAGAAGTATATGGATAGAAAGAGATAGAGAGATGAGTGAGAGGGAGATCGAGTGAGAAATAAAGATAAAGATATAGAGTAGAAGAGATGGAGTGAGTAAGATAGACAGAGGGAGACATTTCTAGAGATAGGAAGTGAGATGGATGGGTAGAGTGAGGGTAACATTTCTATCGATGGAGGGGGAGGGAGGAATATAGAGGTAGAGATGAATATAGAGTGAGAGAGGAAGAGTGAGACAAATTGATAGAGGTAGAGATGAATATAGAATGAGAGAGGAAGAGGGAGAAAAATTGATAGAGATATAGAGAGAGAGAGATAAGTAGAGAAATACAAATAGAAATGGAGAGGGAGATAGAAATAAGGGGAGAGAGAGAGGGGGGAGAGATAAATGGGAAGAGAAAGACATAGATATAGAGATATATTGGAAGAGAAAGGGACAAAGAGGTTGACATATGAAGATAGATAGGGGTATAGGGAGAGAGCTCAGATGGGAAGAGATAGAGAGAGGGAGGGAGAAAGGGAGCGAGATAGGTAGAGGAGGGAGAGAGAATATGGGGAAGAGAGAGACATAAAGTTAAGATGTGTCAATATTTAAGAATCCAAGTGTTTATTCTAAAATTCTTGCAAACATTGTTAAATTTTTCAGTTATGTTCAAGTATAATTGTTAGATCAAAAAATGACCTTTCAGTTGGCCCAAAATTATAGGTGACATAAAGTTTTCGACCAAATTGATGAGAATATATCCAATATTTCAATACAATTTTATATCCTACATATAGAAATTTATATTTATTCACATATTCAACCCAAACTCAATCTCTCCAAGTGAGGTGTAGGCAAACATATATGAAATATGTGATGTTTCTGCTAGATGATACTTACAATGATCTCCACCAAGCATGCTTGTAAACTCATGACAATGATGTAAAATATTTTCTTCCATTATGATATTGTTAGCTACATTCTTCCTTAATGACATCTTTAGCTACTTTAAATTATAATTTAGAATCATCATCCAAGGTTGGGATATGATACAGGAAGAGATCCTACTTTTCTTCTATTTTTTGTCTTCATTTTCCTCCACAAGCATGTTTTTCCAAGAGGAAACCAAGGAAGCCTTGATGGTGTCAGGATTATCATAATTTTATCCATAATCATCTTCAATCTTCATATTATGTTTCTTTTCCTTCTAATTTTGCATGTTAAATGAAAAAACTTGGTTTTACACCTTATTTAAGTCATTTAATCCTTGATTTTTGTCTCCAATAGATTTATTTAAAACTATAGACACCATCCAATTGAATTATGAGATTCCTCTCTTATTCTATTAGGATGTAAGAAAAATCATTTGAGAGGTCTTTTCGGATATTAGCCATTCTACTTTCAAGGAGATACTTTCTTTGAAAAGGCTTCTAAAGACTTGGATATTCCACTCTTTTAGTCTGAGTTTTATGAATTTTAACTTTCTATTGAATATGCACATCTTAGTGCAATGATCAACTATTTGGGTGAGACAAGAGTCAGTGAAAACCATTTTGAAGTTTGAGATTTCCATCTACAATTTTTCAAACTTGAAAGACACTCTTCTAGGGAATTTGTCCTTGTCTATGAGCCTATAATCCGAACTAGCTTCAAATAGGTTACAATTAGGGTTCAAATAGCTTTATGGTTGGGGTTAAGCTTCAATTTGGGTTAAGGTTCAATTATGTTTACAACAATTGGGGTAGCAATGTACACGCATTGGATAATTTTATATTAATAGTTTGTCCTATCACAAATATAAAAGGTGAGTATAATAAATAACATATATTTTCCCATTAAATGTGAAGGATTTTCAAAAAGTTTTAGTGTTCAACTATTGGTCCATTTTTGTTTAGTACAAGTTGTATTTTAAATCATTATGTGTTGTTTTTATAACAACAAATAGATTTTTTGTGTTCAACTATTAGTCCATATGTGTTGAATATAAAAGGTAGAGATATCAAAGATTTATGATTATCAATAAGTATTTGGTCCACTTAGCTTGTATATTAATTTTAATTTAAATAAAAATGTCATAGTATACAAGCAAAAAATGATATTTTTTTGGTTCAACTATTGGGGGTTCCATGATTAAGTTTTGGTCAAACCTTTAAAAAGTCAAATTTTAGACACTTCTCAAAAGATCGACCGATGTGTCAAGTTTCATGATGAGCCATGCCTCCAAACCTTAGTTAGAGCTAAATAAGAGACCAATCTACATTTCAAAAAAAAAATGAAGGTTCTACAATATTCCAGTCAATTGCTACATGCTGAGAAAGTTAGCCTGCACAACTACTGGGCCCTCTCCCCTAAAGGAATAAGGGGACATCACTAGGTCGACAACAAACAATGGCATAAGTTTTTTTTAACAAGGCAACATGAGACTAAAAAAATACTTAGGAAAAATAAAGTCAAGCGAAGGAAATAAAATAATAAAATAAAAGGGGGCCCAGCCTAGACAAAGCGATGGGGCTTAAGTCATTTTAAAGCCTTCCCAAAAAGTAACGGCCAAATAGATCCCATATAAGGTGTAAGATGAACACTAGGGTTTTACATGAAGATGAAGGTAAAACACCAACCTTAGGCTTTTCCAAAACACCATAGATGACTAGAGACACATGGTAGGATAAAATAGAACACAGAGAACAAAACTTTGAAGTTCCATCACTACCCATAACCCTAAACCCTAAACCATTAACCCTTAACCCTTAAACCCAAAACCCTTAAACCATATACCCCCTCTCTCTCTCAAGTCTCTCCCTCCTACCCCCCCTCTCTCTCTCTCACACTCACTCACTCCCTCTATCTCTCTTCCCTCTACCCTAAACCCTAAACCCTAAACCCTTAGACCCTCCCTTCTACCCTTTACGAGCCCTTCCTTTATCTCTCTCTCTCTCTCTAGTCTCTCCCTCCTAGCACCACTCCCTCTCTAAGGTCTCTCTCTCACTTACTCACTCACTCACTCTATCTCAAGTCTCTCCCTCCTACCCCTTCTCCCTCTCTTAGGTCTTTCTCTCACTCACTCACTCCCTCTATCTCTCTCCCCTCCATCCTTAACCCTAAACCCTTAAACCATCTACCCTCTACCCTTAACCTCCCTCCTCTATCTCTCTCCCTCCCTCCCTCTCTCTCTCAAGTATCTTGTCTCCTACCCCCTCTTTCTCTTAGGTCTCTCACTCCTCCTCAATCCCTCTCTCTCTCTCCCTTAACCCTTCACCCTTAACCCCTTGCTCCCTTCCTTTATCTCTCTCCCACTCCATCCCTCTCTCTCTCTCAAGTCTCTCCATCCTACCCCCTCAACCATAAAACATTAAACCTTCTATCCTATACCCTCAACACTCTTCCCCTCTCCCTTCCCCCTCCTAATTCTCTCTCTCTCTCTCTAACTTTCCCCTTCTTTCCATCTTCCCCTCTCCCTTCCCCCTCCTAATTCTTTCTTTATATATATCTATCTCTCCCTTTCCCCCTCTCTCTCATTTTCCCTCTCCCTTCCCCCTCTCTATCTCTCTCTCTCTCTCCCTCCCCCCTCCTAATTCTCTCTCTTTCTCACCCTCCACCTCCTAATTACTCTTGGGTATATGTCTGAAAAAATCGGATAACCAATTTAGATTAGATAACCAATTTAGATCGGATATCTGATTTATAGCACCAAAATATTATATTTTAAATTTTTTTTCAAATTAGATATTAGACATGAATTGGATATCCAAAAAAAAAAGATATCCAATTTGTAGTACTTTGGCTTGGGAATCGCTATGGAGCAATGTATTGACAACCAACCCAAAAAAAAGTCAACTTGGGATTTTCGCATTTTTTGGCAAGTTCAAAATGCTACTTTTTTCATGTTGCCACTTTTTGGCCCATCATGATCCTACACATACCTAGGTCTAAATTAGGTAGTTTTTATTACTAAGGTGGATCACTCCTTTCTTGGAAGGCCATACACTTATGATTGGGTCAAGTGTTCTTTTCTTCAGAAAATTCATATTGCATTTTTTATAGGTTAATTATCATTTGATTAGATGGGTTATGAAGCACTTATTTCAAAAAAATATCTTTATGAAAGAAGTATATTTTCATGAAATTAAATATAATTTTTATTCCAATGTAAAAACTAAAAAGAATGGAAACAATTCTTTCAACACATAAACTATTATGTAGTAGTCAATTAAAATGAAAAAGCTTACTCTATATTAGTTAGGATACACAACTAAGAAAATGATCTAAAGTTACTTATTTATCCTAGAGGAACTAAGTGTATATAGAAACCAACAAACCCACAGCTACCTATTTTGAAGGAGTTTGGTTTCTTCCTTCTGATCTCACTAATATTGTCTAATTATTTTTAAAGATGAAGGGTCCTAACACAACTTTTCAGCCTAGTAAATGGGTTAATGAAACTTGACAAAAGAAACAAAACAATTGCTACATTTGGCATTTCATGTTGAATGAAGAGTGGTGACAATAATCTACTTATAGTTTAATAAAACATTATTTTTATAAGAAGGCTTGACATTAGAAAGATAAGTGTTATAGTTTAATAAAACACTATTATAGTCTTACCAACATATACTATTGTATGCTTGCATGGCTTCTTAGTTAATATCTGGGGAGAGAAAGAGAGAGAGAGAGATAGAGATATATGGGAAGAGAAAGAGGAGAGATGGAGATAGAGAGTCGATGGATAGGGGGGATAGGGTTGGAGAGATGGTGAGAGATAGAGAGGGGGAGATAGAGAGGGGGAGGGAGAGAAAGATATATAGATAGAAAGAGATAGAGAGAGGAGTAAGAGGGAGATAAAAAAAGAAATAGAGATAGAGATATAGAGTAGGAGAGATGGAGGGAGAGATGGAGTGAATGAGAGAGAAATGGGGGAGAGGGAGAGATATCTCAATAGATAGAAGGGGGAAGAGGCAGGAGTGACATAGATAGTGGGAGATATAGAGATATAGAGAGTGACATGGAGAGATATATCAATCACCCTCCCTATATCTTTATCTATTCATCCTTATCTCTTTATCTCTCTACCCCTCTATCTCTTTGTCTCCTATTTGTATGTTTTTCATTATCTCTCTCTCTATATATATATTTTCTTCCCTATATTTATCTTTGTCTCCTTAAGTGTGTAATGTGTACATTGAAGTGGTCTTAAAGGAGAATTATCATATCTTAAATCAAATGGCATGCTCCCTTGAGCATAACTCCCCAAGGACACATGCCATCCTTGGATTGTTGACATGAAACAACCAATCGAAATTTAGTTTATCCCTCTCATATTAATATATATTACTATTATATTAAATATATATATTATAGAGTATGTGCAAGATCATCATGGAAAAACAGGCCCTTAAGTGGCAAAAAATTCAGAAAAATCAGAGTTAGGCAACTTGACGTAAAAATTTGAATAAGTTATCTATATTATTTCAAAAATATGTAAGAATAGAAGTTGTATCAAATTGAAAATATTTTCTAAACTACTAGGAAAATTTTTTTTAGTTTTTTTTAAGTAGGTGTCTGTCTGACCACCCTAACCACAATAAAATGTTAATAGTTTTTTTATAATATTTTAGACATAAGTAGAGGACTTATGTTTGGATGTGATGCATATTTTTTTGTAATGTTTTTCCAAGTAAATAATTAATTATGATTTTTTATTACAACTTTTAAAAAATATAAAAACTTGTATGTCTGACCACCTTAACTTGGTCAAAACTTCATGAAATTTATTTTTTCTTTTTTAATCCTATAGTATGTGAAGCATAGAATGTGATGCATGTTTTGGATTCCAAAAATGTGATACCGTTTGAAATCTATAGATGTTTTCAATCATCCTATCAATTAGGAATTTAGTCGTAATTCAAATAGAAAATGAATAATAATTATTTATTAAATTCAAAGTAAAGCATAATTTATATTGGTGGAAATCTGAGAATCTCCTTTAAAAACCCTTTTCGTTTCATCAATTTTGGGTAAAAAAAAAGTCGTTAGCCACATACCCTACAAATACCCATCATAGTGCCACTTTTTGGCCCATCATGATCATGCACATACACTATATTGATTATATTTTGTATTATATAAAAATGTACTTATTATTAATTATTAATTATAATAATTTTATACGTATTTAATAATTTTGTTAAAGAATATAATATATAATTATAATAAGCTGAATAATTATATTATTTATTGTGTTAAATATAGCTAATATATACTTAACTATATTGTAGAATATTAAAACCTAGCTAAATGGCGCCAAAATTTTGAACTTAATTAACATACTGTTAAAACTAACGAAACCAAGTTGTAGCTCATCAAATTGGAGAAGTGAAAGGTCAATACCAGCACTGAGGAAGATTTTGGAATAGTGAAAACAAGGTAAATGCCAGTGCTGAGGAAGAGTTTGGAGTAGTGAAAATAAGGTCAATGCCAGCATCGAGGAAGAGTTTGGAGTAGTGAAAACAAGGTCAATGCCAGTGCCGAGGAAGAGTTTGGAGTTAAAAAAAGGTCAATACCAGTGCCACCGAAGAGTTTGGAGGAGTGAAAACAAGGTCAATACCAGCACTGAGAAAGAGTTTGGAGGTAAAACAAGGTCAATACCAGTGCCGACGAAGAGTTTGGAGGAGTGAAAACAAGGTCAATATCAATGCCAAGGAAGATTTTGGAGGAGTGAAAACAAGGTCAATACTAGCACCGAGGACAAGGTTGAGGGCACTTAGGGAAAATCGACAACCAAGGGGAAATGAGTACTGTAAGTTTGGCACCCCCATTCTCTTTAACCTTCAATTTTCATGCCTAGTTTCCAAAGATCTTCTCATACATTAGCACCCCTATTCTCGTAAAATGGTATAAGATAAGACAAAAAAATAAAATAGCTTAGTCTTTCACATTTTTATCCACCAGCCTCAGATCTTGGTAAAACTCCCATAATCTACCCACATCTTGGTTGAGGTCTAGGATTTCATCACATGAGTCTAAAGCAATTGTAGACTTAGCCCAAGTATATGCTAGGCTAAGGTAGATCTAATGAATGGAAATAGAGGCATATAATTCTTCTTTAATGCCTCCACCACAAACATATGCAAGATGTTGGTTGTTTTTATGGTAAGCAAATTGATCTTCTAATCTACCTATGGAATTGCCAATTCCAATAAAGGGTAGCTCTTAGGACCTGGACCAACTAACGAGGATTTGAAAGACCTCCTACACTTTGGGATCTGCAAGACCTAGGAGGGTGATCCCTCAATGCATTTAAAACCTATGTACCAACATCATAAACAACATTAACAACAATAGATAATCTCATTTAATAGCTCAACATAATAGGATAATACCGAATAGAATTGGTTGTTTATCAATAATATCAACAATTTGGAGCATGAGATAACTACAACATTTCACAGTATAAGATATTCATTGATTTGCAATTTGTAGCAAGCTCTAGGTAAAGGCAAACAAATACTAAACCATGTGAATAAGTACAACTTAGATCAATGCCATATATCCATTGGAGGAGTCAAATTTATAAGCATCTAAGGGTTTATGATAGATTTAACACATAACATATAAGATCCTTGATAAAATTGCTTTAAAATCTCATAAATATGTATTCTAACCTAATACTACTTATCAAATCCTTATACAGAACATATCCACCTACAATCCCATTCAAGCATTTTAATTAATTCCTTGAATTAAACTTAAAACAAGAATCATACACACCACAAAATGGATGAACGAAACAACCCTTGATCATTTTATTCAAAATTCAAATATGCTTGTACAATGGAGATACATGAGTTTGAATTAATCATATCAATTAAAATTCCAGTACTATCATAAAACATCAAATCCCCATGAATTCAAAACCTACAATAGAATGAATCAAAACTTAAATTGCATTTTCCCTAAAACCAATAGACTTTACAATTTTCTCTGCAACTTCATCTAGACTCGACCAAAAGTATCTAACTTTCTAACCCATATTTTTGGCCTTGAAATCCTTCTTATAGAAAAAGAAGGAGCAAACAAGCATCAAGCTAGAAAGCACACGTGTCACCAGCCAATTGGACCACCTTGTGATATTCCAAAAATTTGTTACAGCAACATTCTCCCCAGAGAATCTTCTTGTTCATCGTGCCCGCTAAGAATTGTTGATGCAACAACAAAAAACTTGAAGAATTTCATGCCTAGACTATCACCAAAAAAAAATAATCTGAAATCTGTTGTAACTGCAACAGCTGATTTGTCAACTGTTAACAACCTACTCCTTTTCACTCTTCCTTAGTTAAATATACATTTACACATTTCTGGTACTCTTCATCAGTTGGCCAACCAAAATTGATCACCTCATTCACCTTGACACTATAAGGTTTGTACTTAACTACCACCTGATTTTCTTCTCTTTCAAAAGACTCCAAGAATGAGTTGGTGCTAATGATTTTGTCCATATAGCTCACCAAAAAATCATAATTTGAGTTACCCTTTTTTTGAGGATTTTGTTGTCAAAACATTATATAAAGGGGCTCTTACACTTTTTGTGATTACTGTAGCTTGTGTAAGAGGCCCCATGGATACTGTTGTAATTTTAGGATGCATGAATACGGTGTAGGATGAGAAATGAAGAAGGTATAGCTGTTGTCCTCAAGAGTTTTGTGAAGAAAAACACTTGAAATGAGAGGTTCAAGCCTAGGTTTCAACAAAACATGCATGGGAGATATGATTTTATGAATTTTTATCCATGTGCAGACTTAATGGGTTGTTTTTGAACATTGAATATGTATGTATGTATATGTATTTTTAAATGTAAATGTAAATACAATTACTGGATGCTCTCCTAGAACAATAAATGCAACATATCATTAAAGGAATCTATATCTATGTATATAAATGTGTATTTCTAAATGCAAGTATAAATGCAAAGAGCATATGGTTTTGTAGTGTTATAGATACAATATATCCATAAATTAATGTAATTGAAATTCTAAAGTCTTCAACATATATAATATGAAATCAGTCAAACTATTAAACTACATGAGAAATAAATGAAAACAGTAAATCCATATGTATGTGTATTTGTAAATGTAAATGTAAAATAAATAAGAATAATCAAAACTATAAAAGAATACAAGGAAAGGTCTCCTCCCTTCTTGGTAGTGATAAGCTTCTCCACACACAACCCTTAAAAATTATGAATAGAAGAATATAATATTTGAAGAACTCAAAGTTGATTCTCTCCTACCTGATGCAATTAGTCATTTTATCCTTACAAAAATTTATAGTGATTACTAGAGGCACATAGACCAATTCTTCATAATGAAAGAATTTGATCATACTTTTCCAATGATGGTATTATGAGAAAACCTTAGGTTAAATGAATAATTCCTAGCTAAGTTCTTTAAATCATGTCTAACTGTATAAGAAAAGACCGTTGCTATGTGTACCTAGATACCATTTAGAAAAGCTAGTCTTTGGGATCTTTCATCAATCATCCTACCTTAAAACATACCAAAAGTCTCCTAGCAATTAGACATAGGAAGATTTAATATGACTTAAAAAAATTATTGCCAAAGCATAAACTTATGATGACTTAACCAAGCCTAGTACACACTCCCTCCCCGTTAACCACTTAGACATATGGAAATTAAATGTAAAATTTCTGCTATTTTTAGTCATGTAGGTGTCCAATAAACCACTTGGTGGTGTTTCTCTACAAGTTTATTTACTTGAATGAAGAGAAAAATTCCTTTGATTACAATTAGAGAATACATTTGAGGCCTTGGTTGTGTAATTGGTAGACCATAGTCACATTTAACACTTGTTACAAAGTTTGGGAGTTAAAATGTTAAGTAGATTTGATTTGTGATGGACACATTTGGACGGTAGTAACAATAGCCTGCAATCTATCAATACTTGATTACCTTATAACCTATGAAATTCTAGCTATGAAATGATAGATTAATCATAATGTTACCTTGGGATCACATCATCGTGAAAGAACTTCATCCAACATCCTTATGAGTGCATGTACCACTAAATAGGTATTTGTCAGATCTGTCTTCCTCGAGCGAGGGAAATTCAGGAAGAGAAGAGGAAAGTGAGACATGTAGTATGTCTAAAAGAGGGAGATCAACTAAAGGTCGAAAGATTAGAAGAAAATTCCATAAACAAATGGATTTTTTTCTTGCTAAAGGGGGGTCATGTTCTTATGATGATGAGAGCATAGGTGACGTCAAAGTTCCCTTGAGGTACAAACATCTACGGAAACAATGGGTACCCAAGGAACTTTCTCCAATAAACACTTATTTTTGTGTCAACAAGAGGATATATCGCATAGCACCATCATCATTACATGGTTTGGGCCTATTTTGTATGGGCGGAATAAAGGTTTGTTATGAAAAATTTATTGAATTGATGGAGTATGTCTAACCCTATTATAGTTACAAAGATTGGATGCAACTGGTTCGATATACACAAAGTATGCATAGGTATGCACTGTCAACAATTTATATACAACTAAAAGATAAGGATCAAAATAAAGGAGTGGCTATGTCAATTGACAGAAGGCTAAAAGCATCAGGCAATATTGTAGGGTTTATAAACAGTAAGCATCAAGGTACTTCAAGTGCTGCCCGAGGAGTAAGCGTTGGTACAAGTGTCCATCCTGATCTTCCTACTCATACATCACATCATCTAACCCCATCATATGTGCCTATATTGTCATCTAAAATTTTGGAAACACATACCATGTAGGCATTTGTTAATGCACCCTTTGGAAGCAAACACATTCCAGAACATGCATCAGTACATGTACCTGGGGATGAAGAGGCCACTAGTACTGGTGATGTTTTAGCAGCATTTCCTGGATCTTCCTGTATTACTAGTACGAGAACATTTTCGGTCACACTTGTGGTGACCGAGGATTTTGTTCCCATAAAGATAGAGAAGGTCTCAGGTACTTTAAAATGTTTTAATTATTATTATATATAATCCAATTCAAATTTACTTATTGATCGCTCTTTTTAGACTATTGATCCCATGATCATTTTGTAGGAAATGATGTTTTTTATAAACATCTAAGTGATATTACATTGGAGCTCTTCAGACCCACCATATGTACATAGTGGAATGCCCAAAATCAAGATTTAAAAGATGAGCTTATTAACCGTTTAGTTGTGTTATTCAATGATAAAACATTTAGGAAAACCAAGGTCCTTAAGAAAGATAGTACCTAACTAAAGTATGCGAGGGACCAATATAAGTCACATTTAGAGAAGAACAAAAAGTATGAGCGTCCCCCCATGATTCTAGAGAGGGAGTGGAAGGACCTGGTGTCAGATGGAAAGGAGAAGGCTAAAAAGAAAAAAAGGAAAGACACCACCAGGCCAAGGAAGGTATGTGATACTATCAACAATGTAATTATATACTGATTACTCTTTCTTTTTACATAATCTAACATATTTCAAACGTTTCATAGGCTTCCCAACACATCAAAGGAAACAAAGAAAAGACTAGAAAAACACAGGCAACACAAACTTGGCTTTGGTGGTTATATGAAATTAGATGCACGAATTGTAAGTATCAATAAATGAAATATAGTATCCAAATAATAAATTGTAAACAATTTTTGTTTTATCACACCATAGAAACAAAATTCATGATCTTATGAAAAAATGTAGGCCTCTGAATTCAACAAAGTTCCCATAGAAGATGACCTGAAGATTGCCTTCTAGCAAGGCTATGGAATTGTGGCTGAATGCCTAAGAGTCTTGACTGGGAAAACACAACCTTCCACTACATCTGACATGCAGGTAAATAAACTCAATAAATTTTATTTAAAATTCAATACTTGTGTAATCTATTCAATATTAATTTCCACCATAGAGTAATTACATGCCTATTTTTTTTAAACATTCAAGAAATGATAATACTGCACATGGCATTGGAATGCAGCCTGGTGAGGGTGGAGCACAACCTGCAAATGGAGGTCATTGTGTGCATCCTGGTACTTTAGAGCATGTAGAGTGTGATCAACATGTTGAACATGATCAGGCTAGAGAAGATCAGGAACATGATGTGGCCCCATCAGGTAAAGAGGACCACTCTAAAGTTCTTTTAAACTTATTTAATTGCAATTGCTATATTAATTAATGTAACCTTTCGTGTTTCAATTTTAGAGCATGTAGAGCGTGATCAACATGTTGAGCATGATCAAGGTAGAGAAGATCAGGGAACATGATGTGGCCCCATCAAGTAAAGAGGACCACTCTCATATTCTCTTAAACATATTTAATTTTAATTGGTGTATTAATTAATGTAACCTTTCATCTTTCAACTGCAGATCAGGATTTAGAGGGTGTTCAGTATTTTGAGCATGAGTCTATAACAAAAGTTTAGGAACATGATTTGGACCCATTAGGTAAAGAGAGCCACTCTAATGTTCTTTTAATTAATGAAATACTTGTAACAATAATAATAAAACATATTAGTTTAATATTTCCTTCGTATTGTAGCAAACCCCCCTTGAAGCGGCGCCCACGTCATGAGCAGACGACTAGGCGTTCATTAAGATCATGAGCAAAGGGCAGAATAACTAAAGGGGGGACAAATATTGATTTAGAAAATGATACTCCACTTCAGCTTTATGTAGCTTTAAAAAAGAAACAAAAAAAAAGTGGTTGTAATCATATCATGATAACCATTATTTTGATAATATGTAAAAACTAAAAGAATGAATATTATATGTTAATGAATGAATGTGAATATGTTAATTAATGAATGTTATATGTTAATGAATAAATGTTATATGTTATTAATGGATGAATGAATGATTAATGTTATATGATTGGGTATGGGGAATTGAGAGTGATGTGAGGGGGGGGGAGGGCCAAATGAGCTTCCACTATCACATGGTTGGCCTTGTTAAGTAGAGAATATTAAACTATTCTCGAAACAAAGAGAAGCTCAATAAGGTAATGCACTTTTCAATATAAGAAATGCATCATTTGTTTGTATGGATTTATATGAATACCACATTCCAATGTTCTGATTTTAGTTTGTTTGTATGGTTTTATATGAATACCACATTGTGTTGTGTGTGGATCTAGTTTCAAAGCTTTGTTTCTTTTGTTTTTAGTGGTGACATAACTCTAAAATTTTACTTTTGTGCACAACAAGTTAGTGGAAAAATTGACAGCTCTGAAGGGTTTAGAGGCTCGATTGAGATAGATACACAGATATTTGGATCTTGTTGTTGATGGGAGGCTTCGACTTAACCATGAAATTTTGTACCATATACAGGTATGCAAAAGTTTCTCTACTTACATTCATTCTTGATCATAAATGTTGTAAATGATATTAATGCTTCAAACTTAAGATTCATTTCATTGTTATAATGATCAAAATTTTATACTTTTCTATACATTCAAGCATTCTCTTGCCCCCTACCCTTTTCTCTCTCCCCCCTCCTTTTAAGAATTTTCTTTGTCATAAAAGATTCACATTTTTGTCTCATTTACATAAATTTATCTAAAGCGCTAGGAGTGAATAAAGATATGTAAAAGATGATGGATTATGTTTAAACAACAACTTTCCATCTTATAGCTAACTAAATCCTTAATATTTGAATAGTTTAGAGCTCAAATAATGCTTGTATATGCATGTGTAGCAATAAGGGAGCCTATGTGAAGATTGAAATTTAACATCACTTTGGTATTTTTCCTTAGGCAGTGAAATGATATTTTGAGTAATACAAACCTACACACACATTGATATTTTTCGGCATTACATTGAAGAAATTTTTCTCTTATACCTACCCTTGACTAGACATGGAGGTATATAATAGTGGTTTCTAGGTTTATTCTGTAAGTAGTTAATTTCACAGAGGAAGACTAAAATATTCTTAATGTCCTGTGTCAGGTTTGAAAGCATATGAATCACTTGCTGAAGGAACCATTTTGTATTCATCCAAAAATTGTTTTGTTCTTTTTTTTATGTTTCTTACATGTGTTTTTCAAGGCTCTAGAGATGTAGCTCAGCTCTTTCCTTTACACTTTTCATCTATTTTGATGATTATAGTAGGTTGTTCTCATTGTTTTTCATGTAGATCTATTTTTAACCTTATTTTCTACCAATCAATTTGAAAACCACTCACATATTAAGGACCATTTCACTAATGTGTAGTCATCCATTACTTCATATGTTGCAGGTTGTGTCTATGTGCCAATAAATCCTGATGATTACAAGAACTTTAATCCTACATGTGTACCCAGTCTTTCTCAAGTAAAAGTCTTACCTTATTTTATAGTACTTTAAATGGTTAATTGAAGGTGCTTCTTTAGATCTGAGATAGTTGAACCTTGGATTAAAATATGGTATTAGATGGCCCATATAATGATAAAATTGAGGTCCATTGAACACAAATTATGAACATAATTTACTAGACTATGAATAGTGTTACAATTATAATTATTTCTCCTTTACCTACCTCTACATTA
Source organism: Sequoia sempervirens (assembly GCA_007258455.2). Classification (NCBI taxonomy): domain Eukaryota; kingdom Viridiplantae; phylum Streptophyta; class Pinopsida; order Cupressales; family Cupressaceae; genus Sequoia; species Sequoia sempervirens. Next base: position 42,008,062 of record VDFB02193867.1, on the reverse strand, counting down.
ATGAAGAAGATAGATCCCTATAAATCTAACCATGAAAGTGTTGAAATCTACAGTATTTGTAGGACTCGGGAAACTATCAAACATATTCTTTTTGAATGTTTTTATGCTCAGGAAATGTGGTACTTATTCTTCCATAAGCTGAAGGACTAGAATAGCAATGGTAAAATTAATTGGCATGATATTTTGTTTTGTAATTTCAAGCTCAAGTTTGATTGTAAGCTATTAAGTAGTCGAAGGAAAGTCCTAGTGACCCCCAAAGTCATAGCGATAAGTTATCATTGGTGAGAATCGTAGCAATACACTTAAGACCAAAGGAATAATTCCTGGGGAGACTCAGAACATCAGTATGACTGCATGAACCATAGTGACATATGATCTATTGGCTATTAGTAAGACTCAAAACATCGATGAGACTATATGACACCAAAGTGATATGTAATATTGACTGTCAAAGAGACTCAAGGTGTCGGGGAAACTACATGATGTCTCAATGGGTGTAATAAACATGAAAAAATGATAAAATAAAATAATTACCTAAGATTTGAATATGAAGGGACATGACTTGATTGATCTCTCACTGATGATACATTTCAATGAATATATTTTTTTTTAAAAATTGTATTTTTTCACCAAAATTTTGATGAAAACCACCAATGAATTACCGAAAAGGTCAGATGAAGTTGCTATAGCTATGAAAAAGGCTTCGTCATAACTCCTTGTCCATTTCATTGCAATTTCAATGAATTCCACTGATGAATCACAAAAAAGGTCTGACGAAGTTGCTTAGCTATGACAAAGGCTTTGTCATAACTCCTTTCCCATTTCATCACAATTTTGGCGAACATTAGTGACAAACCACATAAAAGGTCTGACGAAGTTGTTTAGCTGCGACAAAGGCTTCGTCATAAATACTTTCCCATTTCATTGAAATGGCGATGAACTTCTAGTGTTCTTTTGATGCCCATTTCATTGATATTTCGATGAACATCTAAGCCATTTTATGATGCCTACGATTGACAAATTTGTGTCATTATTTCGATGTTTAATTTTTCATTGGACTTGCGACAAAAAAATAGCGACGAATTTTTTTTCGTCATTTCATCACTATTCTAACAAATATTTGTCGAACCACCAATGAACATCCATCAGAAAATGGTGTCAAATTCAGTAGTGAGATATGCTTCAATTATGATAGGTCACAAGATTTATTTCACAAACAAGGATAATTCAGTTTCTACAACTACAATTTATGTTTCATATGATATGGTGTTAAATAGGAAGGATTATGTATTATGTGAGTTGCTTCAAAATTTTTTGGAGAATCTTAAACAAACTAGACAGAAGAAATATGCATTTAAATTTGGAACTCTGATTGTGTGTTTGCTATTTTAATTTTTAAGGGAGCTACTCAAAAGAAGAGACATTATTTGGGATAGAAGTAGACTAGTGGGTCATCAAATTTTTTATTATATGCACAACATTGGTGACTACAAGGTTCAGGATAATGCATTAGCTACATTCTTTACAGTATTCCAAAACACCATGCATGATAGAGAGAGAATTCCCTAGAATCTAGTAGAAAAGTATGCAAAGGAAATAAATTTCCTTGTATCTACTAATGAATGCATAATAGAGGTTGTTGAACCTAGGAAAATATGGATTGAGACTCTCAGTTGTGAAGTTTCAGAGAAATATGCTAAAGGATACATTGAATTTCTAAAGAATCCTAAGGACCCCTCCTTGCTAAGATGTGGTACATATGAGGAAAAATATTCTAAAGTGTACTTGGAGACTTCAGTGCCTGCAAGGAATAAAATGATAACTAAACAAGTAAATCAATACTTTATGCAATATGGTCTTTCAAAAGAAGAAGTAAAAAGGTTAAGGGAAATTATTGTAGAAAGGAATTCCGAAGCAGCTGGTGAATCCTCTAGAACATGAATATCAAGAAGAATAGCTTCCACCCTTTCCTCTGCATTGCTAAAACCATTTGATGTTGTAGATATTATAGGAAATAAGTTGAATCCCAATGTTTCGATAACAAAAGAAGTGACTGCACCTTCTAGAACCAACATCTGGACCAACAAAAGGAAGAATATACCTCTAGTAGCATCCCCTACTACCTTTGGAATGAGGAAGAAACAAAAAGCATTTAGAGAGAATAATTTGAGTGATTTTCTAGAAGAATAAATTGAGCTTGGATTGGAGGAAGAAGAACAAATAAAAAGGAAAAGAAGAAGCAGTGTCTCCACAAGTGGTGAAGGTGCCTCACAAGAGGCTAGCACTAAAGCAAAGAAGCCCAATATTGGTATTATGGACACCTCTAAAGAAGAGGAGATAGAAAAGGAAAAGGAGGCTTTCACTATTCACATCCAAAAGAATCTTGAGAAGAAGAAGGAGAAGAAATCAAAGGAATGCACTTCAAAGAATGAAAATAAGATGAAAAAAACTCCTCTAGTAAGAGCTCGATCACCAATAAAGTTAGATGCTTTGGTTAATAATATGTTAGAGCATGATGGCCTATTATAAGGAACTACAAAATTGTATGATGAAGTAGATGAGGAAGACAAGAAAACAACAATTAAAGTCATCATACAATATATCATCATTTTAGATGTGGACATGAATAACATTATGAAGAAGGTGCCTAGTGTGGTATGGGAAGCCTTAGTGGAAAGAAGGCATGAAATAGTTGAAGAGGATGACAAGATGAAATATGATGCTCTAGACGAAATTCGATCCTCTTTATCTAAAAATGAAAAAGCTACATTAATTGAAGTATATACAAAATAGTTCAAAGTGAAGCAAAGGGTCACCATTCTAATGGGTAGAGAAAAAGATAGTGTAGACAAGCTAAAGTAAGAAACAGTGAACACTATGAGAGACATATCAAATAAAATTGAGATGATAGATGCTTCATCATCCAGAATAGCTCAAGTTAAGGATCCTAACAAAGAAAAAGCTACTAATGCAGAGGAAAATATTCCTCTAATTACTAATTTACCTATTTTCAAAGAAGTTTTAGGAGAAGTAGATGGTCATACTTCAAAATAAAATCCATCACTTGATGTTTTAGGTAATGTGGTGTCCTCACCACCACTGATAGATGATACAAATGCTTCCCTGGATTCATTTTCCCCTCCAAAAGATATTGAAAATACCACCGGTGCAAATAATGAAAACTAGAATAAAGAGCAAGAGAAGGAACATGATAAGAGTGATACTAATGATGGTGCTAAAGACCACCTTGACAAGTAGAATAAGGATTCTACTAATGAAAATAAAGGTGAAGAAAATCAAAATGGAGAAGGAGAAGGTCAAGAGGAAAAGGATTGTAATAATAAGAAAAATGATAAGGAAGAGAAGGAGGATGAAAACCAAGACAAACAAAAGGAAAATCCCTCAAGGAAAGAAGATGAAGAAGAGAAAGAGAATAATAAAGAAGAGACCAAGGTTGGAAAGAATAAAGAAGAGTATAAAAGACTATAGAGCTAACAAATCCATCTAGAGAAGCCTCTAGTAATACTCTTAAGGGTCTTTTGACAAGATAGATGAGATTTCCACTGGCTATTCCTCCCCAATTAATAAAACTCATGTCACACTAAGGTAGTATAGATTTGAATAAGATCCCAAAAATTCAGAGGTTGGAGCCCAAAAATTGAGAGGTTGGATCTCAAAGACACTTTTCATGCCCCCAAAAGAAAGGAGATCATTGAGACTCATCATAAAGGGATTGAACTGATTATGATGCAATCAAGTCTCTACATCACACTACCCCTAGTGCCACAGTTGACAATTCATTGAAACCTATTAAAAATTTAAAGTTTATAATTGATTCTCTCAAAGAGTATGCTTCACATCTAAAGGAGTAGACTTGGAGAGAAGTTGAGTCAAGATTTGTTGAGAAGAGGCTAATTGAGCTTCAAGATAGATGCACATATGCACATGGGAAAGTAAAAGAATGTCTAAAGGATGTGAAGGAGTGTGAAGATGAGGATAGAACCTTGATTTTTTACTACATAAGGTGGCTAGATGCCACTCAAGGCATTAAGGAATTACTGAAATCCATTGAGTCACAAATAACTAATTCCTCTAGAACATATGACCCCATGCATGATAGAGATTATACTCCTTGGACTACCATTACAGATATGAAAAATAGGTTTTTCACTCTTCAAAGGTAGACATAAGACATAATAAGGAGATTTGGATAGCTTTGGGACGTAGTGAAGACCAAGCACATTCTAGTGACAAGTGCCCTTGGTGATGTAAAAAGGCTTGAGGAGATAAATCTAGATCCAAGTACTCTGAAAGGAGAGGAGAGCTTACTAGAACTAGAGTCTATGTACAAATCACTTGTTGCTACCAAAAATATCTAGAATGAAGAAAAATTTGTGTGGCAAGCAATTCTTAAGGAGTTAGAAGGTGCCTCCTCCAATTGAAGATATTCCATGCAATATTCTTTCATTGTTCTAGTTGCTTTTAGTATTTCCAATGTACGTATCATCATATCCAATTTCTGGGATAACTTCTAGAGAGGGAGTCAATTCAATTCATTTCAATTATATATATATATATATATATATATTTATATATATATATATATATATATATATATATTTATATATATATTAATCAAAGGCATATAAGCCTATATATATTATATTATATAAAAGGATTACATATTTTTCTATTTTGATTAGGAAAATTTTCTAGAAATACATACAAATGTATCTACCATTATGAGGATTACAATATTAAATGCTTGTAGATAATACAAAAAATGTCTAAATATTATGCAAGTTCACCAACAATAACCAAAATATCTTGAAAAATATGAAAAAAATCCCCCTCCATGCGAGCACTATAGATCTCCTTTATTGTAGATCTCTGATACTATGTTATCATTATCAAAATTGGTTTTAACTAAAAAACTTGGTCTGCTATTCTTCCAAGCACTCAACATGCACCGAGTTCTCATCCTAAGCTTCAAAAACCTCCTAAAGATGTATACCTTAAGAAAAGAAATCAAATCCAGTTATCAACTCCTCTGTTTGCACAACTTGAGCAATACACACATGAGCTATAAAACCCTAATTTGTAGCATTCAAACTTTCAACAATATTATGCCTTGGCATCCCCTCCAAATTTTCATCAATTGGGACAAAAGGTAACACTCTTTTCGTCAAACCAACAAGATAGGAATTCAGAGGAGGGTGAGGAGTATGACATGGAGAAAAGAGACTACATAGTATTTCTCCTTAATATCAATATCCATAGAGACACAAACCCGTATGTAATTCTTCCTCAAAACCTTCAATAAAATACTATCATTTATATATTGCATAGCCAATCTGATGGCTTCATAAATTTCCTCAAATCATAGACATTTTTTGAAAAAATCTCTAGGAAAAAAACTCCCTAAATATATACTTCACCACTAAAAACATTATAACCTTGGACAACAATTAATATAACATTGTTACCAAAAAAACTCAAGTTTAACAAATTTTATTGCAATTATCTCTAATTCCCCTAGAGATTGAAGCAAGTCCATGATGTTTGACAAGAATATAGAGAGCACCTGGGAAGGGAAGATTATTCTCCTAGCTCGCAGGCTCATAACCTCCACACCAAGTACAAAATACATAGGCTCCTCAACCCTCATACATTCCACATTGAATACCATACTGAGGCTTTCATGAGTGAGGTATTCCTCAAAAGGATGTTCCCACAGTTGCACTTTAGATTTAACCCTAAAATTCCATGGTTGAAATACCATACTACCTCTTTGCAACACACTTCTCTCATAGCACACACTTCCTAGATAGTCATTCCATGCCCATGAGAAACTAACAGTGATTTTTATGCAAAATGCCACATTACAAACACCACCTTTTAAATCCAATAAGTGATTATTAAAGGCATTCAATCTTAATTCAAGATAATGATTTCATTTCATGTGAAGGAATTCCCAATAAATCAAGATTTCTCTCAAAGCATGTGAGCTCATGTGAAATCATCTCCTTAGTTATGTTTAATAAATTTATAATAAAATCAAAGTGCTTTGAGGTACCTACAAAATAGAAAATATTAGAAAAAAACATCATTTCATGGGCATCTATCCCTCTTTAGAAGCCTATGTCATCAACAAATCCCAGACTCTTCCCTTAGTATCCAACAAGAACCTGGCGGTACCAGTGATGTAAGCACAAGCCACCACAAGGTAAATTAAATGGTATGCTATAATCATTACACAATAACCTTTCCAGTAGGGAAAAATGTTGATTTGAAACTAGAAATCCATCCTCACAATTCAATCAAGGTGAAGTACCTTATATGACATAATGTGCAATCAATACCATACAGTCACCACCAACCAAGCATAACATACAAATTAACCCATCCAAAAAAACCATGCAATTCAATTTTTTTCCAATTCAAAATAATTCACTTAATAACAAAGATAAAGTTGCTAGGATATATAAGACTACTCTGCTAAAATTATCTCTTAAATACATGGATATTTTTTAACACCCTCATCACCATCAAACAATTCTAATTCTTGGTGGTCACAACACAAATTGGCAAGGGAATTTGCTAACTTTTTTCCCTCATGATATGTGTGAGAAATTCATATGTCATCAAAGGAGGATAATAGTTCCCAAGCCTTTTGCAAAATGTAGCTTAACTTCCAATTGCAAATCTTCTTCTCCTTGCATGCATTAACAATCACTAAAGAATCACCTTCTACATGAAGCTTACTAATATTAAGGGCCTTTTTCCAAAGTTAGTCCAGACAAAAGAGCTTAAGCTTCTACCATGTTATTAGTGCAAGTAGATAAATGAGTTGCTTTAGCTACAATCAAAACCCCTTTCCAGTCCTAAATACAACAAACTGCCCCTGATACACTAGGATTTCCCCTAGAGGCTCCATAAAAGTTGACCTTACAAAAGTATGGAATGGGGGGCATCCATTTAATCTTGTTTCTATCTATTTTTTTATAATTTTGTTGAAAGAAAGATCCTAGAAAAGGTAATTTAATATGTTCCTAATGATTTAGAATAAAATTATTCCAATTAGTGAACAAAGAGGAAACTATCTTAAAGTTGCAAATGTAGGAATTTGAAACCTCTAAAATTTCTTTCTCAACCTTTTACTTAAGCCTTTGAATTGATGCAATTTGACCCCTAAAAACAATTTTTTTTTATTTCCAATGAAATTGAAGAAATTACCATTGTAGGAGTTACTAACCAAATGCATGCAAAAAGAGAAGATTTATATAAGATTGGCCAATTGGTGAAAAATTCCCATAAATATTTAGGCAACGAAAAAGAAATATTTGATTTCCCCATTATGAAAGTCCATACCTCTTGAGCCACTAGACAAGAAACAAAAAGGTGATCCACCATTTGATGTTCCTCTTTGTACAATACACATTTTAAGGCTTTTGTTATCCCAAATTTCACCAATCTATCACTAGTCAAAATATGATTACTTAGAGCCAACTAGGAAAAATTACCATCCTTTGGCAATAGCATTGAGTTCCACTAAAAATTAAAAGCTCGCTGGGATTGGGAATGTGATGCTTGAGACATAATTGGCTTATAGCCATGCTTAAAATCATAGTTACCATTTTTTGAAGGCACCCAAATCAACTTGTTTTGCTTAGACATTCTTGAACCTCTAACAAAAGGATCATCCACCCACCATTGTTTTAGTAAAGGAAAGAAAAGTGGATGACGAAAAAACATCTTTTCAAATTTAAAATTAGATGGTTGCTTCTTTACTTGTTTGGTTATGTCAATGGTCAAAGAAATCACATAATGATCAAAATGTGATAGTGGCAATATTTCAGACATCAACCTTGTTAGCTCTCAAAAATGTAGGTGGAATACCTCAAGAGGCTGCCAATCTCTTGATACATTTTAGGGTAACAAACAAGGTCAGATGTTGTAGAACTTCTACTCTTCAGGTGTTGCTAGACCTAGGTGGGTGTACCTATATGAGTGAAGCAAACTTGACTTATGCTATTCTCTTGGAAATGTATTTCCATAAATGGTAGATGAGAGTGGACAAATGAAACCTGATTTGGTATAAATCGTATAGCAATATTAAAAAATAAATCCTAATATGTTTAGTTAACAAATGTGAAAAATATGAATGAATCTAAATGGTGAAAAATGCAGAGACCAGTGCCTTATTGGGTATGCAGAGTCAAATGAAATCTAAATGGGCAACTTCTTTCAGGAAAACACTCAAATTGTTTGGCATATATTTTGGTTTATAACTTGTATAAACATGCAAGATTGTGATTACCAAGTTCTTCTTAATGATTCAAATGAATTTCCCTAATTAATGTGATCAATTAAAAGGATTTAATATTTGCTTGAAAGAACCAATCAATCAACCACATAGATATAACAAATGTGCACTGATAAACTGAGTATAAACTTGTTACATCAATTTAAATAACCAGAAAGCATCAATCATGGAGACAACTTGAGTAATACTTTCAATGAATTCAAGAGACAATTGACACCAAAAATGAGCTGCCACATCAACTAAATTTCATAAATATCTCCATTTTGTAAACATGGAACAGTATTCTTTGTTCTACAAAATTTTTATTCTACAGTATCTTCTATCCTATTTCCTATTCTATTATATTCTTCTCTTTTTACAATTGAGAATGAACATTTATACATTTACATTAGAAAAGACACATCACTTTGTAATCACATGTCGGCAAGCAACCATATTCAAGTTTCTATTAACATTCGCCAAACACTTGCCGAGACATCATGTAGTCATACCGATCCTCAATGTCTCATCGACAGTCATCCTGTGGTCTTATGTATTCCGCTGTGACATTTGGAGTTGGGGAGAGGTCTCATAGACTATATTATGTCCTATCGATATACACCCATCGGTACATTCTGGTCACTGAGACATAATCATTCTCTCACCAATGAAGCAACATTTCGGCATGACAAATAGGTCGGCATGACTATATAACTTCATTTCGATAACCGTTGATAGGACTCCCCTGCGCATGTTGGCAAGACCGGAGGCATTTACTAAGAGCTTACTCTGATAACCCTTGACTCTTACCGATATGTATATCTTTATCGACAGTCGGTAAGACACAATCCAATCAGTCAGACCTCATACCGAATACATTTTGTTTGGCCGAAGTGTTCACGTGCACCGGTCAGTGAGAAAATAAGATTTTGCTATGACTTATTCCAATGATAACTCTCTTGCTGATGTGATTCCTCAGTCATCGAGACAATGATTTGTGTCATGCCGATATGTGCATGCAGATGAATTCCAATTGGTGTGGCATCCCTTAATTCTTGCCGAAAGATTGCAACAAATGTATATCAATAGAAAATGCAATATGGATCAGCGAGACCTTGACCACCTCTTGCTGATATGGATTATATAGTGCAAAATAGGTAGGATTATATGGATTCTACAAGACCTTATGACAAAATATGGGAAAAATGTTATGAAGAGAGGCCTTTGTGCTTATGGTAAAGACTCATTTGGAAACTCAGGGGTATGAACAACTTGTAAAATTATTCCAAAATTTTACAGTTCTAACAGTGGCTCTGTCCAGGGATGAATGATTGTGAGATCATTGCAAGGATCTAGATTTCTGGGTGAATAGACCAGACTCAAAATGATAAATCAGTGAGCAAAATGGAATGAATGGAAATGGAAATGAATACGACCCTACACTATTGTTCATGGAAAATAAAATTTTGAGAGGACTATCAAGAGTTGTCCATGCACTGGCAACCCTTAATCCTCTATGTTTTAACTTCATCTATTTTGAGCTGTTACGGTTTAAAATTCAAACCATAAATGATGGCTCAAGGCCATCCAAAATAAAGACCCATACTTTCCTCTATCAAACACCCAGCTTTGCTTTGAGTTCATCAGGCTCTTCTTGAAGATATTCATGCAATCTTCCCTATCATTGTTATTGAAGTTTTTTAGAGAATCATCATGCTCAGCTTGGCCCAAATTCCCTTTACCATTTTGTAGTTCAAATTCTCCATCATCATGGGACAAATCTCTGTTATCTTCAACATACAAAGTACATGCATATTCAATGCAATATTTCTCATAATATTTCTCACTCTTATGTATTATAAAACACTCTCCTAGCTGTACTAAAAATTCACCATCAAAGTGCTTCTCTTGAGAATCAAAAAAATTTGTCATATCAACATTGTTTGAGACAAACAAATCTGAAACCTTTTTCACCTCTTCGATATCACCATGTGGAGACAACACTGGATTATGAATCATATCTTAAATATTATGCATGTATGAACTGATCAACGCTTGACTTCTATCATCCTTGGTATTCAAATAAATGTCTTCTCCACATGAGTTAGAAATTTCAAAATCACATAACTTGTCTTGAACAGACACAAATTTTTGATCAACTTCAAAGGTTTCTCCATCATTTCGAGAAATGCAATTGGATTCATATGAATCATTGCACAAAGAAATTTCACTGTCAAAACAAATGTAAGCTAGACACAGGACTTCAGAATCACCTTCATGTACATATCTCGGGTATTCAAGAGTTAGTATATCTGAGATTTGCTCACTGTTGAGTGAATATGCTTCGTCATCCACCATACTATTGTTGTGTTCTTTATTCTTCTCATCATCAAAAAATGGTGGCTCAGATATGTTGATCTCATATTCATTTTTCTCACAACTTGGTGCATCACTTTGATTATCAAGAAACACTTCATCTTCAACATAAAGTGGATTTGAAAACATATAAAATTTCTACTTTGGCACACTTTTGCAAAGTGTCATTTGATCCTCTTCTATCTTTTCATCATACAATGGATTTGAAAAAAATTTAAAACCATTTTCAGATGTACAAACCTCTTCTTCATAAAATGTGTCTTCAAGGCTTTCAACTATAGCTGGAGGTATTATTTGTTTACTGTCAAGTGGACTCGCATTGTCCATTGCTTTTTCCTCTTGATCACCACAAGAACTACAAGAATCACCTGATTGTACATCAGAATCCATAGGTTCCTCTTCACAATATGAATATTCATTGGGTCCCTCATAATATGCACTGCTTTCCCTATCACAATCTGTTATGCAAGACAAATCTCTTGTATCTTAATCTTCCTAATGTAGGCTGTCATAGGAATTTTTTTCATCTGCACATGTCTCACCTTCTATTGGCTACAGTGTCTAATCGATCTCCTGATACTCATCGGTGATATCACCATTATCTTCATACCTTTTCCTCTGCATGGTATCAATAAATTTATTCACTATATCAAAGGTACACTATTTTGATGATTCTGGAAAATAAACTAATTCAAGTTCCCATGCTCCATCAAAGTACATTTTCCATACACCATTACAATTTTGTGCAGCATGCTTTTCAATTGGATCAGTATTGATTAATTTTGGCTGGGTTGGTTCTATCTTGAAATTCCCAAGATCCATATCACATAAACAATTGATTTGATCTTGATGTACACATTCAACAACTTGGTTCATCCTTAGCTCCCTATACAACTTAACTTCTTGAACATTCACTAGAATAGTTGCATAAGATAGATCAAACTGAACATTTCCCCCAACTGTTGTCATCCACTACCTTGATAAAAGCATCCCAAACTGAGGAGGGGTATCAATTACTGTTATATCTATATTATAAACCACCTGTGGATACACAACTAGTTTGACCTCAAAATATTTCATTATACCCACCACAGGAACAAGTCTATTATCCATTGCATAGCACTTCCCTCCATTAGTATCCACCCACATGCCAAGTTGTTTCATAACTCCTACTGGCATAATATTTATGGCAGCGCTATGGAGTCTATCATGCAATTAATCAACAATTTGTTATTTATGAGTAATGTAGTGAAAAAGGGATCAACTTGTTGGGGATTTAACAATGCATTATCGAGGCACACTTCTAGGATACTTACTTTCTCTTGCCTACTAATTGTTTTAGTAGCCACTTTATTTCTAGAATTCATATTCTTTTCATTTCCATTTGTTATCAATTGAACAACACTATCTCTATATTCCTTAATTCTCATCATCTCAAGTAATGGAATAGACATTTTTCCTGGGATAACACTTGAGTGAAGTCAAAAGAGGAGCCTTCTACCTTAATTATTTTCTTCTACTCCAATGTTTCTCTTTTGTTTTATTCCTTTTGATTGGTCTTTTTCATTTCTTTGCATAGCTCTTTAACTTCCTCCTTTTGGGTAAGCTTTTGTTCATTCTTATCATGTTTATTTTCTACTTTCTTCACAATTCCTTGTGTCACCTTCTGATCTTTCATAAAGGTTCCCCTGGGGACACCTTCTTTCTCATTCACTATCCTATTTCTCAACCAGTACTTACTTTTTTCTTCTTCAACTGTGGCAATGGTTAATCTCTCTATCTCCTATTCGGTGAGTTTTTGCATACTGCATGGAGTAGGCATCTCAACTAAATGGGGTTTTGCATAATCTTCTTCAGATTCAAAAAGAACCTATTGTTTAGCCATATGGACATTGTACCTCTGATTTGAAACATCGTACTCATAACCTTCATCCTCTGAAGATGATTACCTCTCCTCAAAGCGATGAAAAGTACTTGAAGTCAAATACACTGTGTGATCTTCTCCACTGTTCCCCATCAACATTCCTTCTTCTTGCATTCTTTGGGCTACAACATAGTAATCTAGGGAATGTGGCTTATCACAAACTTCACATAAATAATTGTTATTTACCATATAGGTTCCCTTTTTCCTTAATGGATTAGGAGTTTCTTTGTTTCTAGGCCTATCTGTTATAGGTTTTCCATCCTTCCAATTTGTATTATAGGGCATGTCCTGCAACCTAGGCCTCTCACTTTTGTATGTGTTCTCCTATTTGTACTAATAATTATTGGTTTGCTGAGGAACCCTAGGATTGTCTCTCTTATTGATTTCCCAATAGCCTTCCTATTTTTTTCAATTATTAATGCTATCTTTTGTGCTTCAGCCAAATCTCTTGGGAACCTATTTCTCAATTCATACCTTGCTTTTGGATCAAACGCATTCAAATAAACACTCAATGCTACAAAGTCTGGAAATTTTGATCCAAGAGGTATTTTATTCTACAATTTATTGAATCTCCAGTTAAAATCATAAATTGAGTCATTCTAATTTTTTTGAATTCACATTAATTCATGAAGAACAGCATCTAGTGCACTTAGATTCCCATATTTCTCAAGGAATCGATTCTAAAATTCTTGGAGAGAATTAATAGAGACTACTGGTAGGTTGTTGAACCAATTCCTAGCTTCTTCAATAAGCAACATCATGAATAGCCTCATGTGTAAATCTTCATATGGCACATCCAAATCTTGGACAAAAGCATTGAAACTCCTTAAATGCTCTTCACCAGTAATTGCATTACTCCCTATAAACTTTGGAACAAGACCTCTCCAACTGCCATCCACAGGGTAAGGGTATAATTGAAACCCTACCAAGTCAAATTGTCTGATCATTGTTGTATACTGGTGAGGGGGAGGGTTAGGTGGGTACTGATACTAGTACATTGGATTATTATATGGTGTATGATGATGTGGCAGATAATGCTAACCATGAGGTGGTTGTATATTTGTATATTGTGAGGGAATATGTGGTGGATGGTTTGTCTATCTGTATTGATTTCCTATCTGGTTGTGAGGAGCCTTTGATGGATCAGAAGACCCTGCACCATTATTACTCTGCTTATGAGGCGGTACATACTTTGGGCAACCGACTTTTTAAGTAGTAATTTGGGCTTTCAACAATTCAGCTTTTAGTTCTTCTATCTCCTTCTTCTATAACTCAAGTCGTGCCTTTACTTCTTTAGGAATTAAAGGTTCATAATTTTCTTGAGGAGTTGCATGATCAATAAACTCATTTTAGTTATCCTCCATTCTTTTTTCACATTCCAGTTAATATCTAAGTCCCTCTACTTTGAGTTTAGCATCAAACTCTAGTTGTTTCTAAGGATTATAAAATGGATTTCTTTGCTCTTCAGGGGTACAAAGTTCTGCACTCGAATTATCTCTCCATGTATCATAACGATCATATGTATCACAATGTGGTCTTAATGCTTTGTCTTTGTTCATCATGCACATGTCCTCATTTATCCTTTTACCCTTATCAACCTTATCATCCTTGTGTGTCCACTTACTATTGCCAGTAGGACCTCCAGTATGACCTCCCCTATATTGATATCTTCTTCCATTCATGTTTGAAAAAATGCAATGCTTTTGTCAGAGTCGCCACTCACTTTCATAAAAGTGAGAAAATATTTGATATTTCTTATTCCCAGCAGACTCTGTACAAGATTTCTGACTCTATGATTAAGGCCTTGATTCTGAATTGTCCCCAATAGAGTTGCCAATTTTTTATCTCTAAAAAATGCAAGAGGAACACCTCAAGAGGCTGCCAATCTCTTAATACATTTTAGGGTAATAGACAAGGTCAGATGTTTTAGACCTTCTACTTTTCAGGTGCTGCTAGACCTAGGTGGGTGTACCTATATGAGTGAAGTAGATTTGACTTGTGCTAATCTCTTGGAAATGTTTTTCCCACAATGGAAAATGGGAGTGGACAAATGAAACCTAATTTGGTATAAATCATATAGCAATATTAAAAAATAAATCCTAATATGTTCAGTTAACAAATGTGAAAAATATGAATGAATCTAAATGGTAAAAAATGCAGAGACTAGTGCCTTATTGGGTATGCAGAGTCAAATGAAATCTAAATGGGAAACTTCTTTCTAGAAAACACTCAAATTGTTTGGCATATATTTTGAATTATAACTTGTATAAACATGCAAGACTGTGATTACCAAGTTCTTCTTAATGATCCAGATGAATTTCCCTAATTACTTTGATCGATTAAAAAGATTTAATCTTTGCTTGAAAGAACCAATCAATCAACCACACAAATACAACAAATATGCATTGATAAACTGAGTATAAACTTGTTACATCAATTTAAATAACCAGAAAGAATCAATCATGGAGACAACTTGAGTAATACTTTCAATGAATTCAAGAGACAATTGACACCAGAAATGAGCTACCACATCAACTTATTTTCATAAATATCTCCATTTTGTAAACATGCAATAGTATTCTCTATTCTACAAATTTTGTATTCTACAGTATCTTCTATCCTATTTCCTATTATATTGTCTTCTTATCTTTTTACAATCGAGAATGAACATTTATACATTTTCATCAAAAAAGACACATCGCTTAGTAATCACATGTCGGCAAGCAACTATATTCGGGTTTCTATTAACATTTTCCAAACACTCGCCAAACATCATGCAGTCATACCGATCCTCAATGTCTCATCGACAGTCATCCTGTGGTCTTATGTATTTCACTGTGACATTTGGAGTTGGGGAGAGGTCTCATAGACTATATTATGTCCTACCGATATACACCCATCAATACATTATGGTCGCTAAGACATAATCATTCTCTCACTAATGAAGCAACCTTTCGGAGTGACAAACAGGTCAGCATGACTATATAACTTCATTCTGATAACTGTTGATAGGACTCCCCTATGCATGTCAGCAAGACCAGAGGCATTCGCTGAGAGCTTACTCTGATAACCCTTGACTCTTACTGATATGTGTATCTTTATTGGTGATCGATAAGACACAATCCAATCGGTGAGACATCATACCGAATACATTTTCTTTGGCCAAAGTGTTCACGTGCACCGGTCGGTGAGACAATAAGATTTTGCTATGACTTATTCTGATAGGGTAGGGTTGGATGGAATACTAACTGTCCCATGCTCTGGGTCCTTGTTCTCAAGAACTCCTAGGTGACTCTCCCACCTTAACCTTTAGGTCCTATCTCAGGTATAGGTGCCCCTAGTCCTACTAGCCAACCCCACTATCACCATTCTTTCATTCCACCAAGCCAATCTTGGTGCCTTGCCACTATCTCACCTTTCACCCTTACTCTTCCCTAAAGGCCAATTACCCTCAACATTCAATTAGGTACTTGTAGGGCTGTAAGGATGTTGTAAAAGCTTCATAGCAACCTATTTAGGGTTCTTTTTTAGTCACTAGACTCCAAATCTCCATCACTTCCACCAAACCCTCTCCTAGGGTTAGAAAAGGCTACAAGTCCTAGAACCCCAATTAGGCCTCCTAACTCGAGAAAGATGGAGAATGTGGAAAAAGTTTCCAAATGACCCTGAATCTTGTCTTGGAATTTGTGATACCCTTGCCCACACCTAGAATATTTTTTGGGTTTGGAGCCTCCACTACCCGTACGCTGCTCCAACCCTTAACTCAGCAAATTAGGGCTTGATTTAAGCTAGTTTCTGACCTCTTTTGGGATCAGATAGTATGTTTGCCACCTCCCGGTCTATGTTAAGCCTCCTTCTTGTTACCAAGCCTCTGCAAGGCTATCCACAACCTCTCCACACCGTGGTTCACTAGGAGATTGGCACCCCTGCAACCTTAGTGCTATGCACTCTTTAACTGTCCTAACCGGGAACTGTCAAGCTCGACTAGGAACAACTCTTTTCCATTGATTGTTGAATCCTAAGGACTCCTACCTCTACATTATATACAATCATGGAGCTTAGCCACATTCCCAACAAGCCCGTACTTTAGGTACAATGGAAATGTAAACTAAAACCCCATTTTCCACAGTTTACCAGTCAAAACTACAACTTAAAGAAGAACAAAGAATTTACAAGAACACTTGAATACGAGTAACCAACAAACTATTGTACCAAACAATGCTTCAAAATTTTTTTTACTGCATTCTAATCTATCCAAAATGCCAAGATCAATCCATGTACCTACAGATTCAGAACCAAGAACAAAAACAGAAAATGCACACTCAACAATCACTATTTTCTCGTTTTCAAGCTGATTACAAAACTACAATGATTCCAACCTCTACTCCAAATCTAATTCCACCTTATAAAGGTTCATCAAATGGTTACTTCATCTCTTGGTCGAATATATCCACCACATTAGGCCAAAATTGCATAAATGCAACATTTTGGGCTTTATTTCTAACACCTAGTGAAACCTAATGGAAACAAGTTGTGAAACTCATCCAATCTACCTTGAGCTACTGAAAAACATTCCTTCTAACATATTCTAACACCTCTAACACAAAACAAGATGGTCAACATGACCTTAAAGTATTAAAATCTCAAAATTTCATGCTAAGCTTCCAAATTTGCCTAGTGCCACCTAATGCTTCCTAGGTGCTCCTGCACCATTCTCCCCCTCTCAACCCAAACACTAGGGAATGGAAAGAGAGACCAATGATAGGTCAATACCAAACTTCTTAAACTGATCTTCTTGTACCCATGTGGCTTCTGATTCATGCTTGTTCTTCCACTTGATAAGGTGTTCCATGTACACCTTGTGCCTTGTAGACTTTTGTACTCTTGACTTCAAGATCTTCTCTACCTGAGGCTTGTCTTGATGAGGTAAGGATACATTGCTGATGTCCTTGAAGATCTCCTTACTGTTCTAATCCACATCATTGACTATCCCCTTATACTTGATCAAATCAGCTACATTGAACACTGGAGAGATCCCTAGATCGGTAGATAACTCCACCTTGTATGCATTCTGCCCATACTTGGCCAATATCTTGCATGGACCCACTCTCTTCATCTATAACTTGGTTGACATTCCTTTCTGCAACCTTGATTTGTTAAGGTGGACCATGACATAGTATCCTACTAAAAATTGCACATATTTCCTTTACATATCTGCCTTCTCCTTCAACTTTTGTGTAGCCTTAGTGACTATCCTATTTACCTACTCCTGAATCTCCTTCATGGTCTGACTGAAGTCTTCTGCATGTCCACTTCTTTGTTCCATAGCTCCAAGATCTTTGAGCTCACATATGCCTGTTGGGTGCATCCCATACACAACTTCAAAAGGACTCTTCCCTATGGTCCGATTCACACTATCATTGTATGCATACTCAGCTTGTGAGATAACCATATCCCATGTCTATCCATACTCCTTAGTTAGGCACCTTAGAAGATTACCTAGCACCCTATTAACCACCTCTATTTGGCCATCGGTCTGAGGATGGTAAGCTGATCCAAATGACAGATTGGTACCCAATCCACTCCATAGAGTCTTCCAAAAGTGACTCATGAACTTCACATCCCTGTCTGAAATAATGCTCAAAGGTAGTCCATGGATCCTTACCACTTCTTTGAAAAAAATATGAGCTATGTAGCTAGCATCATGAGTAGTTTTACAGGGAATAAAATGACTCATCTTACTAAATATTTCCACTACTACATAGACATTGTCAAAAGCAGTCTTGGTCTTTGGAAGGCCTACCACAAAGTCCATGCTTACACACTCCCATGGTCTATTAGGAATGGGTAGCGGTTGATATAGACCAGCATTACTAGCTCCTCCCTTAGCTTTCATACACACAACACATTGTTCCACATACTTTCTAACATCTCTTGCCAACTTAGGCCAGTAATAGAATCTTTGCATTAGTTCTAAAGTCTTGTTGATGCCAAAATGTCCACTAAGACTACCATTATGCTTTTCCTGAATCAGATTTTCCCTCATTGACCCTCTTGGAACACATAACTGATTTCCCTTAAACAATAACCCACTTTGCAATGTATACTCTATATATTGGCTATGGAAATGGTTCTCAAAGTTAGAACATACCTTATAGACCTCTGAAAAGTCTTCATCTTCCCCATAGAGATCCTTGAAACTCTCTATGCCAATGCTCTTGATTTGTATCTCTTGCACTATCAACAATCTCCTGCTTAATGCATCTGCTACTTTGTTTAACTGTCCCTTCTTATGCTTGATGGTGAAGGTAAAAGCTTGGATGTATTCCATCCATTTCAAGTGCCTATTGCTCAACTTCTCTTGAGTGTTGATAAAACTAAGTGCCTGATTGTCAGTAAAGACTACAAACTCCTTGGGTAGAAGGTAATGCCTCCACTTCCTAAGTGACTGAACCAAAGCATAAAGTTCTAAGTCATAGGTTGAATACTCTTCTTTGCTTCATTGAGATTCTCACTAAAGAAAGCTATAGGCCTTCCCTCTTGACTTAGCACTCCTCCTACTGCCACTCCACTTGCATCACATTCAACAGTGAACAACTTGTCAAAGCTAGGTAACAAGAGAATAGGTTGAGTTGCCACTTCTTGTTTCAATTTCTCAAACCCTTTCTCAGCCTCTTCAGTCCACTTAAACTTAGTTTTTAAACCTCCTTTGATTGTTTCTAGGACTAGTGCACATATGCCACTATAATTCCTTATGAATTTTCTATAAAATTGAGCCAATCCATGAAAACTTCTTACCTATGTCCCTGTGGTTGGTGTAGGCCAGTTTAGGATGGCTTCCACCTTGCTTGGATCCATCTTCAATGATCCTTTGGACACTGCAAAACCCAAATAGACAAGCTCTTGCTTAAAGAACTCACACTTCTCTAGATTGATTGCCAACTTCTCCTCTTGCAACCTTCTAAGAACCATATCCACATGTTTTAAATGCTCTTCTGCTGTCTTGCTAAATATGAGGATGTCATTAAGGTATACCACCACAAATATCCATATAAAGTCTTTAAGCACTTCATTCATGAGCCTCATGAATGTGCTAGGGGAATTAGAGAGGCCAAATGGTGTAACTCTCCACTCATATAACCAATCATTTGTCTTAAAAGTTGTCTTCCACTCATCACCATCCTTAATTCTGATCTGATGGTATCCACTCTTGAGATCCAACTTGGTGAAGTACTGAGCTCCTCCAAGACAATCCATCAAGTCTTCAATCCTTGGGATAGGGAATCTATATCTGATTGTAATCCTATTTATAGCTCTAGAGTCAGTGCAAAGTCTCCACTTGCCACCTTTCTTGGTTGCTAAGACTACTGGTACTACACATGGGCTGATGCTCTTTTGAATCAATCCTTGATCCAATAACTCTTGCACTTGCCTAGTTACCTCTAGATTCTGATCTGGTGTAAGCTTGTATGTTTCTTTGTTAGGAAATGAGGCTCTAGGTATGAAGTCAATTTGATGACTTATGGCTCTCTTGGGTGGTAGAGTTGCAGATGTACCATCACTTACAATGTCCTTGAACTGATCTAATAACTTTAGGACTACTCTGGGTATGACTATCTTTTCAGCCTTGTATTCTTCTTTAGGTTGTAACACAACCACATATCCTTCACTCCCTTGATGTAGGTTGTTAAGGAACTCCTTCCCACTACTCAACATGATCCTTGGTGTCCTTGACTGTCCCTCTTCTTCTTCTGACAGTGACTGCAACTTGAAAGTCTTCCCATCCTTCTTGAATGAGATGGTGTTCTCTTTTCCATCATATATGGCACCTTTGTCATATTGCCATGGTCTGCCCAATAGTAGATGGCATGCATCCATGGGTAACACATCACAAACTAACTTGTCCTTGTACCCTCCAATGGAAAACTCCACCGTTACTTTCTCATTCACTAAAACACTCTGCCCTTTATTTAGCCATGTGACCTTGTAGGGGTTAGTGTGGGGTACCTTCTCCAATTTTAGTTTCATTACTGCCTCCTCTGAGATGATATTTTCTGTTGAACCTGAATCCACTATGACCTTGCATACTTTACCAAGTATCTTGCACCTTACTCTAAATAGAGCTCTCCTTTGTTTTGGCTCTTCCTTGACCAATTGTCTAATCAAAACTCTATTGAACATCAGATTCTCTCCTACTTTAGATTCAATATGACTGACCTCAAATGACTTAGGACTCATGGTGTCCTCTTGTGCATAAGCCAGTCTCTTCTCATTGCTTGATGAAGATTCCTTCTCCGAGCACCTATAAGCAGGATGACCTACTTGTCCACAATGGTAACACTTCATATTAGCAAAGTATGAATTGCTCCTACCTGCTCCTCTTCCTCTATTTGAACCTCCTTGAGGTCCTCTACCTCTGTTATACCCTCCTCTAGAAGGTGTTTCATTGCCATGATCTGTGGATTTAAACTCTCCTTGGTTTCTTTGGTCATTGCCTCTACCTTGGTATCCACCTTTATGTCCTCTTTGATCTCTTTGATCTTTACCTTTGCCTCTGCCCTTAGAAGCCTTATCTTGCTTCCTCTTGTTTCTTTCCTCAATCTTGATAGCTAATTGGTAACATTGATGTACTGTCTTAGGACTTAAAAGAGCCATCTCCTCTTGAATGTTCCACTTCAAGCCATTAAGATACCTAGCCACCTTGAGATTTTCATCTTCTAAAACATTAGACCTCATACAAAGTCTTTGAAACTCCTCTATGTAGGTATTCACATCTTGGTCTTTCTGCCTTAGGCTTTGTCTCTTCTTGTGTAAATGAATCTCATAATCATTTGGCATGTATGCTTCTTTTACTTTGGCAACCATTCCCTTCCAAGTAGAGATAGGCTGCTTATCTTCTTTTTCCCTCTCCGTCTGAATGAATTTCCACCATGTCAAGGCTAATCCTCTCAATCTTGATTTAGCCACCTTCACCTTCTGTGCTTTTGTGACTCCATCACATTCAAAATGGTTTTCCATTCCCTCTATCCAGTCCATGACTGGATCAACTTCCATTTTCCCACTAAATAGTGGTATGCCTTCAAGTGTCTTTCCACTCAAAGCCTTCAATGCCTTCAAGAAAGGCTCCTCTTGTAGAATAGGGTCAAGTTCAGGGGTCTTTTCTTCCTCTGCAACCTCTTCTTTCTTGGGTTCTCTTCCTTCCAATTGCACATTACTCAATGCTTGTTCAAGTTTTTCTATTCTTTCCCTCAATAACCTATTGTCTTCCTCCTGTCCTTCCACCATCTTGGCCAATTCTGCATTTTTCACCATGATGGAAGAATCATTGGACTCAACCTCAGACATACAAGATTCTATCCCAAATCTTTTGCTTGCTCTGATACCAATCTGATAGGGTAGGGTTGGATGGAACACTCACTGTCCCATGCTCTGGGTCCTTGTTCTCAAGAACTCCTAGGTGACTCTCCCACCTTAACCTTTAGGTCCTATCTCAGGTATAGGTGCCCCTGGTCCTACTGGCCAACCCCACTATCACCATTCTTTCATTCCACCAAGCCAATCTTGGTGCCTTGCCACTATCTCACCTTTCACCCTTACTCTTCCCTTAAGGCCAATTACCCTCAACATTCAATTAGGTACTTGCAGGGGTGTAAGGATGTTATAAAAGCTTCATAGCAACCTATTTAGGGTTTTTGTTTAGTCACTAGACTCTAAATCTCCATCACTTCCACCAAACCCTCTCCTAGGCTTAGAAAAGGCTACAAGCCCTAGAGCCCCAATTAGGCCTCCTAACTCGAGAAAGATGGAGAATGTGGAAAAAGTTTCCAAATGACCCATAATCTTGTCTTGGAATTTGTGATACTCTTGCCCACACCTAGAAGATTTTTGGGGTTTGGAGCCTCCACTGCCCGTACGCTGCTCCAACCCTTAACTCAGCAAATTAGGGCTTGATTTAAGCTAGTTTCTGACCTCTTTTGGGATCAGACAGTATGTTTGCCACCTCCTAGTCTATGTTAAGCCTCCTTCTTGTTACCAAGCCTTTGCAAGGCTATCCACAACCTCTCCACACCATGGTTCACCAGGAGATTGGCACCCCTGCAACCTTAGTGCTCTGCACTCTTTAACTGTCCTAACCAGGCACTGTCAAGCTCGCCTAGGAACAACTCTTTTCTATAGATTCTTAACTCCTAAGGACTCCTGCCTCTACATTATATACAATCATGGAGCTTAGCCACATTCCCAACAAGCCCGTACTTCAGGTACAGTGGAAATGTAAACTAAAACCCCATTTTCCACAGTTTACCAGTCAAAACTGCAACTTAAAGAAGAACAAATAATTTACAAGAACACTTGAAAACAAGTAACCAAAACATATTGTGCCAAAAAATGCTTCAAAAACAAATTCACTGCATTCTAATCTATCCAAAATTCCAAGATCAATCCATGTACCTACAGATTCAGAACCAAGAACAAAAATAGAAAATGCACACTCAACAATCATTGTTTTCTTGTTTTCAAGCTAATTACAAAACTCCAATGATTCCAACCTCTTCTCCAAATCGAATTCCACCTTATAAAGGTTCATCAAATGGTTACTTCATCTCTTGGTCGGATATATCCACCACATTAGGCCAAAATTGCATAAATGCAACATTTTGAGCTTTATTTCTAACACCTAGTGAAACCTAATGGAAACAAGTTGTGAAACTCATCCAATCTACCTTGAGCTACTGAAAAACATTCCTTCTAACATATTCTAACACCTCTAACAAAAAAAAAGATGGTCAAGATGACCTTAAAGTATTAAAATCTCAAAATTTCATGCTAAGCTTCCAAATTTGCCTAGTGCCACCTAATGCTTCCTAGGTGCTCCTGCACCATATTCCGATGATAACTCTCTTGCCAATGTGATTCCTCAGTTGTCGAGACAATGATTTGTGTCACACCGATATGTTCCTGCAGATGAATTATGATCGATGTGACATCCCTAAAGTCTTGTCAAAAGACTGTAACAAATGTATATTAGCAGAAAATGCAATATGGATCAGGGAGAGCTTGACCACCTCTTGCAGATATGGATTATATAGTGCAAAATAGTTAGGATTATATGGATTCTACAGGACCTTATGAAAAAATATGGTAAAAATGTTATGAAGAGAGGCCTTTGTGCTTATGGTAAAGACTCATTTGGAAACTCAAGGGTATGAACAACTTTTAAAATTATTCTAGAATTTTACAATTCTAACAAACCCTTTCATATTTTCACACTAATTAGTTGAGATAAGAAACCTATCTAGTCTTTTTACTATTAGCAATAAGCCTTTCCTTCAATTTTTTTAAGGGAATTGAACTTTTATAGGCATGATATCAGTCAAGGCATTATCTGAGATAAAGGCTACAAAATCATCTATTTCTTTTTGAGATGGGACAATCTCTCCTTTCTTTTCCTACAAGTTGTCTATAGCATTAAAATCTCTTGCAATTCGATCAGTTTATCATTCCTTAATCCATCCAATATTTTCTTCAAAGCATCCCATAATTATTTCTTCTCAGCTATGGTTGTAGGTGCATAAACATTTAGAAGCCAAAATTGTAAGTCAAACTGGGAGATTTTTAGGATTTGTCAGTTTTTATGATTACTAGATACTTCCACTATCACTTTTTTATCATCCCATAAGGAAATGATACCACTTGATGCAACTTATGTAGGAATATGATAAGATTTCCCTTTTCTCGATTTATGAACTGACTTCTCAAAGGTCTTATCTGAATTTTTTGTCTCCTATAAAATTATAATATCCTCTCCACAAGCTTCAAGTTGTTTCTTGATTAGAGCTTTCTTGTAAGGAGCATTAATACCCCTAACATTCTATGACAAAATCTCCATTGGTATCAAGGAGAGAAACATGCTCTTCTCAAACATTTGTTTGCAGAAAATGCCATAGCATTATCCAAAGTTGATTGTACTCCTACTGCTATTTATTCTTTGATTTTTTTCATGTGTGACTTTCTTCCCCTTTTCCCTGGGGTCTTATTGGTAACCAACTGGCTGCTTGGAGTTTGTGAAATTTCCAATATTTGGGAATAATCAAATCCCCTTCTTTATTATCCACTAAGTCCAACTTTTTATCCTCATTCAAATTTTCCTACCTATGTAATTATGCAAACTAGGGTTCAGTAGGAGATTTATCAATAAAATTTTGAACTCCTATATTGCTTGCAAGTCCTTGTGGTGTGCACACATTAACAAAACTTGTGGAGGACAATAGATCTTCCTCACTGTCTTCCTCCAAATCAAATAGAAGGCCTACATCCTTTGTAGAGGGCATTGAGCTTAGTTTAGAAGGCTTAAAACCCACATTTGATTCTTCTCTAAATACTTCATTTGCAATCCAATCAATCATTTTGGAGCCTTCATAAACTAAAATTTTATCTACCAACTCATCAAGCCTACCTACACGAAATAAACTTCCAAAATATTTTAAATCCAATTCTTCATCCTCAAAGGTCCCTAGAATTTTAGAATCCTTCTCATAATCCCTTTAAACCCCAATACACAAATTTTGAAGCTGGTCCTTTTGATTATGTATTACCAAACTTTTATCAAACATAAGTGTGGTTACTATGCTATCCAGTTACTGAACAAAAATAGAAGAAAAGGAAGGGGTAATACCAAAAGATTGTTTGAAACTACTATAAGAAATTAGGTAGAATTAATAAAATCTTATTTTTGGAAGAATACAACTTTGCTAATTGCATAGGAGTAACTACCTTTTGAACCACTTTCCTTGAGAACTTAATATTCTTTAGATGATCTCCTACTGGATTGCTCTTTCTATTGTAGGCCTTCTTGATCAATGTTCCCTTTTTCTTAGTCTCATCCAACTTTCTCTTATTTTCATCCAAATAATTTCCTTTATCTAAGCAATCACTCCCTGAATGGCCTACTGTATGACACTTATAACAAACAGTATCCAAAATTTTAGGAAGAATATCCTAACACTAGAAACCATATATTTTATTTTATCTATATTTGTTTTGGAAACTTCTTAGTATCATCCAACAGGACACAAAACCTAACCGACTTGGAGGGATTTCTATAGGAAATTAAATCATGCTTGAGGAAGATGCCTATTTGGTTTGCAAATATCTCAATCAAATTGAGCTCACTATATTCCAACGATAGGCAAGGTAATCTAATCTAGAAAGGAGTAAACCTTACCACAAAATTCTTAGGTTAAATATTAGGGGACCAAGACTACATATACAAACCTGATAATTGAAAGACCCAAGATTTAAGTTTAAACACTACCTCTCTTTGCATCTTAGATTCAAAAAGCACTAAAAATATGCCCTTCTCCTAATCTAAATAAAAAACTTTAATAGCCCCTTCCCATTCCTCAAAAATAAAACTTTTAAGAAGATCTATGAAAAGATTTGGGAACTAGAACTTATAGATTAAGGCATGTTGAAGAAGATCAGTAACTTGAGGATGTAGTTGATTTTTAGAAAAGTTATAGAAATAGTAACCTTTGAAACTATTCTCTCTTTTAGTTCCTTTACCTTTTCCCCTAAAGGGGTTTGAGTATTAGCTAGGATTTCATTTCATTCATTTTATGTTATTTGATGTTTCAATGGCTTCATAGGTAATATTTCAATAATTTCATTGATAATTTATGGTTTAATTAGGCTAATTTATAGATTTAATTACTTAGTTTAGTTGTATTTGTTCTAATTCATAATCATGTTCACAACACCAAATCCAACAATCTAGTAGTAGATTGTTTTTTTCATTTGAAGCTTCTTCTTGTTTTCTTTCCAATCTAACAATCCTTGCAGACATCATTAATAAGCTTTATAATCCTTGGAAAATCTTTCATTGCTTGAACTAAGCTGCTTCTTATCATATTATCAAAATTAATGTGACACATCCTCCTGTGCCATAGCCAAATTTCATTAATCTAAGTCATAAAACAATGGCCATTAGCACCCTTGAGCTAATAAAATTTTCTATATGTCCTTCTTCCAACAACAATCACAATTCTAGACCCTTTTTTTATCACACCCATCATCCTGAAACATAGGATTACATCCTTTGCTACAAATTTTCCAACACTCAAGAGGTTATGTCTTAAACCATTAACATAGTAAACATCATAGTATTATACTTGCCATCAAACCAATTGAACATATTCAAAATATCTTAGCACCTGAATCATCACAAAATATAACAAGTCCTCCATCATAATTTTCAAGTTTAATAAGCTTAATATTGTCTCTGGTCATATGGTTTGATCATCCACTATCAATGATCCAATATTTCTTATCATATCTAGCATGAAAAGCAGATACCAAAGTACCTTCAGTCTTAACCTTTGTCTCTGGAGGGAATTCCTTCACACATATTTTAGAGTTAGTAGGAACAAATTCATCTTTTAAAGCCATGAAAAATAATTCATCATCATCATCTCCATAATCAAATTCATCATCAAAAATACTTACATCATCTTTAATATAATAACTTTTCTTAATCATTTTACCTTTGTTCTCCTTGTTTTTGTCATTCACAACTCTGTTTGGACATCTTGAAGCATAGTGACCTATCTTTCCATAGTTGAAACATTTGAAAGGAACTTTACCTTTGTACTTACCAGTACCCTTTTCATCCTTCTCACAAAGTTGGCGTTCACATCATCAAGATCCTCCTAATCTAATTCTTCAGTCTTCTCTAATTTTCTAGATGTAAAAGAAGTCTCAACTTTGCACCATTATTTGTACCAAATTCTCCCATTTCAAATGTAGTTAGAGAACCATATATTTGATCTCTAGAATATTGATCTAGATTTGCAAATTCCTCAATAGAAGAAAATTTATGATTGTAAGCTTTAGGAAGGGTTTTGAAAACTTTCTTACCATTTTTTATTCTTTGATTTTTCCACCAAGACCTCTGATGGAGCTGACCATTTCATCTACACTTTGCATGTAGCTTGTAATGTTTTCATCTTCAGATATTTGCAAGTTCTCAAATGTGATCTTCAAATTCTACATCTTATCTTGTTTAACCTTATCATCTCCATCACAAATGCTTTCCAACTTTGTCTAGATTTCTTTAACAGTTTTCAAATTCATAACTTTCACTAATTTATAATTTTTAAGACTACTTAAAAGAGCATACCTTGCTTTACTGTTTCTTTCATAGGCCTTGATTTTAGCTTTAGTGCTTGGACCATTTGTAGGAATAGTATATCCATTCTAAACTAATTTCCAGAAATCATATCCCAAATAACTTAAAAATCCTTCCATCCTTGTTTTCTAGAATACAGTATGTTCCATCAAACATAGGGATCTCCTTCTAGTGTGTCATCTTAGATCTACGTTAATTGGTTAAGATTTTCTCCAAGGAACCTTGCTCTAATACTAATTATTGAATGTAAAAGATGACTGAGAGGGGGTGGAATTAGTTGTACCCTAAAACTTCAAATTTGTTATACACATTCAGATCCACATTCATTCATTAAATCCTTAAATATGTTATGATGATTTAGAATGAAAAGAAAATAATAGAAGATGAAAAAACTTAACACCATACACAAGAGAACACCAGATTTACATGGAAAACCCAAGAAGGGAAAAACCACATTGAAGATTATCTCACAATAAAAGTAATTTCAACATCAAATACAATATGGCTCACTGTCAAAGGGCTCATTTCGCAAAGAAAGAAAGGCTCACTACCAAAATAGAAAAGAAGATAGAGAAGAAATGTTACACAAATAAGACCATATCAATTCAATAGAGAATCCACCACAATGTCATCAACACCTTCATAGCATGATTGAAAAATTGCAGACACCTTCTGCTCACAACATCCAATAATCTAACACATGAAAGCTCACACTACATTTCTCAAATTTTCACTCTATAACTCTGCAATTTGTATCATTCACATCTCACATCTATTTCATCATCCCTCAATAACTTAGCTCTTATTTAAACCATCCTCAACATTGAAACCCTTCTCCAAGGTTGGCTATGTACATCAACCATGCAAATTAAAATCAGATCAGTGCCAAAACACTTTGGTGGTCGATAAAAGTGAAAGTGTACCACATCATTCCATATTTGGGATCCAATTCTATAACACCACATAACCACATGCTTCTATTAATAATATTCATTCACCATAATTAGTGTAAACACCAAGTTAGGTGTTACCTTTGTAAACACCACTAAAATTTTAAGTACACGCTTCCTTAAGTTCAAGGATGACTTGGGAACCATACACCATTCTTAAACATGATCTAGAATATTCCAAAAACACTCTAAAATCCAATAAACTCCTTCACAACTTTCACCTAAATAATGTACACACCCAATACACTTAGACAATTTTGCCATACACTGCTACTTGAGAAACTAACTTTTAAAACACCAAACCTTGAAGCACCTTGACTGAACAAAGAAACCCACACAATCAACACACCCTTACATCTACAAGACTTGAAACCACTTTCTAGAGAAACACAAAGAAAATGTATTTTTCCCAAATGCCTCTGTAATGCACAATTCACACACTGGTGAACATAAATTCTTTTGTACAATGATTGATCATAATAAATCCTAGATATAACACCTCTAAACATCTTTCACCAACATATCTGAAATGCACAGGAAGATCTTCAACCTAGAATAAATGTGAAGCAACACAAGAACATGCCTCTACAACCTAGAACACCACTGCAACAAATTGTTTCCTCTTTTTATCAGATTTTCTCAAAAGAACTTGGAAACCAAGCACTAGAGACACATCCTTATCATCTTCCTACACTTCTTCAAAACAACTAAACCAACTGCAACATAGCAACTCAACCACATATCCATAGACAGAAGGTTATCAAAGAAACACTAGAGGTTGCAACAAATCAAAGCATGGATAACATCAACTGCTCATACTCTTGCAAAAATCTTACCCAACAATAGACATTAATGACAAAAAAAGGCTTGTTCACATCAATGACAACACCAACTACTCATACTTTCAATAGGTAGTTATGCTATAGTTATCCCAAAGAAGCCTATAAATACAAGGCTATTCATATCGTAAAGGGGGGACTTTTATAGAGGGGAAACTCTAGAGAAATTTTGACATAAAATTTTGATGACTTCTAGTTTGACACTTTGTACTTAAGAGGTTTTTAAATTGTATAATTTCATAAAAATAAGGAAGAATGCATTTTTTTTTTATGTCCTAAATGTGTTTTAAATTTTTATTTCTAAATTATCATATATTAAATTGGCGATCCCTTTGTAAATAGTTGTGGAATGATCCATTAGTCATTTCAATGTAATTGATGAAACACAATCATATCCTGGTATCTCAGTTTGAATGTGTTGAAGTAATTTATATCTTCATATGTTGATATTTTTTATCCTTCTTTCATCATCATTGCATATCAAAAACATATTTTTTGATCAACCCCCCTTTGTATTCTATTTTGCAGTTGTGAAATCTCAGTTGGTGTTCGTATGTCTACCATTGGTGTTTTTGTTATTCATTTTCCTTTAGTTTTGTCTTTCCTCTTATGTACTTTTAGGTTAAAGGTACACAAAAACTACAAATACCCCTATCATATGAGGGAGCTACCCCTATCAAAAAGAATATATCCAACTATTGGAGCATTATAGTCACTTTCTATTGGGTGAGTCAGGTGTCATTTCAAGTGCCAATTTGCTTGCCAACATATTTTTGGTGACTCTATTGAGGATCAAAGTGCTCATGCATTTTGTTCCTTGGAAATCTAAAGGAACCTTCCCTAGAGTGAAGTTTGGTGACTCTTTCTAAAAGAAGAATCCAAAATAACTATTTGGTATAAAGGAATTCAGATTTTTAACTCAAAAATTGATAGTGACAGTGATGATGAAGATTATTCTATCCACTCATATCAAAAAAGATAAGTTCTTGAAAATCCCAAGCAAGTTGACTTCTTGAAGAGATTCTATGGTGGAATGCAATTTCCTTCCAATAAGATTCATGCCTCTTTGGTTCAAACTTTACAAAATATTGAAAGAAAAAGATGGAAAAGAAAAACATTTTCTCACTCATGGCCATGAAAGCTTAGTGGAAAGAAGTTGTACAACCAAGGTTAAAGAATTTTTTTTTTAAGAATATCATTTTCCTTAACTAGTAATCAACAAGTTCTATGGTGAGGAAAATGATCCTTCTCTTGTACTAATTTCTCAAGAAAATAAGACTCCTCAGGATTTTAAGCAAATTCAATTTTTGAAAAGCTTCTATGGCAACTTGAACCTTGTTCTTGACAAGGTACATCTATCTCTGCTCCAAACATTGTAAAATATTGAACCAAAATGTGAGAAAGGGACTTGTTTTCTTAAAAATCATGTTTCTTAGGTGGAATAAATTACCAAAATGGATTCTTTGTATAATGAGGAAAACAATATAGAAGAGGAAATTTTTACTAAAGATGAAAATCCTATTAGGGTAAATAGGATTTACTTGCTTAATTTTAATTAGGCATAATAGTGCATTTAATTAACCAAGTGTTCTTTTCTCGTTCTGGGTAGTTTTCTCACCCATCACATATTTCTTGCCTTACAAGGCACTATTGTACATTATGTAAATTATCTCATCTCAATATATTTTTCTCTTGTGAAATAGCCTTGTGTTGCTTCTCTCGTCTGTGAATATCTATTTGCATGTTGTGATTTTGGGCTCGATGGTTGACACCAACATGGTATTAGAGCCTTCAACCTACACATTCTTCAGCAAATGAGAGTTTTCATCAGAATTTGAGATCATTTATTTGCTAAAAAAAAAATTTAGCATTTGAAATTTATTAAGTTTTAAAATTTCCTTATTTCTAATTATTCTTATTTTCCTATTGCTGGAAAATGCAATCAAATATCATTTGCACAATTTTGTGTCTAGGTGCAAATAGATTGAAGCAACTTCTATTTTTAGTGTTTTCCTTCAGAGGAGGTGCTATTTTCTTCTGAGAAGTTGAGGGATGCTAAATTGAGGCGATTTTGTGTTGAAGAAGGGTAATTCAAAACCCACTTTTCTGCTCAAAAGGTATGTTTTTAACTGAGGCCTAATTTTTTCCACTACAGACCTCATTTTAGTGTATGCAACATCTTCTTGTCTCACCTGTGTGCTAAATAGGCATCATCTATTTGTGATTTGAAGGGTGATTTCTCTATGCATTCAGGAAGGTTCGTTGTGCACTTGTATGCAATAGATTTGATTATTGCTTGGATCCATTTGAAGACCTTGTTGTAGCGGTTTCAATCACTATGCAGAGGCGTGGGAACATTGCTAGCACCATTGAGGGTTTCTCTTTGGTCTTTTCTTTCCTATTCCTAAGTGTTGTTTTTTTGCAACTCGATTTGGCTAGGAACTGATTGGAAGGAATATTTAGGGGAAAAAGCATTCATTAGAGGTTGCATTTATTTGGAGGCACAATTTGTTGCGTGAGAGACTGTAGACCTACATTGACTCCATTTAGGGGAACAATTTCACTATAGAGGCTCTTGTGTTCTTTTTTTTGGAAAGAGATCTGATCATAAGATGAATTTCCATTGCATCCTGGGCAATTCTAAAGTAGAGGCTCGATTTTCATAGAAGGGCATAGGGTTTCCATTTCTCTTGTGGTTATTCTTGTTGGGTAAAAAAAGGTATACTATGTTTTTACCTTTCTGCAAAACATTTATCCCACATTGGTGGTGTGATGTGGTTTCTTGCTATTTATATAGCCTCTTACTCCCTTCATTACTATGATCAAAGGCTAATGTGGGCGTGAAGATGTCTCTTGTGTGTGGTGATTGGTGTTGTTGTGCTCTCTTCTATTTTCTTGGTGTTGACATGGAGATTAGGCAATGGGCTACATCATTTTTTGTACCAAATTAGGTTTAATTCTTTTTTGGAAGTTTTTATACTTTTGAAAGCACTATCCTTGAATTTTTTTAAGAATTCAGTTACAATGGTTTCTTTGGAGAAAGGGAGCTTTAGGTAATGGAGTGATTTTATTCTCACTCATCTTAGTGAGTAGAATCTATTGCCATATTTGTATAATGAAGTTCCTTTCTAGACATGTGGTAGGTATATGATTTGGAAAGGATATAGGGCTCAAGTCTTTAGAGTTATTTTCGAGAATATAAATGACAAGGACCTTTTGGATTCATTTGTTCATTTTGAGTTCCCTCATGCTCTTTGGACTTACATTCAAGAATCATATGGAGATCCTGATACTTTGCCATCTCTCGATGATCCTCTCTCCAATACTAGTGTGTCTCTTTGTTCTTCAAAGAAGATAAACTATGCTTGTGATCCTACGGAGGTTTTTGAGACTTCAGATGAGGTTGTAGTTGCTTCAAAGGTTATTGATTCTTTGTTAGAGATAGTTGATCCACCTTCATTAAGTACTTCCATTATTCCTAAACAACAGGATTATCATTGTCTTCCTAATTGGGATTCCTATTTGTCAGACATTGGCTCATTGTTCATGGATTCTCACATTTTACACTTGGAAGACACATTTCAAGGATTAATTTTCCTATTTGACGATAGTTGTGGTACAACTGTTGTTACTCCATCTCTATCTTTAGAGAATATTCAAAATTAGTTTCTAGTGGTACCTTGTTTGTCACCTTCTATTGTGATTGGGCATGTTCCTAATTGGTTTGTGGCATCATCTTTGAAGGTCTTCGTGAAACATGAGCAGATTTCAGAGACATTATCATCCTACATTTGAATCTCATTTGCTAATTCCTATCTGGAATGGGAAGCATAACTGCATCTGTACTTGGTTTTGTTTCTTCCAAAAGGGAGACAAGTTGTTTTTCGACATTGGATCATGTTTTATCTTCATGCACTTACCATTTTTGTAGGCGATTACACATTGTGAGGGGGCTATATAGTCTATCTCTTTCCCTCTTATGGGGGATCATTGATTGTATATACATGATATATGTAGTCCTTGGGGGTGTTATTGAGTCATGCATCCATGCATCTTATTTTTTATTTTCTCTCTTTTGGAAAGGGGTTTTTTTCCCATAGGGTTTTTCTCCTTTTCTCTAGTTGTGAGAGATTTCTTTTTGCATTATAAATGGGTACATAGCATGCTTGTCTAATTGAGACCCATGTTGTATCTTTATTTTGCATAATAATCTCCCTAAGTTACACTGAAGGGGGGTGTTAGGGTAAACAGGATTTACTAGCTTAAGTTTACTTAGGCATAATAGTGCATTTAATCATCCAGGTGGTGTTTTCCTATTTCAAGTAGTTTTCTCACCCATCACATATGTCTTTCCTTTATAAGGAACTATTGTACATTATGTAAGTTATCTCATCTTAATATTTTTTTCTCTAGTAAAATAGCCTTGTGTTGCTTCTCTCATCTGTGAAGATCTATTTGTAGGTTGTGATCCTAGGCTTGGTGATTGATACCAACACATCCAATTGATGAAACATCTTGCAATCAAAGTGTTAAAATTTGTTCATCGAGAAATAAAAATACCAAAGAAGATGAAGTTTTTATACCCACTCATGATGATGCATTCCAAAAGAATAATCATGGTGGAGGAAAGAGGAAATTCTATCAAAACATGCAAAAATGAAGGAGAAATACTTCATCAACTTGAAGAAAAGGATGATTATGAGGCATTGCAAGATGAAATTCATGAAGTTTTTATTCCCACTTGGTGTCATGATGCAATTCAAATGATGAGTTTCTAAGTTGAGAGGACCTTTTCATTCATTCATCAATAATAGCCAAACTATAAAATCCTAATGATGAAATTGAAGGTTTCAACTCATTAATTTCTTCTTCTATGCAATCATTACATAATGAAATTCCTAGGTTGGTCATATTACAAGAAATCAAGTTTCATCTCAAGAAAATGATCATGTGGCTTCTACAAAAAATACCCATGAGATATTCCTACATTTTGAAGATCATAGTAATATGGGAGAAAAAAAAATATTTGCAAATAGGATACAATAGGAGGTGCAATTTTTTTATGGATAAATGATATGTTGAAAATCAATTTGAAGATTCAAATAAACAAAGCGTGAGTGTTGATCAACTTAATGAGGTTCATAAGGATTCTCAAGTTTGTGAAATTTTTGCTCCTAGTTGTTATTTAAAATTATTTGAGAATGGATTTTTGTAATGAAAGAGCTCATTTTCCTATTCATAGCTCTATTCCTTATGAGGAAAATCATGCATCCAAAAAATACTTTGTACCAAATGAAGAAGATAATGTGATAATGTACCATCCACATGAAGAAGACAATATTATAAAGGGAGAATATTATCATACAAATGATTTTATTCTTGAAGGAATATGTTGTGATCAAGAAACTAAAGAATGTGAAGATGAGGTAGAACTGATCTCTACTCTAGTGCATGTGCAGTCAAGATATAGAGATGAAGAAATTGATGATAATGTTGATATAAATAGTTCTTTCTCACTTCAACATCAAACTTTAGGAAATATTCATCACTATGTAAGTTCATTGCATCATACATGCACAAAGAAAAGGTTATTACAAATAAAACAGGTTGAATGCAAGTTCACAAATGAGGAGTGGAAGATAAGAATAATCTTATGCAAGTTGAGCCTGGTGAGAATGTATCTTCAGATCCAAATCATTGTCTGTCATGCCCAGTTCAAACTCTATCAATGAAAGAAAAAGTATTTCAGATATCAAAGGATCTAGAAATCAATGATGATCAATCTAGATAAGTTTGACAAAAAGGTTTCCTTCATGGTATTCATACTTGCTTGCCTAAGGTATTTGATGAAGATTCTTCTTGTTCTGGTGATCTCTTTTATATTGATTCAATGGTTAAAAATAAATTTTTAATTCATTTAGTTGTGGATCTAAAAGAACAAAGGTTTGTGAACCAGCTTGAAGTTGTGATACTTTAGCTTATTCAAGAATAAATTATTTATAACATGCAAGGGAAGTCAAATTGATTCTATATTCATATTTTTTAATGAACAATGGTTGCTTGGATATGTTGCCTCATATGGGGAAGTTGTACATATAAGAAATCCTGAGAGCAAAGAGAAAGGAACAAAGTTATAAATGAGTGCACAGGTTCTTCAAGATTGCCACTCGTTATTCATCATGGAATTTATTTTCCTCAGTGAGTTAGTAGGTATGCATGATTCACTTGTATTAGTTTGGGGTAGGCATCACTACCATGTGCATATTTTAGGTAGTGATTTGTTTGTTGTGTGTTCCACTTTTGGCTTGTGTTAGTTTCTCCACTCAGTCTCCCATGTTGTTTCCCTTTGAATCTAGAGACCATTGGATAACAAACTTGATCAATGTTGCAATTTTCTAGGTTAATCATGGTTCCTTTGTAAGTCCTTTTCCTCAGTTAGAGCTAGCTATTAATCTAATTTTTAAACTCGAAAAATCTTAAACTTTTGAGTCAAAATCATTAAGAGAAGTGATACAATCTACCAAATTTGTAAAAATAATTAAATTTCAAAAATCATGAAGTGTTATGCAAAATTATTTAAGGGGGATGTTCTTGAGCATATTCCAAGAAATGTAGCTAATTTTCATGGTAACCTTGATCCTGGATTTGGAAATTTTAAAGTTACAATTTTTATGATCAAATATTAGAGATCATTAAAATATAAGGTTTGATTGCTTGAGACAAAGTTATTTTTCTGAGTTTTTCTCTTTAGGAAATTTTCATATGCCCAAAAAAATTCAAGGTGAAAGGATTTATCAGTTGAAAGTTATGTGAGTTTCAGTGTTGCGATGATGAGAAATTGTCAAGGGGTTTATTGAAAAATTTATAAAATTATTTTAAAACTTTTGTAAAGTTTAAAGTAATTATTAAATGAGGTTTTTTTTAACATTTAATGTCTCATTTGGGAAAAATTGAGAGGTCTTAAGCTTATTTCTCACTTTCATCAAAGTTGTAACCTCATTGCTCACAAAATTAATATTTCTAACCTCATTGCTCAACTATGCCCATTTCCTAACCTTCATTTAATCGAATTTCAATAAATTTTAACTTCATTTGCTTGCATTTGGTTGAATACTAACCTAATTGCTCAACTTTCTCAAAATCCTAACCTTGTTGCTCAAGTTTGTCACTTTTCTAACCTCCTTTGCTCACATTTTAGTGAATTTTAACCTACATTTGCTCTCACTTCAGTGCACTTTCACCTCTATGCTCAACTTTTTCAAAATCCTAACCTTTGTTGCTTTTTCATTTTTCTAACCTATTTGCTCACATTTCAAGAAATTTGAACCTCCATTTTCTTACATTTGAGTGAATTTTAACTTTGCTCAAATTTTAAAATTCTTTAATTTGAACATTTAAAAGGAAGGGGAAAACAAAGCTAGTCATTTCTAGAGCATTAATGGAGAGCAGTGGTTGCAGACATCAATGAAGTTGAATGTTTGAGCAAGCTTGTGAAAATTTCTTGACAAATGGAAATTACAAATTTGTAGACTTCTATGGTAGCATAGGAAAGGTTTGAAATGGTTTTGGCAGTCTTCTCGAACAAATGTGGTTTCTTGGCACACCATGACTGCAGGTGAGAGAGCTACAACTTATTTATGGCAGATATGTATACAAAATATTTAAACTACATTCTCCATGACCTTGCTAAGATGGAAGCTTAAGCTGTGTATGTATTTGTAGTGAAACATAACGAAATTGACTTTTTCCAGATGTTATGGTCGCTAGTGCTTTGGTAAATATGCATGCTAAATGTGGAAGCATGTTAAGGCACATGAAGTATTCAAATTATTTCCTCAAAGAAATATGTTTCGTGGAATGCTCATAGTATTTGCACAAAATGGATTTTTTGAAAATATTTTAGAAACTTTCAAGTATATGCAATTGTTAAGCGTAAATACAAATTCCTTAACTCTTTTCAGCATCACCCTACCTTCACCAAAAAAATGAGAGCTTCTAAACAACATTTAACTACTCTGGTCAATGTGAATACAAAATATGGAATTATGAGAAAAACCTCTAAATTGTTTCATAGAATGCCTCAAAGAGGTTGTCTGAACTTTAAAAACTTGCATGTAAATATAATTGGCTGGTATAAATCTAAATTCTTTCAGCGTCATTCTCTACCCACACCATGCAAAATTATAGAATGATTTATTAAATAGGTGTTAGAAACTTACATCAAATTCAATTGGTTGTGTGAGCAACTATGGCGGCATAGTGAAGGCATGTGAACTGTTTGACTAAATGCCTCAAAATGTTATTTTATAGATTGTTATGGCTGTAAGATATAAACAAAATGGATTGGTTTTAAATTTTTAGAAACTTAAAAGCGAATGTAATCAATAGATGTAAAGGAAAATTCCTCAACCTTTGCAAGCATCTTCCATGCTCGCACCAAAAATGAGAGTTTTGGAACAGGGTATGGAAATTCACCAAAAAGTGATTGAAAATGGATTTTTGTCAAATACAATGGTAGTGACTACCCTAATTGACATATATACAAAATATGTAAGTATAGATAAGGTGTCCTAACTATTTGAGAAAATGCCCCAAAGAGATGTCATCTCATAGAATGCAATGAGCGTCAGATTCTTCTTAGTATTTTTGCATTATTATGATAAATGTTACCTGATTTTTAGCTTTCAACTGAAATTAGGTTTAGTGTTTATTCTTTTTGTGTTGTTCACTTAAACATTTAAAAGATAAACCATAAATCTGCTAAGTTCAATATGCATGATAAGATTGTCAAATGAAACAGATTACACTTTCATTCAAATGTTGCAATTATAGCAAATGAGAAAAGAGAATCATATGTGTACAAATGTAATCTTTTGATTGATAATCATGAAGTGTACATGTCCCTCACAAGCCAAGGGACTAACTTTACATATTCAATGAAAATAAAGAATCAATTTATACATGAATAAGTAAAACACAATGGGCATATAAGAATGGAGACCAGTCATTGCCTGAGAATGACTAGTTGTAATGTTTTCCTCTTACCTCGTTGCTACTGCCCCAAGCTACTTGTGTCCTTCCCAGTTCCATAATGCTCCTAACTCCTACATTTGGAAAAAAAATGATAATAGAACAATGCTCTAAGCAATGAAAGATCTCAATTCTTACATACACACCTGCCTATGCATGTATAAACTGATCCATAAGTGCATTAAATAAGCATGCACCCCTTGGATGTCCTAGAAAACAATGAAGTCATCAAACACATCCAAAATATGCATCTATTTTCTAACTTATTTGCTTCATGTGCAGATTTAGGACAAGTCTGGTTATTATTCTAGTTTAGTTAAATACAACATGTGGGGTAAATGTGGCTCCCATGAGGGTAGAGCTCAACATGCTTTGAAAGAAAAAATAAAATTGAGCAAGTTGATCAAAGAGATACCTATTATTAATGCATTAAATCAATATGGAATCACACCAATTGATCAACTTTCATTATTAGATTCAAAAGATGCATCAAGCTTAACTATGCATCTCTTAAATAATGAGGGAGCAATCCATAGTATTGGCAGGTCCCTCTTACCTTGACCCTATTGGATAGACACACATCACATAGGACGGTGAGCTTCTAGGTCACCGACATAGGGGACATGTGTCTGCCCACTAGGATCAAAGTGGGGAGACAGTCTATGTGCTACACATGGTCAAAAGGAAACAAATGTTGTGGAGATTAGATAGTAAATTCATGTGGGACAACAAGCATTATTATGGAAGCCATGAAGGTTGGGACAACAAGATGTATTCTCATGTCATGTAGGATAGCAACAAAGACAAATGTCTTTTGACTTTACTGAAGGAAAACAAGAAATGGTCACAAGAGATTAAATTATAGATGAAAAAGAAAGGAATTGTAGTAAAAAATTTCAACTGCCCTATTTAGTGTCACATAATGATCAACTTTCATCTACATTTTCTTGAGTTGCTCAGGCCCAAGGATTACATCCACAAGTGATATGTAGTTGACAATAGCTTTATTGATGGAAATGGAGAAGTAGCCAAGTTTCACAACTTACAAAGTGTAACTTTTAATGGGCATGAGATATTGTCACCATTGGTTGCACAATCTGTTGTTTTGAAATAATGAAAATGATAGAAATTTAACAATGGAGAAAGCAATGTGGAGTTATAAGTTTGAGGAACAATCTATGCATGACAAACTATATACAAAGAGCATATCATAAAACATTAACAAGGACCACCAAATGCATGACTTCAAACACGGGTTTAACAAAAATAGAGTACCATCATCATGGGGCAGTCCCAGATCTAATCAAAATAGTGGCAACCATTACTTGCACCGAGGGATAGTCATATGCATTGACAATCATAAATGAGATTTAAGACAAGTCATCAATCAATGGGTAGTATGGTCAATTCAATGCATAAACATGGAGGCATGATTAAAGGAGCAATCAAGCCCATGAAGAGCTCAATTTTGAAATTCAAAAATGAATGACATTATGTTGCACAGTATCTGTTAATGGCACTAATAAAGCACAAATTTTAAGGATTTTGGTGAGCTAGTGAAATAACAATGAGGAATAAGCAAAATCCAATGTGACCTTATCAATATATTTCGAAAGAGACATCAATCATGGATGTCTTGAAGAACCGTGACAGAGAGAAAATGGAAGTTGTGGGTTTGTGCAAGGATGGTTCTTGACAAAGTTAAAGGACATCATGGCATCAAAGGTAGTGAATAGTCTAGTGGAATAGAACATAAGAAGACAACCAACAATGAGAAAGCTCTGAGACAGCCATGAGTAATGATCACTGAGTAAGTGATAGTTACATCAACAAAGAGAAAATAACAATGTCTCATCCTTCCAATCATTATATTTAAACACAATGATCATATCCCAAGAGTTGAGAAGATAGAGATGTAATTTGGTGCAAGTTTGGAGAGGGATGCTTCACAAAGGTCAACTATGGTAGAGGCACTATTTGAAAGCAAAAGGTTCTATTTACTGATTAATTTCAAAATGAGATGAAAAGGGAGAATACATTAATGCAAAGGAGAAGTAGCATGCATTGTCAATCAATGACGTATGAAGCAGTTGAATGTACACACTGGGCTCAGATTAGTGCAACAGGGTAAATTTGTGAGATGGAGGATCTACCCCTTGTAATCAACTATCATGCTATGGCTTCCAGTGATTTAAAGCACAAAGGAATGGTGAGGTGACCATTTATCAACTAAGAATGGTTGTGATAAACATATGAATGGAAGCCATCGAGTTCTAATAGAAGATATTCCCTTGAATTTTCAAGAACTACTACATCAAGATGTAGACTCAGATGACTACTATACTTTATATTATGGATATACATATTGCAATGAATGTTCTCAAGTTAGAATAGGGCCTATCCTTCCCGGTATCCATGAATTTCCTTTGCAAGGTTTCCAATTTGGCTAAATTCTATTATAGAGAAATTGATGTCATAGATTATGAAACACAAGTGTCAAAGTTGTCTGACATATGTTTTGCATTGAGAGGAATCCATGTTGTAGAAGGTGGTCCATATATGACTAACATTATTGCAGAATCTGACCAGTTGTAGGGGACATATTACAAAAAGGAAAATCTCTCTGATCTAGAAAAGAAGAGAGAGTCAAAAGGGGTAATCTCTGAATTGCAGGAACTTGTCAATAAGTTGAGAGATGACTTTGAGTTTGAAATCAATGAGAGAGATGTTGCAATTCTTCTTTACAAGAATTTGTATAGTGAGCTCATGCAGCATTGTCTACCACAAAGAGTGAAATGGAGCACATTAGAACAAAGGCTAATGCAGAAGCAACAACAATGGAGAATATTCTACAAAAATAACAAATTGAAACCCATTTCATGCATTTTTACAAGTCGTGGCTA
The DNA here is from genome assembly GCA_007258455.2 of Sequoia sempervirens. NCBI lineage: Eukaryota > Viridiplantae > Streptophyta > Pinopsida > Cupressales > Cupressaceae > Sequoia > Sequoia sempervirens. The sequence goes on along the minus strand of VDFB02193867.1, from coordinate 41,966,551 downwards.
AGTAGATCTCTATTTTTGCAAAATGAAGGTAATCCACTTGGGGTTTATGCAGGAATTTCAAATTTATACAAAGTGAACAAAAAACCCACTTGTATTTCTACAGCAAAATCTAAGTTTCTTAAAAAAAAAATCAAAAAAACCCCACTTGGGTTCTTTCGCAAAAATTGCAAATGTAAAAATATAGGTGCTACAAGAAACCCACTTAGGGGATTTGCAATTATATTGCAAAAAGGAACAGAAATACAAAGGAGACCCATTTCATTAAATAGAGGTTGAGCTCACAAGCTAGTTTTCTTCTACAAATCAAAAAGCCATTTGGGTTGATAAGAAATTTGCTAATACAAAGGAAAATTGAAAAGACATTATAGGGCTTTCAAGTGAAGCAAAGCTACATATAAAAAACACCCTATTTTTTGTCCTTGGCCATGGCCAAGAAACATTTTCTTCATGAAAGCAATAGGTAAAGAATATGGAGTGTCTTCATTAACAAATGTGGAAAGGAAACAAGCATTTCATGCTTTATCATCAAGTTGGAAACAAATACGAGTCATTTTTGCTCAGAAACCTACAAGAAGAAGTCAACTAAAGGCCTACCAGAGCTTTTTTTTTTTTCCCTCAACTTAAAAGCATTTTAATGGCCTCCATTTGAGCTTCAATAGTTTCTTATGATGACCATGAATAGAGAAGAACACCCACAAAAAAATGAAGCCATAAAAAATGATCAAAAATATGTACATGATCGCAGCCTGTAGCTCAAAAATGGCTTTCAAATGGTGGTAAAAATGAAAATTTTGTGCAACAAAAATGAGTTACCTCTTTTTTTTGTGTTTTCCTCTAGAAAACACCACAAAAAACCAATCAAATCTCTATTTCCAGCATGTGCAAATGAAACCCTGGCGGATGCATCATGTTCTTAAGAATGTTCAATGACAAAATGATGGTGTTTTCTCATCTTTTTTCTTTTGGTGATTAGGGTTTGACCCTATTCGATGGAAATCATATTTTTCTTTCCATATTTTAAAAAATGAAACATGTGCTAATGCATAATGGGGGCTGAAATTATGTTTATTGACTTAGTCATTTTATGCCTTAAGTCTTCCCCTTGTTTCAAAACATTGCTAAGTCCAAACAATACAAACATATGGAGTGTTCCAGGTTATGTGTAATATGCCTTTAATTTTTTATCATGCATCATGTGCCTTGGAGAATAAACTTTCCAAGAAGTGTGGAGGTTGGCCATATAGGCCAAGTGTTTTTTTTTAGCTTTGATGTTGCCCTTGCAAATCAGAGTATTGACCCCATGTGGCCTTACAATGCATAGTGAGAAGAGGTGAGATTATCAGGTGCCTTATTGACTTTATTGATGCTTTTAAAAGAATTTTAACATTTCATTATTGCTTTTTGCTTTTGTTTCAAAACATTCAAATGTTATTTAAAAGTGATTTTGTTAATCACTTTGATATTTTCACTTGCAGATGAAATGTAAATCATATTGATGGTGGGGCCCCTTATTTTGTGCTTTGAAATGTAAAATGACTTGATTAAGTGATTCATTATGAATCACTTAATCAAGACCATTGTTTTTTAATGCCTTTCGGAGTATTATGTTTTCAAAACACATATATTGCATGAGTCAAGGCTAGGAGACAAAGTGATTGAATGGTAGACATGAGGAGAGTGTGTGGGTGAGGAATCTGACTGTTTTGGAGAAACATGTGCCATTTTGGAGGTTGTTTTATCACACCTTCAGTGTGATCTTGGACTTGGCTTGACTTTTCACCATTTTGGAGGCCTTTTGGATTGCTTTTATAAGGTTCTTTTTTGGCTTTTGTGCTTGATCTGACCAGAACCTTTGAGATGGGCAGACATGAGAATTGTGTGATCTTTTGCTTAAGTATGTTCATCTTGGGAATTTTTGGGGAGTTCTTTCTTTCCAACAACAGGATAGCTTGTTTTTAGAGCTATTTTTGATGGAGCAGTATTGTAACTTAGATGGACTTGTGATACAGTGATCACTTTGAATTAATAATGTAGAGCATTTTTACCTTCTCATTTCATGTTTATCATGTATGCTATTAGTGATTGACCAGTTTGTCTTGTGAAAATCTATCTTTCCTCGCAAACTTGTCTCATGTTTAGACATCTGTTTAGCAGAAAATGTATGTTAATAGGTTAGAAGTTGTGTTATTGAATAGTGTTGTTAGTTGTGAAACCTCTGTTTTCCTCCTAAAAGCCCTGTTTAGAGGCCTTATAAATTACTTATGTAAACTACATTGGAAAGTGAGTTGTGTATATCAAGTTTTATGATATTGATTTGAATGTGATAGGTTGTCATCAGTTCTAGGTTGTTTTAGTGCATCACCTTAGTTATTTTCAGTATTAGGTTCATTTTCATGCAATTCTTATCCTTTACCTCAAAAATTAGTATTTAGGTGGCATCAAAAGGGGAAGTTGACCCATAATTTGGAGGTCTTCTTTCAAATAGGACACCCACAACTTGAAAGAAAACCTATGTTACATCCAAACTTGCTATGTTCATTCATAGCTTGGCATTAGGGTGCATATTTGGATCACTAACAATTTTGGCATACCTCATGGGATAGGTGAACTACTTCTCAGTTCAGTTTTATGCATTTTGTTGTTGTTTGGTATGTGCAGTAGTAGTTTCAACCTTTTAGAGGAATTTTCTTTACATACTTGGTGACTCCGAGAAGTTTTACTGGTTTCAGCATGACCAAGTGTTGGTTAGTTTCAATTAAATTTGATTTTGTCTCATGTTCTAGCTTCTGAATGAACAAATATGTCTACATTTCATGAAAATATGTCATATTACCCACCATTCCATGAAAATCATGCATGTATGACCTCTTACCATCCATACCACACTAAACAGCTTGTTGGTTTTATTTCAAATAACCCTATGACAACAAGTTACCAGCATCCTCATTATGTTTCCCACCCTCCCACTCCTACTCAATCTCAATATCAGCTAGTATATGCCCAAAACCAGCCTCAAGAAGGATATTTTGTTCCAAAACAACAGTCCTATTCTCATTTGCAGCCCCAAAATGCTAATGACATGGGGATTAGCAATATTGAGAGTTTATTGCTAGATTTCCATAGGTAGTTGGATGAGATCAATAAAAAATAAGAGTATCAAATGAAACAATAAGAGGCTGACATGCATCATGAGGAGTTAGCCTTCCAGGGATGCATTCAAGAGAAGGAGATGGAGATTCAAAGGAGATAGCATGAGGAATGTTTGGCAAAGCAAATGGCTGCAGAGGAATGCCAAGTAAGGTATGAAACTCAAGCAACCCCTTCCTTTCCTATTTTTAGCTCAATTCCTCCTACAATGTTGAATCACCCTATTAATGAGGAGGTTTTCAAGTACAAGTTCCCCAGTTTTAAACAAGAGAAACATTTTGATCCCATTAGTGAGCCTACCAATGAGCTTTCTACCTGTAGCTTTCCAAGTTGGAAAGAGTCATCTGCTCTACCTTGTGAAGTTCCTCCATCTATCATTCAATTGGAACCATGCTCTAACGTCCAGAAAGTAAAAGAAGAGCAGACCCTTGGTCTGCACAACTCACTCAACATGGAGGAGACTAGGAGTGTGAACATGTTGCATTTAGAGGAATATAGGGTACAGTTGCAAAAGGGTGAATAGGAGAAGATTTCTCAAAAAAAAAATTGCAATGTTTTAGCTAATGATCCTCCTATTGTTGTCAAAGATGGTGAAAACTTTCCAACAGGACAACAAGGTGAAATGGTGGAAAAGGCTAACCAAGAATGGAAATGTACATTTTGGAATGAAGAAGGTGTGAGTGTTCCCACTCCAAATGCAATTTCAGAACAACAAGAAGACATCAAGCCGTGTGGTGAGTTGCAGGTTCAAGAATCAGGACAACAACTTGAAGAGGTTGAAAAGTATGATGTAGGCTATGATTTCACAGCTTCATTTGATGATATTCCATGCTTCATTGAGCATGATGAGGAGAGCATAAATTTGGTCATAAGTCAACAACATAAGGTTGAAGAGGAGCAATGTACAGTTGAATTTGATATTTTTGAGCATGTTATGCATGAGAAAGTTGATGTTGATATTTATGAAGAAGTGTATAATGATATAATTGAACATTTTTGTTCAAAATTGGATAACAAGGAATTAGATCTGTTAGAGGAGTTTGGCATTCATGCTAAAATTGAACAACAGGTTCACAAGTTTGAACAAGAAACTTCTTATGAAACTGATGTGCAATGTCTTGTATGGTCTGATGAGCTTCCTTTCTACTATACAACAAAGCTTGAAGCTTATTTATCAGCTAGAAGTTTGTTTCAGGAAGCTAATTCACTATTTTAACACTTGTCTTCCTTCATTGAAGAAGAAAATCCTATTTCGGTGTTCATCTCTTTGGGTGATAATAATGTTACTTGATTTTTAGCTTTCAACTAAAATCAGGTTTAGTGTTTATTCTTTTTGTGTTGTTCATTTAAACATTTAAAAAATAAACCATAAATCTGCTAAGTTCAATATGCATGATAAGATTGCCAAATGAAACAGATTACACTTTCATTCCAATGTTACAATTACAACAAATGAGAAAAGAGAATCATATGTGTACAAATGTAACCTTTTATTGATAATCATGAAGTGTACATGTCCCTCACAAGCCAAGGAACTAACTTTACTTATTCATGAAAAGTAGGAAGGAAGAGAAGTAGTCAACAATGGTAGTGCAAATTTTGTTTGTTCTAGGTGTTTTCCAAGTAGACACTTAGCTAGTTTAGAGGTGACTGAAGTACTAAAGGTCATGCTTGCACCCAAGTATGAGGATGCAATTGAAGAAGAATCTAATTTTGGAGGTGCAATTGAAGGTGATCGAATTCAGCTCACCTGTCCAATTTAGGACAGCAATAGGCATGATTGAGATCAAGGTGTAAGTGAGTTTCTTTACATCTTTCATGAAACATTGCAATAGTCTTTTGAATATCTGCATGTGTTTCATGTTCTTTCAGTAGTGCATAATCATGTAATGCATCAGTAGCTGATTAAAAAAGAGTGTTATTTTACAAAACCTGTCAATGGTTTTGTTTGACCAACTTATTTGCTAGTTAGAGTAGGTTAGTGTAGTTTCATTTCATAGATGCATTTACAGTTTTCCCTAAGTGTTGTTTTTCACAATTAGGTGGTAGTTTTCATTCTGCATTGTTGGGTTTTCTTGGTTTTCAAAGTGTCTCTTACTAGTTTAGTGAGTTACAACAATTTGTAATAATATTTTCAAGTTTTGTTATCTTTCTGAGTCACCCCGTGCCCAATGGATAAGCTCAGGAACCTAGTCTCATGTTTAGTAGGAAAACATATAGCAGATGTCGCTAAAAATGTTACTTGATTTTTAGCTTTCAACTAAAATCAGGTTTAGTGTTTATTCTTTTTGTGTTGTTTGTTTAAACATTTAAAAAATAAACCATAAATCTGCTAAGTTCAATATGCATGATAAGATTTCCAAATGAAATAGATTACACTTTCATTCCAATGTTACAATTACAACAAATGAGAAAAGAGAATCATATGTGTACAAATGTAACCTTTTATTGATAATTATGAAGTGTACATGTCCCTCACAAGCCAAGGAACTAACTTTACTTATTCAATGAAAATAAAGATGGAATTTATACATGAATAATTAAAACACAATGGGCATATAAGAATGGAGACCAGTCATTGCCTGAGAATGATCAGTTGTAATGTTACCCTCTTGCCCTGCTGTTGTTGTTCCAAGCTACTTGTGTCCTTCTCAGCTCCGTAATGCTCTTAACTCCTACATCTAGAAAAAAAAAATGATATTAGAGCAATGCTCTAAGAAATGAAAGATCCCAATCCTTACATACACACCTAACTATGCATGTATAAATTGATCCATAAGTGCATTAAATAAGCATGCAAACCTTGGATGTCCTAGAAAATAATGAAGTCATCAAACACATCCAAAATATGCATATATTTTCTAACTTATTTGCTTCATGTGCATATTTAGGACAAGTATGGTTACTATTCTAATTCAGTTTAATACATGTGGGGTAAATGTGGCTCCCACGAGGGTAGAGCTCAACAAGCTTTGAAAGAAAAAAGGAAATTGAGCAACTTGATCAAAGATATCCTTGTTATTAATGCATTAAATCAATATGGAATCACACCAGTTGATCAAATTTCATTATTAGATTCAAAAGATGCATCACATTCAATTATGCATCTCTTAAATAATGAGGGAGCAATCTAGAGTATTGTCAGGTCCCTCTCACCTTGACCCTATTGGACAGCTACACATCACATAGGATGGTGAGCTTTTAGGTCACCGACATAGGGGACATGTGTCTGCCCACTAGGATCAAAGTGGGGAGACAATTTACGTGTTACACATGTTCAAAAGGAAACAAATTTTGTGGAGATTAGATAGAAAATTCATGTGGGAAAAAAAGCACTATTATGGAAGCCATGAAGGTTGGGATAGCAAGATGTATTCTCATGCCATGCAGGACAACAACAAAGACAAATGTCTTTTGACTTTACTGAAGGAAAACAAGAAATGGTCACAAGAGATTACATTACAGATGAAAAAGAAAGGAAGGGTAGTAAAAATTTTCAACTGCCCTATTCAGTGTCACATAATGATTAACTTTCATCTACATTTTCTTGAGTTGCTCAAACCCAAGGATTACCTCCATAGGTGATATGCAGTTGACAATAGCTTTATTGATGGAAGCCATCAAGTTCTAATAGAATATGTTCCCTTGAATTTTCAAGAACTAATACATCAATATGTAGACTCCGATGACTACTATCATTTATATGATGGATATAAATATTGCAATGAGTGTTCTCAAGTTAGAATGGGGCCTATCCTTCCTGGTATCCATGAATTTCCTTTGCAAGGTTTCCAATTTGGCTGAATTCTATTGTAGAGAAATTGATGTTGCAGATTATGAAACACAAGTGTCAAAGTTGTCTGACATATGTTTTACATTGAGAGGCATCCATGTTACAGAAGGTGGTCCATATATGATTGAAAATATTGCAAAATCTGACCAATTGCAGAGGACATATTACAAAATATCAAATCTCTCTGATCTAGAAAAGAAGAGAGTCAAAATGGGTAATCTCTAAATTGCAAGAACTCATCAATAAGTTGAGAGATGACTTTGAGTTTGAAATCAATGAGAGAGATGTTGCAATTCTTCTTTACAAGAATTTGTATAGTGAGCTCATGCAGCATTGTCTACCACAAAGAGTGAAATGGAGCACATCAAAACAAAGGCTAATGTAGAAGCAACAACAATGGAGAACATTCTACATAAATAACAAATGGAAACCCATTTCATGCATTTTTACAAGTTGTGGCTAAGTAGATCTTTGTTTTTGCAAAATGAAGGTAGCCCACTTGGGGTTTTTGGAGGAATTACAAATTTCTACAAAGTGAACCAAAAACCCACTTGTATTTCTACAACAAAACTTGAGTTTCTTCAAAAAAAAATCAAAAAATCCCCACTTGGATTCTTTTACAAAAATTGTAGATATAGAAATATAGGTGCTACAAGAAACCCACTTAGGGGTTTTGCAATTAGATTGAAAATAGGAACAAAAATACAGAGGAGACCCATTTCATTAAATAGAGGCCAAGCTCACAAGATAGTTTTCTTCTACATATCAAAAACCCATCTAGGTTGATAAGAAATTTGCTAATACATAGGAAAATCCAAAAGACATTATGGGGCTTTCAAGTGAAGCAAAGCTACATATAAAAAATCCCCTATTTTCTATCCATGACCAAGAAACATTTTCTTCATGAAAGCAATAGGTAAAAAATATGGAGTGTCTTCATTAACAAATGTGGAAAGGAAACAAGCATTTCATGCTTTATCATCAAGCTGGAAAAAAATATGAGTCGTTTTTGCTTAGAAACCTACAAGAATAAGTCAACTAAAGGCTTACCAGAGCTTTTTTTTTTCTCAACTTAAAATCATTTTAATGGCCTCCATTCGAGCTTCAAGAGTTTCTCATGATAGCTGTGAATAGAGAAGAACACCCACAAAAAAACAAATCCATAAAAAAATATCAGAAATATGTACATGGTCGCGACCTATATCTCAAAAATAGCTTTCAAATGGTGGTAAAAATGCTGATTTTGTGCAACAAAAACCAATTACCTCTTTGTTATGTTTTTTCCTCACGAAAACATGCAAGTGAAACCTTGGCGGCTAAATCATGTTCTCAAGCATGTTCAATGACAAAATGATGGTGTTTAATCATCTTTTTTTCTTTTGGTGATTAGGGCTTTACCCTATTCGATGGTGATGGGATTTTTCTTTCCATATTTAAAAAAATGAAACATGTGCTAATGCATAATGGGGGCCAAACTTATGTTTATTGACTTAGACATTTTATGCCTTAAGTCTTTCCCCTTGTTTCAAAACATTGCTAAGTCCAAACAATACAAACATATGGAGTGTGCCGGGTTATGTGTAATATGCCTTTAATTTTTTATCATGCATCATGTGCCTTGGAGAATATGCTTTCCAAGAAGTGTGGAGGTCGGCCATATAGGCCAAGTTTTTTTTTTGAGCTTTTATGTTGCCCTTGCAAATTAGAGTATTGACCCCATGTGGCCTTACAGTGCATAGTGAGAAGAGGTGAGATGAGCATGTGTCGTATTGACCTTATTGATGCTTTTAAAAGCATTTTAACATTTCATTATTGCTTTTTACTTTTGTTTGAAAACATTGAAATGTCATTTAAGTGATTTTGTTAATCACTTTGACATTTTCACTTGCAAATGAAATGCAAATCATATTGATGATGCCCCCCTTATTTTGTGCTTTGAAATGTAAAATGACTTGATTAAGTGATGTATTATGAATCACCTAATCAAGATCATTATTTTTTAATGCCTTTTGGAGTCTTGTGTTTTCAAAACACACATATTGCATGAGTCAAAGCTGGGAGACAAAATGATTGAATTGTAGACATGAGGAGAGTGTGCAAGTGAGGAATCTAATTGTTTTGGAGAAACTTGTACCATTTTAGAGGTTATTTTATCACACAGGTTTCAGTGTGATCTTGGACTTGGCTTGACTTTTCACCATTTTGGAGGCCTTTTGGATTGCTTTTAGAAGTTTTTTTTTGTCTTTTGTGCCTAATCCAACTAGAACCTTCTAGATGGGAAGACATGAGAATTGTGTGATCTTTTGCTTAAGTATGTTCATCTTGGGAATTTTTGGTGAGTTCTTTCTTTCCAGCAGCAGGATAGCTTGTTTTTAAATCTATTTTTGATGGAGCAATATTGTAACTTAGATGGACTTGTGATATAGTAAGCACTTTGAATTAATAAAGTAGAGCATTTTTACCTTCTCATTTCATGTTTTTCATGTATGTTGTTAATGATTGATCAATTTGTCTTGTAAAAATCTATCTTTCCTTGCAAACTTGTCTCATGTTTAGGCATCTATTTAGCAGAAAATGTATGTTAACATGTTATAAGTTGTGTTATTGAATAGTGTTGTTAGTTGTGAAACCTTTGTTTTCCTCCTAAAAGCCCTGTTTAGAGACCTTATGTAAACTACATTGGAAAGTGAGCTATGTATATCAAGTTTTATGATATTGATTTGAATGTGACCTGTTGTCATCAGGTCCAGGTTATCTTGGTGCATCACCTTAGTTATTTTCAGTATTAGGTTCATTTTCATCCAATTCTTACCCTTTACCTTAGAAATTAGTATTTAGGTGGCATCAAAAGGGGAAGCCGACCCATAATCTAGAGGTCTGCTTTTGAATAGGACACCCACAACCTGAAAGTAGTCCCATGTTACTATTGGGAAAAGGTGTGTTGTACACCTTGCATTATGTATTTAATGTAATTATTCTTGGGGCCACTTAATGTTGCATGTAACATTGGCACATAAGTTATATTGATAAAATGTAATTATTTAATATTGGGGAAATAATAAATAAAGCACCCAATATTAAATGAGGGGACATGGTTTGTAATCTCATAGTTATTGTCACATGGTTTTGTGCAATACCACTTAGTGGTTTTGTGGTAGCTAGCTTCTATAAAAGCAACCACAAAGGTAGTTATTGTAGGAGATGCAATTTTGCATGATTAGCTCTGGTTAGCATTTGTGAGGGTTTGAAGCATGGCATAGGATGTGTGGTTGCATGCTTGTTCTCATGGAGTGCTTGGAGAGAGATTGTTGCTTCAATGGTGTTCATGGAGACTCAGAAGATGTATTGTAATCTTATTGTTGAATAATACATGAGAGATGGATGCTTTTGGAGGCTAGGTTTTTTCCCTCTTGAGGGTTTTCCCAGGGTATATCTTGTGTCATATTTTCATGGGTATGTTGTATATTCTCTTGCATGTGGATTCTGAATACTTAAATGCATAGATTTCTTTATGGGTTATGTGGAAATTGTCTTTAATTGGCTACAAGTTTCCAATAGTTACATCCAAACCTGCTAAGTTCATTCATAGCTTGGAATTAGGGTGCAAATTTGGATCACTAACAATAAATAATGCCCATTTCCTATTCAGTGGATGAAATGTTGAGATGAGAAAATCTTTAGCATTATACAACATTCACTGCAAGTGGAATTGGTTATTGTTGGATTGTCTTCTCATTTGATATTTGATCTCATAACTGTTATCCTGAAGATCAATTACGTAAAGTGTAAATGTTAATGAACTAGTGGGAGCAATTTCCTTGTGCGGAGCAAGTAGCGGGATTTGGTCAGTGGAAGGAGGAAAGTAGTGTATGGATGCAAGTTTGCTTGGCAGAGCGAATGTTTCTTTCCATCTAAATGAAGAGATAGCTTTAATTTCATTTGATGGGAAGAAATATGAAATGAACTCCTCCAATATACCAATTCACTATTGTGAAGTTACAGTTCTGGATATGCCTCTGGATGAGGTTAACATAAGCTTTATCCCTGTAATTTCAATTTCATAGCAACATTTGCATCACACTTACAAAACTTTTGTAAAAGGGTCGTTTGAACCCAATTTACTTTGGACAACCATCATTTTTCACCAGAAACTTTGGAAATTTCTAGTTTGTCATTTTCAAGCATATCTATTTTGAAGGATTATAACTAAAATGATAAATCTTATAAGATGTTTTCTTGCAAAGGCTTGGCAAATGATTTGTTAGATAAAATTTTCAATATTAAGTAAGACCATAAATGGAACTGAAGGTACACCTTTGCCTTATAAATGGATCAAAAGGACCATGACATTAGTTTGCATTTTAGAAGCTAAGATATATCCAGCTATAACTTCAAATGCTCGAGGCTTTAGATTAAGTGATGCATGGGGTACAACTTCTATAAAGTAAGGCCCTATATGACTACAAGTTTTACTCGTTAAAGATTGTTTGGCTGGATAATGAGTTGAATGTGTATTGGAGCAAGGTGATATGCTTTTATCCATAGATGGGAAGATGATAACTAGTTTTTGTGATGTTGAGGATGCTTAACAACAACTTGAAGAGTCCAAAGATTCAAAGGGAACATCTTTTATTTTAACGATGTGACAAAGCCAAGGAGATTCAAATGGAAGAAAATAATGTGCAACTAGAGAAGTTTGTTGTTACAACATGTGGTAACATTCATGATCTGGTAGGACTCTTTTGAATTGGGAAGAAGGTATGGTATCTACCTCAATAAAATTTATAAATTGAAATTTATATGCTTCTCTTTGCCTTTTTTTTAAAAATAAATCCTATTTCAAAAACTAATGTAAAATATAATTGAATAAGGTTATTATTTTCAAATTAATGTATTTCAAAAAGGTAGTTGTCAAGCTAGTTATGAGGTAGTTATCCAAAAGAAGCCTATAAATACAAGACTATTCGTAATGTAAAGGGAAGGAATTTACAAAAGGGAAACTCTAGAGAAATTTTGACAAAAACTTTTGATGAATTTTGATTTGACACTTTGTACTTAAGAGGATTTTGAATTGTATCATTTCATAAAAATAAGGAAGAATGTGTTTGATTCATATGCCTTAAATGTTTTGAATTTTTATTGCTTATTTTTTGCATATTAAAGATGCGATCCTTTTGTGTAGTTGTGGAATCAATTAATCATTTCAATGTAATTGATGAAACACAATCATATTTTGGTATCTTGGTTTGAATGTGTTGAAGTAATTTATCTCTTCATATGTTGAGATTTTTATACTTTCATCATCATTTCATATCAAAAATTATATTTTGTGATCAACCCCCCTTTGTAATGTGTTTTCAGTTGTGAAATCTCAGTTGGTGTTCGTATGTCTAGCATTGATATTTTTGTTATTTATTTTCCTTTAGTTTTGACTTTTATCCTTTATGTACTTTTAGGTTAAAAGTACACAAAAACTACAAATACCCCTATCATACGAGGAGTTACCCCTCTCAAACGTAGAGGAAGATTTCCATTTCAAATGTGATAGACCTCTAACTGTTGGAGCGTTATTGTCACTTTCTATTGGGTGAGTCAGGTGTCATTTCAATTGCTAATTCGCTTACCAAAAATCTTTTGGCAACTCTTCTAGGGATCAAAGTGCTCATGTGTTTTGTTCCTTGGAAATATAAAGGTACCTTTCCTTGAATAAAGGTTGGTGACTTTGTCTAAAAGAAGAATCCAAAATAATGGTTTGGTTATAAAGGAATTCAAAGTTGTAACTCAAAAAGTGATAGTGACAGTGATGATGAAGATTATTTTATGCACTCATATAAAAAAATAGTTCTTGAAGATCCCAAGCAACTTGAATTCCTTTAAGAGCCTATATCATGGCATGCAATTTCCTTCCAATAAGATTATTTCGTATTTGCTTCAAAATTTGTAAGATATTGAAGAAAAGTTGGAAAAGAGAATTGTTTTCAATTGTCATGGCCATGAGCACTTAGTGGAAAGAAGTTTTGCATTCAAGGTTAAAGAAGATTTTGTTGAAGAATATCATTTGTTGAAACCAGTAATCGATAATAGTGACAAGGAAAATGATCCTTCTCTTGTACTAATTGCTCAGGAAAATAAGACTCTTGAGGATTCTAAGAAAATTTAGTTTTTGAAAAGCTTCTCTGGTGACTTGAAGGTTGTTCCTAACAAGGTGCATCCATCCTTGCTTCAAAATTTGCAAAAAATTGAACCAAAAGGCGAGAAAGGGACTTGTTTTCATGAAAATCATGTTTCTTAGGTGGAATCAATAACCAAATCTAGATTCTTTGTATCATGAGGAAAACAATAGAGAAGAGGAAATTTTTACTAAAGATGAGCATCCAATTCACGAAACGCCTTGCTATCAAAGTGTAAAAATTGGTTCATTGAGAAATGCAAATGCCAAAGAAGATGAAGTTTGTATACCTACTCATGATGATGCATTCCAAAAGAATAATCAAGAAAGAGTGGTGGTAGAAAGAGGAAATTCTATCGAAATAGGAAAAAATGGAGGAGAAAGCTTTCACCAACTTGAAGAAAGGGATGATGATGAAGCACTATATTATGAAATTCATGAATTTTTCATTCCTACTTGGTATCTTGATGCTTTAGATGATGAATTTTTGTGTGGAGAGGACCTTTCCATCATTCATTAATAATCGTCAGAGTGGAAAAAGATAAAATATTTGTGAAGAGGATACAATAGGAGGAATAGATTTTTTATGGAGGGGTAAATTTTTTATGGATAAGTGATATTGTTGAAAATCATTTTGAAGAGTCAAATAAACAAAGTGTGAGTGTTGATCAACATAATGAGGTTCATGTGAGGATTCTCAATTTTATGAAATTTTCACTCCTATTTATTGTTTGAAATTATTTGAGAATAAATTGCTATGTAATGAAAGAGATCATTTTCCTGTCCATAGCTCTAAATATTTATTAGAGGAAAATCATACATCCAAACAAGCCTTTGTACTGAATGAAGAAGATAATCTGATATTGTATCATCCATATGAAGAATACAACATTATAAAGGGAGAATATTATCCTACAAAGGAATTTATTCTTGAAGGAATGTGTTGTGATCAAGAAATTGAAAAATGTGAAGATGAGGTAGAACCGATCTCTACTCTAGTGCACATGCAATCAAGATATAGAGATGAAGAAATTGACAATAATGTTTATATTAATATTTCTTTCTCCCTTGAGCATCGATCTTCAGGGAATATTCATCATTATGTAAGTTCATTGCATCATACATGCAACAAAGAAAAGGTTATTACAAATGAAACAAGTTGAATGCAAGGTCACAAAGAAGGAGTGGAAGATAAGAATCATCTTATGCAAGTTGAGCCTAATGAGAATCTATCTTAGATCCAAATCAATGTTTGTCATGCCCAGTTGAAACTATATTAGTGCAAGAAAAAGTGTTTCAAGTATCAAAGGATCAAGAAACCGATGATGATCAATCTAGAGAAATCTAACGAAAGGGTTTCCTTCATGGTATTCATACTTTCTTCTCTAAGGTATTTGATATTCTTCTTGTTTTGAAGATCTCTTTTATATTGATCCGATGGTTAAAAATGAATATTCAAGTCATTTGGTTATGGATCTAAAACAACAAAGGTTTATGAACGATCTTGAAATTGTAATACTTCATCTTATTCAAGAAGAAGTGATTTATAGCATGTAAGAGGAAGTCAAATTGATTCCATATTTATATGTTTTCAATGACCAATGGTTGTTTGGGGGTGATCCCACAACAGTGGTTTACAATTTTTGGCCAAATTGGACATTGAAATTATTATTTATAACTAAATCTTCACATTCGGGCACCTATAGCGGTTAAACTGTGAGGAATTTGAAGATGATGCAAACTAGAGTCTCATCACATTTTGTCTATAGATTCTAAAAATATATTTTTTAAAAATTTTGGAATCAAATTGTACTTCTTTTTCCATCTCCCACAAAAAATGGTTTTTTTCAGAAAACAACATTTTTAAAAAGTGACGCACACCGTATAATGCATAACTTTTTTTCCATGAAGGATAAAATTCTAATTCTTTCAAATTTAGATTTGTAACTCTGATATCTAGTGCTTCCACTTGGTTGGATAGTTTTTTATTGAATATTTTTCCTTAATCAAGTTTCGAAGTCAAACCAATTACAATTCAAACATAGCATGACCATATAACATGCAACATTTTTTGTATATATCAATTTTTATTTTTTTTTGTTGGATCAAGGACTTCAATATCTAGTGCACCAATATTTTTCAAAAAAAAAAATGATAATCTGCTATTTTTCCACATGTGTAGAACAAAGACCTTCATTTTCGATGAAAAACCTATGTTTAATAAAAATAAAAAACAAATACATAATAAAACCAAAACATATTAAATTATATTTGTTGGATAGCTCATTCTGAGGACTACCTGATTCCAGTTGGGTTTGTGAAGATTCCTCCATTTTCATCCTCAACCTAAGCTCCAAAGTGCCAAAATTTAAGTTTTTTTTGTGTCTCAGGGGGGTTCGTACAAACCCCTTTGCTATGCATTTTCTTTGTTTTTTTGGTGATCAAAATTCAAAGGGGTTCAGTTGAACCCTAGTTCAAACAAACCCCTAATGGGTTTGGTTGAACCAATAGGTTCGTATGAACCCCCAAAATCACTTTTTTTGCTTTGGGGTCATTTTTTGTGAGTTTTCCTTCCTCACTTGAATTGTAAACCACTATTGTGGCTTCACCCTTGGATATGTTGCATCACTTGGGGAAGCTATACATACCAGAAATCTTGAGAGAAAAGAGAAAGGGACAAAGCTACAAATGAATGCACAGGTTCTTCAATATGGCCACTTCTTATTTCATCATGGCATTTATTTTCCTCAATTAGTTAGTGGGTTTGCATGATTCACCTAGACTGGTTTGGGGTAGGGATAACTTACCATGTGCATATTTTAGGTATTGAGTTTTTGGTCATTTAATCCATTTTTTCTTGCATTAGTTTCTCCAATCAATCCCCTATGTTGTTTCCCTTTGACTCTATTTCCCATTGGATAACACACTGATCATTGCATTGTTCTAGGTTTATCTTGTGTTCTTTGTAGTTCTTGTCCTCAATTAGAGCCAGAGCTACCTGTTAACTCAATTTTTAAACTTGACAAATTTTAAACTTTTGAGTCAAAATCATTAAGAGCAATGATATAGTTTACCAGCTTTTGAAAATAATTAAATTTCAAAAATCATGAAGTGTTATGCAAAATTGTTTAAGTGGATGTTCTTGAGCATATTCCAAGAAATGTGGCAAATTTTCACAGTAACCTAGATCTTAGATTGGGAAAATTTAAAGTTTCACTTTTTTGATTAAATATCAAAAATCATTAAAATGTAAGGTTTGGTTGCTCAAAGTTATTTTTCTGAGTTTTTCTCTTTAGGAATTTTTCATTTGCCCAAAAAAAATTCAAGGTGAAAGGATTTATCAGTATAAAGTTATGAGAGTTTTAGTGTTGTAATGATGAGAAATTGTCAAGGTGTTTATTGAAAAATATATAAAATTTATTTTAAAACTTATCTAAAGTTTAAAATAATTATTAAATGAGGATTTTCTATAATGCCCCGTCTTATAACCTAAGGAATGTTGCAATTGTGTATAAAAGTGAAATAATTTTTTTTTTAAAGTAATAATATTAACTTAATTAGTTGCATACATTCACTAAGTTACGCAACGTTACACTACTTGAGTTTCCATAGACGACTTTAGTATTTAGCATTGCACATATTTAAATATCATAAACTTTAAAAGTAAACATTGCATATCATTTGAAATTCCATTCAGGATAGTATAAAGTACAAATATGATTCTCACATTGCATTTGAAAAGATATAACAATACTCATTCATCTGATGAGGTAGATCAATAATAGTTACAATTACATTTTACAAATGTTCACCTCATAAACAATTGAGGGATGTTTCAATACAAGATTTCAAATAATGCAATAAAGAAAGTACACATATGTATCCAAGTACGAGCTCTCCATCCATGAAGCTCTCGTTTCCATGATCATAAACTAGGGACCCAACGGAGTAAGGTGCACATTCCACCCAACCATGTGGTACCCGTAGGTCCACCCCCTATGCTAGGAGATAGTAATATGGTTACCTAGACATAACCTATTAACCCTAGACACAAGTACATTACTAACTGATGGTTACATTGCTTCCAGATTTAAGACAATCAAATGTGCTAAGTACACAAGGTAAACTATTATTTTAGGTGGAGTGTCATCACAACGTTGCAAAGGTTACCCTGGTGTGTCTTCCTAGGTTCTGGCCCCCAACTTGGGTTACCCTAGCAACCTCTTACGAAACCCGACCCCGTTTGCAAACTATTGTGGAATTGAATATCTTTTAAGGTAACAAGACATCGATTTGTCATTCCAGACCTTCTCATCTTATACTCAAGACTGTACTAGCTCTAGAGTCTATAAGCGAGGCATAATCATCTTATTAAATATTTTAATCTAACTACTGTGTTATTTAGTTATCACTGACTTACTAACTCTTTGTAAGTTACCCTGACACCACTTTGTGTGTCGGCCCTCACACAGAGCCACTCCCCTAAACATAACAAAGGAATTCTAAGTTCTCTAACTAGGGTAGACAGAGTGCACAAAAATCAACATATAATACCAGATATAACACAATGGACATCACAACCTGTTCATAAAAATCAGGTGTCTATTAACCATACAAAACCAAGTGCACTACCCTAGTTTGTTCAAATATATGAAACCATTGTAAAATTTGACTCCCTTGAAGAGACTGCAACTGGAAGACTTGAAATCACATAAAAATCCCCATTTTCCCAATAAGAATTTAAAGCAACTTAAAGCAAAATTCACGTCTATCATTTGGATTTACTAAATCCAGTCAATCAAGAACTAGAAGTATGAAATTAATCAACTAATACATAATTTATCTTCCATTTAATATGAAAATCAAATCTACAATTATCCCAATTTCACAATCATGTTTAATAATGAAATTTTGTTTTCTCTACATAATACATTTCATTATAAACTATCTATTCATAATTTTCATATACTAATTAACATTATTTTATTCATTTAAATAAATGCACTTCTTAACAATATAATTAAATATTTATTTAAATATATATAATTATATATAAATAAATATTTTAAATTATCCACAATAGAATTATATTCCCTCATATTTAATCAAAAATTAAAAAGAAACTTCTATATTACTATATATATACATTACATATATAACATATATTTTAATAATATATATTATATATGTAATATATAATATAATATAATTATAATTTAAAAACAAATTTAAACAATTTAAATTTAATAAACACAAAACAAAAAAGGGCAAGGGCCCGGTTGTCTACACAGCCGAACCCTCCATGGGAGGGCGTGGTTGTGCAGGCAGCACCAGCGCTGCCTATGAAGGCAGCACTGGGCGCTGCCCTCATAGCCGGCTCCCCCGTGGGGGTCGGCCGTGGGGGTAGCCCCCTGCGGCTCCCACAACCATAAAATTTCTCAAATTTTTAAACATTTAAAATTTCTTTAAAATTCTAAAATCGCTAATACTGCAAATTTCATACTGCAAATTTTAATAAAGATAATATTTAATATATATACATTTGTATATGTATATGTATATATATAATTCCAATACATATACATATATAAATATATATATATATTTATTATAGTCAAATAACAATAAAATTATTGTATCTGTACAATTATTTTCAACAAAATTTTCAATAGGAAATTGGGAAAAGTTTCAATCTGAACAATTTATTCCAAAAATTATAAATTATTACAAAACCCCAAATTAATCACTAATTTTTAACAGAGGATTTAAACATTAAACCCTTCTAAGGTTTTATCAATTTTCTTCTATAGATTTCTATTGTTTTGCTCTTTCATTTCTCTATAATTCTTTGTTTTCACAATTTTAACAGAGAGGAAATCAATTTTTTTTTTTACAAAATTATTTTCTAAATTCTTCGAGAAGAAATACAGCTTGCTTAAAACAAACATTTACTCAGGCAATCTTTTCTAAAGAAAGCAATTTAATTACAAAGAAAAGTACCTTTTTCTTGTAGCTTGAAAACTGCCTATAGAAGAAAGCCTCTGTTGCCTGTTGCGTGCAATCCTCCAAAGCTTCTCCAGAAAATCCAAATCCAAAGGAAGCTAAAACTAACCACAAAGATCTTCCAACCAAAGGCATCTTCCAAAAATATACAACATACAGAGGAAATCACAATTTTTTTTAAAAAAATTTCAGCAGGCCCCTATTCTTTCATTTCCGGTCAAGAAAAAGATAACCTTCTGTGTTTCCCCAAATCCTAGATAACCTCTGAGAAATTCCTCAACCAAAAGAAATAAATTTAACTAGCACACCTGTCGAGAAGAAACAAATATCTTCCAACAACTTCCTGGCAATCTTTCATTTCTTCCTTTTTCAAGATTTGCATGCTTTTAATTTATTTAAAATTTTCAATTTTCAAAATGCAAATTTATTTAACAATAAAAATGCCATTTCCTACATAATAATTAATTTCAAATAAAATCTATTCACACATTTAAAACAATTTCAATTTAATTAATTAATTTATTTAATTAAATAAATTTAATCTCAGCGATCAAATTACTTAACTAAACAAACTAATTAATTAATTAAATAAAATGTAAAACCTTATTTCCTTAACATTTAAAAATTAATTTGAATAAACAGTATATTAAAGCATAACAAACTATCATAAAAATGATAAAATTTTCCTTTCAAGCAATTGATCCAATCAGGGACAAACAAGACCATCTATGACTCCAAACTAAAATTGACGATGTACTATGACTGGGTTTAAGACTAGACTAGGATGAACCATGTTACTACCTCCCAATCAATATTTCCATTGAGTCTTGACATGCTCAGACTTGAGTAACCAGGTGGAGTCGATGTCATGTACTTGCAATCCTGCAATCAACAAATAACATGCATATATATATATATATAATCCATTGTACAGGCACACCGTGTAGAGAAAATCACAGACATCACAGGGCACTCGCAAGCAAGTGATGCAATTCCGTTCTCCACACCAATACAAGTCACATCAGAATGATAAATTAAATAACAGTTAGTCCATCATAAACATATATATAGCAATAACATCTGAAGGAAATATCTACGCTATCACAAAGCATGTCAGAAATCAATTATCACCATACAATGTATCATCATATCATAAATTGAATCCATTGTCACTCAAAGTCAGCGATCAAAATACCCAAGCTAAAGTACCAAAGTCTAACAGTGTGAAAACATGTAAACAGAAAAAATAAGCATAAATGGAGGGGTACTACATCCTCCCCCACTAGGAACAGGCTTGCTCCTGAAAGCCTGCGAACAAATAGGGATAAAGTTCCCTCATGCGTGTCGCATCCTCCCAAGTAGTAGAAGCCTCATGGCTAGGATCCCATTGGACCCTCACCTGAGCAACATCTCGACCCTTGAGACCGAGCATCCGGCGCTGTAGAATGGCCACGGGCTCCAAAGCTAGCTACCAGTCCTCTACCTGTAACACATTCCAATCAAGTACATGAGAAATGTCGGGATGATATGGTCTAAGTACTGATACATGGAAAACATCATGAATACGTGACAAACTGGGTCGTAAGGCGAGTCGATACGCCACAGGACCAATCCTCTCTAGGATCTCAAATGGTCCAATGAAACGAGGCGCAAGCTTCGAGCCTTTTCCATAACAGATTGGACTCTTTTGCGGTTGCACTCGAAGAAACACTCTATCACCAACTGCAAACTGTCAGTCTATTCTATGCACATCAGCATACTTCTTTTGCCTATCTTGTGCTACTATCAAATGTTCTCTAATACGGTCAACCTGTTGCTCCATGTCTCGAAGCATCTCGGGACCAAGTAATACTCTATCCTCTAGTCGATCCCAACTTAGTGGAGTTCAACAAGGACGACCATATAATGCCTGAAATGGTGGCATACCTATGGAACTCTGATATCCATTATTGTAAGAAAATTCTACTAAATACAGATAATCCTCCCAACGTAATTGTTGGTCCATTACGTACATTCTAAGCATATCCTCTAATATTTGATTAACTCTCTCCGTTTGTCCATCGGTTTGAGGATGATACGCTGAACTAAAGTTCAACTGTGTACATAGACCATGTTGTAATGAAGTTCATAGGGCTGAAGTAAATACGGGATCTCTATCAGAAATAATTCTACGAGGAATTCCATGCAATCTAACTATGTCCTCCATTGAACTAATGCATGCACCACTACAACAAGTTCTAAATCATGAGTGGGATAATTTAATTCATGATCCTTGAGTTTGTGAGACTCATAAGCAATCACATGCCCATCTTGCATCAGAACTGCTCCCAAACCCTCTAAGGATGCATCCGTGCAAACTACAAAATCCTTAGTAGGATCAGGAACAATCAATATAGGCGCATTAGTCAAATTTTCTTTAAGTGTCTAAAAAGCCAATTGACACTGTTTTGTCCAAACAAAATTCTTCCCTTTTCTCTGAAGAGAAGTAATAGGATGACCAATTCTAGAAAATCCCTCTACAAACTACCTATAATAACCAGCTAGACCCATAAAACTACGAACTTCACCTACATTAGTAGGCACGGGCCAATCTACAATAGCTTGAATCTTTGAAGGATCCACATCAATACCTTTTCCAGAAATCACATGTCCAAGGTATTTTACCTCAGTTTGAAAGAAATCACACTTCTTCAGGTTCTCATACAATTGATTTTCCCTTAAACATTGCAATACCTGTCTCAAGTGTTCTTCATACTCCATGTTTCTTGAATAGATCAAAATATCATCAAGAAATACAAGGACAAAGCGATCAAGGTATGTAC
Organism: Sequoia sempervirens; assembly: GCA_007258455.2. Classification (NCBI taxonomy): domain Eukaryota; kingdom Viridiplantae; phylum Streptophyta; class Pinopsida; order Cupressales; family Cupressaceae; genus Sequoia; species Sequoia sempervirens. The sequence continues at coordinate 41,944,617 of VDFB02193867.1, read as the reverse complement.
GAAAAAGACCATTCATTAGACTCATAAATACTGATGGTGCATTCATTAACCCAAACGGTACTACTGTTAATTCGTAGTGCCCATAACGAGTACGAAATGCAGTTTTATGAATATCTGCTTCAGCAATTCACAATTGATGGTAACCAGATTTCAAATCAATTTTAGAGAACACATTAGCTCCCTTAATTTGATCGAAAAGATCATCGATTCTAGGCAAAGGATAACGATTCTTAATCATAACGTTGTTCAATTGACGATAGTCAATGCACAATCTAAGTGATCCATCCTTCTTTACGAAGATAACAGGTCCTCCCCAAGGGGAAACACTTGGACGGATAAAACCATTTTCTAATAGTTCCTCTAACTGGATACGAAGTTCCTCTAACTCTTGAGTCGTCATTCTATATGGAGCTCTAGATATAGGCTCAGCTCCAGGAACTAGGTCAACTCTAAAATCAATATCCCTCTTCGGTGGCATTCCAGCTATATCATCAAGAAACACATCTGTGAATTCGCTAAGAATGGGATGATCATCAAGAGATATCTCTCGACTCTCACATTCTTCCAAATCAGTAACTATTGTTGCAAACAGTTGACAACCCTAATGAAGACATCTCTTTAATTGCATAGCAGATATCATCCGCAAAGAGATAGGTCTTTGTATACCTATGATTTCCACTTTCGCACCTAAATCAGTAATGCAACTAACTGTCTTAATTTGATAGTCTATCACAACACGATGAGATGCTAACAAATCCATACCTAAAACTATGTCATACGATCCTAACGGTGTAACGTGAAGATCTACTAATGTAGTTAACATACAAATTTTAAGTTCACAATTATGTACTAAGTTCTCTACCTCTACTTTCACCCCAGAGGTGAATTCTACCTGCCACTTATTGCCTTGCTTTACCACCACAAGACCACATCGATCAATGATGGTAGGTGAAATAAAGGAGTCGGTAGCTCCGAAATCAAATAGAATGGAAACACTAACACCATGTAACTTACCTGAAGTCTCGACCACTATGTTCTAGTGATCGGCTTGGCGGTCATTAACCATAGCATAAACTGTATGTGATCGTCCTGCATCACCCACTGTAGGCTCCGAAACTGTAGGTCGAGGCCAAAATCTAGTAGAACCTCTCATTGGACACTACCTAGCAATGTGTCCTTACTGTCCACACGAGTAACAACCTGTGCCTCTACCGAATCCTCTGCCACCTGAAGGTGCATTGGATTGCTGGAAACTACCTCTACTGATAGTAGACTGAGCACTCTGAGTAGGCTGATCTTTCCTACTGCACTTGTTGCACCACCAGTTGCGACCCTTTCCTGACTGCAGGCTATTACCTTGTTGTGGTTGTGGATTATTATTCTTTTGAGGTGTACGTTGTTGTTGCTGCCCACCCTTTGAGGGTGTATGTTGGTTCCTAGAGGAACCTCCTGTCTGTGCCTGTCTACCCCATGGACTAAAACCTACTACAGGAGCACTACCAATATGTACTCCTGTGTGACCACCTAACACCATAACAAGGTTCTCTTCCACTATTCGAGCCTTCTCCACCGCAACTTCCATAGTCTTTGGCTCAAAGACTCTGACTCCACCACTAATGTGGGCATTTAAACCCCTGATAAAATGTTGTACTAGCATAGGCTCGTCATCTCCAATACCTGCATACTACTTGAGTTTATAGAATCTACGTTCATATTGCTCAACAGATAGAGCCAACTAACGTAGATCATGCAACTCGTCAGCCCATCGTGCCTCCATTGTTCCAATAGGAACCATGCTCTAAACCTCCCTAGGAACATCTCCCAAGACACTGACCCAATATCTAAGTGGAGCTTCTGCTCCTCCAGGCGCCACCAAGTAGAGGTGAATCCTCTCAAATGCATAATAGCACATCTCACTCGGGTATTGCTACCATAAGGGTGCATGGTGAAGCATCTACCCAAGTCCAATAGCCAAGTCTCAACCTCTAATCCACCTCCTCTACCATCAAAAGTAGGAGGGCGTGCCCTCAATAAATCTTGCATGTGTCCTACAGTAATAGCATCCTGATGCACTATATCATCTACTCTCCTTGGAGACCTATCACGCTCTCTAATAACCTCCTCAACTTCCTGTCTAGGTCCAAGTCGAGCTAGGACCTCCTCTAATAAAGGACGTACCTGTGAACCCTCTACTCTTGACTATTCAGGATTTTGTCCCTCATTCCTCTGATCCAACTGCTCTGCCTGATCACTCTAATGAGGGCTTACAGGGGGAGTAACCTGAGGGATTGGCCCTCGGCCTCCACCTCGACCTCTACCACGACCTCTACCACCTTGTCTAGGCATGTTCCTACACATAGCAATAACGAGTCTTAAATACTAATCAACCAAGGCTAACGGATAGCGACACTACGTACTAGGTCAACCTAATGGGCTCGCGATTACCCAGAGCATCCAGTGTTAGAAACCTTTGCTCTGATACCAATCTGGAATGCCTCATCTTATAACCTAAGGAATGTTGCAATTGTGTATAAAAGTGAAATAATTTTTTTTTTAAAAGTAATAATATTAACTTAATTAGTTGCATACATTCACTAAGTTACGCGACGTTACACTACTTGAGTTTCCATAGACGACTTTAGTATTTAGCATTGCACATATTTAAATATCATAAACTTTAAAAGTAAACATTGCATATCATTTGAAATTCCATTCAAGATAGTATAAAGTACAAATATGATTCTCACATTGCATTTGAAAAGATATAACAATACTCATTCATCTGATGAGGTAGATCAATAATAGTTACAATTACATTTTACAAATGTTCACCCCATAAACAATTGAGGGATGTTTCAAATACAAGATTTCAAATAATGCAATAAAGAAAGTACACATATGTATCCAAGTACGAGCTCTCCATCCATGAAGCTCTCATTGCCATGACCATAAACTGGGGACCCAACGGAGTAAGGTGCACGTTCCACCCAACCATGTAGTACCCATAGGTCCACCCCCCGTGCTAGGAGATAGTAATATGGTTACCTAGACATAACCTATTAACCCTAGACACAAGTACATTACTAACTGATGGTTACATTGCTTCCAGATTTAAGACAATCAAATGTGCTCAGCACACAAGGTAAACTGTTATTTTAGGTGGAGTGTCATCACAACATTGCAAAGGTTACCCTGGTGTTTCTTCCTAGGTTCTGGCCCCCAACTTGGGTTACCCTGGTAACCTCTTACTAAACCCGGCCCTGTTTGCAAACTATTGCGGAATCAAATATCTTTTAAGGTAACAAGACATCGATTTGCCATTCCAGGCCTTCTCATCTTATACTCAAGACTGTACTAGCTCTACAGTCTATAAGCGAGGCATAACCATCTTATTAAAGATTTTAATCTAACTGTGTTATTTAGTTATCACTGACTTACTAACTCTTTGTAAGTTACCCTGACACCACTTTGTGTGGCGGCCCTCACACAGAGCCACTCCCCTAAACATAACAAAGGAATTCTAAGTTCTCTAACTAGGGTAGACAGAGTGCACAAAAATCAACATATAATACCATATATAACACAATGGACATCACAACTTGTTCATAAAAATCAGGTGTCTATTAACCATACAAAACCAAGTGCACTACCCTAGTTTGTTCAAATATATGAAACCATTGTAAAATTTAACTCCCTTGAAGAGACTGCAACTGGAAGACTTGAAATCACATAAAAATCCCCATTTTCCCAATAAGAATTTAAAGCAACTTAAAGCAAAATTCACGTCTAGCATTTGGATTTACTAAATCCAGTCAATCAAGAACTAGAAGTATGAAATTAATCAACTGATACATAATTTATTTTCCATTTAATATGAAAATCAAATCTACAATTATCCCAATTTCACAATCATGTTTAATAATGAAATTTTGTTTTCTCTACATAATACATTTCATTATAAACTATCTATTCATAATTTTCATATACTAATTAACATTATTTTATTCATTTAAATAAATGCACTTCTTAACAATATAATTAAATATTTATTTAAATATATATAATTATATATAAATAAATATTTTAAATTATCCACAATAGAATTATATTCCCTCATATTTAATCAAAAATTAAAAAGAAACTTTTATATTACTATATATATACATTACATATATAACATATATTTTAATAATATATATTATATATGTAATATATAATATAATATAATTATAATTTAAAAACAAATTTAAACAATTTAAATTTAATAAAAACAAAACAAAAAAGGGCAGGGGCCCAGCTGTCTACACAGCCGAACCCTCCATGGGAGGGCGCGGCTGTGCAGGCAGCACCGATGCTGCCTATGAACGCAACGCTGGGCGCTGCCCTCATAGCCTGCTCCCCCGTGGGGTTCGGTCGTCGGGGTAGCCCCCTACAGCTCCCACAACCATAAAATTTCTCAAATTTTTAAACATTTAAAATTTCTTTAAAAATTTTTGGCAATTTTTTCTAAAATCACTAATACTGCAAATTTCATACTGCGAATTTTAATAAAGATAATCTTTAATATATATACATTTGTATATGTATATGTATATATATATAATTGCAATACATATACATATATAAATATATATATATCTATATATATATATATATTATAGTCAAATAACAATAAAATTACTGTATCTGTATAATTATTTTCAACAAAATTTTCAACAGGAAATTGGGAAAAGTTTCAACCTGAACAATTTATTCCCATAATTATAAATTATTACAAAACCCCAAATTAATCACTAATTTTTAACAGAGGATTTAAACATTAAACCCTTCTAAGGTTTTATCAATTTTTTTCTGTAGATTTCTACTGTTTTGCTCTTTGATTTCTCTATAATTCTTTGTTTTCACAATTTTCACAGAGAGGAAATCAATTTTTTTTTTACAAAATTATTTTCTAAATTCTCCGAGAAGAAATATAGCTTTCTTAAAACAACATTTACTCAGGCAATCTTTTCTAAAGAAATCAATTTAATTACAAAGCAAAGTACCTTTTTCCTGTAGCTTGAAAACTGCCTGTAGAAGAAAGCCTATGTTGCCTGTTGCGTGCAATCCTCCAAAGCTTCTCCAGAAAACCAAAATCCAAAGAAAGCTAAAACCAACCACAAAGATCTTCCAACCAAAGGAATATTCCAGAAATATACAACATACAGAGGAAATCACAATTTTTAAAAAAAAAATTTCAACAGCCCCCTATTCTTTCATTTCCTGTCAAGAAAAAGATAACCTTCTGTGTTTCCCCAAATCCCAGATAACCTCTGAGAAATTCCTCAACCAAAAGCAATAAATTTAACTAGCACACCTATCGAGAAGAAACAAATATCTTCCAACAACTTCTCGACAATCTTTCATTTCTTCCTTTTTCAAGATTTGCATGCTTTTAATTTATTTAAAATTTTCAATTTTCAAAATGCAAATTTATTTAACAATAAAAATGCCATTTCCTACATAATAATTAATTTCAAATAAAATCTATTCACACATTTAAAACAATTTCAATTTAATTAAATAAATTTAATCTCAGCAATCAAATTACTTAACTAAACAAACTAATTAATTAATTAAATAAAATGTAAAACATTATTTCCTTAATATTTAAAAATTAATTTAAATAAACAGTATATTAAAGCATAACAAACTATCATAAAAATGATAAAATTTTCCTTTCAAGCAATTGATCCAATCAGGGACAAACAAGACCATCTATGACTCCAAACTAAAACTGACGATGTACTATGACTAGGTTTAAGACTAGACTAGGATGAACCATGTTACTACCTCCCAATCAACATTTCCATTGAGTCTTGACATGCTCAAACCTGAGTAACCAGGTGGAGTCGGTGTCATGTACCTACAATCCTGCAATCAACAAATAACATGCATATATATATAATCCATTGTACAAGCACACCGTGCGGAGAAAATCACGGACATCACAGGGCACTCGCAAGCAAGTGATGCAATTTCGTCCTCCACACCAATACACGTCACATCAGACTAACAAATTAAATAATAGTTAGTCCATCATAAACATATATATAGCAATAACATCTGAAGGAAATATCTACGCTATCACAAAGCATGTCAGAAATCAATTATCACCATACAATGTATCATCATATCACAAACTGAATCCACTGTCACTCAAAGTCAGTGATCAAAATATCCAAGCTAAAGTACCAAAGTCTAAACGTGTGAAAACATGTAAAAAAAAAACATAAGCATAAATGGAGGGGTACTACATCCTCCCCCCTAGGATCGGGCTTGCTCCTGAAAGCTTGCGAATAGATAGGGATAAAGTTCCCTCATGTGTGTCGCATCCTCCCAACTAGCAGAAGCCTCATGGCTAGGATCCCATTGGACCCTCACCTGATCAACGTCTCGACCCCTGAGACCGAGCGTCCGGCGCTATAGAATGGCCATGGGCTCCAAAGCCAGCTGCCCGTCCTCTACCTGTAATGCATTCCAATCAAGTACATGAGAAATGTCAGGATGATATGGTCTAAGTACTGATACATGGAAAACATCATGAATACGTGACAAACTGGGTGGTAAGGCGAGTCGATACGCCACAGGACCAATCCTCTCTAGGATCTCAAATGGTCCAACGAAACGAGGTGCAAGCTTAGAGCCTTTTCCATAATGGATTGGACTCTTTCGCGGTCGCACTCGAAGAAACACTCTATCACCAACTGCAAACTGTCGGTCTATTTTATGTGCATCGGCATACTTCTTTTGCCTATCTTGTGCTGCTATCAAATGTTCTCTAATACAGTCATCCTATTGCTCTATGTCTCGAAGCATCTCGGGACCAAGTAATACTCTATCCTCTAGTCGATCCCAACTTAGTGGAGTTCGACAAGGATGACCGTATAATGCCTGAAATGGTGGCATACCTATGGAACTCTAATATCCGTTATTGTAAGAAAATTCTACTAAATACAGATAATCCTCCCAACGTAATTATTGGTCCATTACGTACATTCTAAGCATATCCTCTAATATTTGATTAACTCTCTCTATTTGTCCATCAGTTTGAGGATGATACGCTGAACTAAAGTTCAACTGTGTACCTAGAGCATGTTGTAATGAAGTCCATAGGCCTAAAGTAAATATGGGATCTCTATCAGAAATAATCCTACGAGGAATTCCATGCAATCTAACTATGTCCTCCATTGAACTAATGCATGCACCACTATAGCAAGTTCTAAATCATGAGTGGGATAATTTAATTTCATGATTCTTGAGTTTGCGAGACTCATAAGCAATCACATGCCCATCTTGCATCAGAACTACTCCCAAACCCTCTAAGGATGCATCCGTGCAAACTACAAAATCCTTAGTAGGATCAGGAACAATCAATATAGGCGCATTAGTCAAATTTTCTTTAAGTGTCTGAAAAGCCAATTGACACTATTCTGTCCAAACAAACTTCTTCCATTTTCTCTGAAGAGAAGTAATAGGATGACCAATTCTAGAAAATCCCTCTACAAACCACCTATAATAACCAGCTAGACCCATAAAACTATGAACTTCACCTACATTAGTAGGCATGGGCCAATCTACAATAGCTTGAATCTTTGAATGATCCACAACAATACCTTTTCCAGAAATCACATGTCCAATGTATTTTACCTCAGTTTGAAAGAAATCACACTTCTTGAGGTTCGCATACAATTGATTTTCCCTTAAACATTGCAATACCCGTCTCAAGTGTTCTTCATGCTCCTTCATGTTTCTCGAATAGATCAAAATATCATCGAGAAATACAAGGACAAAGCGATCAAGGTATGTACGAAAAACACCATTCATGAGACTCATAAATACTGATGATGCATTCGTTAACCCAAACGGTACTACTGTGAATTTGTAGTGCACATAACAAGTACGAAATGTAGTTTTATTAAAATCTGCTTCAGCAATTCGCAATTGATGGTAACCAGATTTCAAATCAATTTTAGAGAACACATTAGCTCCCTTAATTTGATTGAAAATATCATCAATTCTAGGCAAAGGATAACGATTCTTAATCGTAACCTTGTTCGATTGACGATAGTCAATGCACAATCTAAGTGATCCATCCTTCTTCTTTATGAAGATAACAGGTGCTCCCCAAGGGGAAACACTTGGACGGATAAAACCCTTTTCTAATAGTTCCTCTAACTGGATACAAAGTTCCTCTAACTCCTGAGTCATCATTCTATATGGAGCTCTAGATATAGGCTCACCTCCAGGAACTAGGTCAACTCTAAAATCAATATCCCTCTTTGGTGGCATTCCAGGTATATCATCAGGAAACACGTCTGCGAGTTCCCTAAGAATAGGATGACCATCAAGAGATATCTCTTGACTCTCACCTTCTTCCAAATCAGTAACTATTGTTGCAAACAGTTGACAACCCTGATGAAGACATCTCTTTAATTGCATAGCATATATCATCCGCAAAGAGATAGGTCTTTGTATACCTATGATTTCCACTTTTGCACCTAAATCATTAATTCAACTAACTGTCTTAAGTCGACAGTCTATCACAACATGATAAGATGCTAACCAATCCATACCTAAAACTATGTCATACGATCCTAAAGGTGTAACTTGAAGATCTACTAATGTAGTTAACATACAAATCTTAAGTTCACAATTATGTACTAAGTTCTCTACCTCTACTTTCACCCCAGAGGCGAATTCTACCTGCCACTTACCGCCTTGCTTTACCACCACAAGACCACATCGCTCAATGATGGTAGGTGAAATAAAAGAGTCGGTAGCTCCGAAATCAAAAAGAATGGAAACACTAACACCATGTAACTTACCTGAAGTCTCAACCACTGTGTTTTGGTGATTGGCTTAGTGGTCATTAACCGCAGCATAAACTGTATGTGATCGTCCTGCATCACCCACTGTAGGCTCTAAAACTGTAGGTCGAGGCCCAAATCCAGTAGAACCTCTCATCGGACACTACCTAGCAATGTGTCATTTGCTGTCCACAAGAGTAACAGCCTGTGCCTCTACTGAATCCTCTGCCACACAAAGGTGCATTGGATTGCTGGAAACTACCTCTACTGATAGTAGACTGAGCACTCTGAGCAGGCTGATCCTACCTATTGTGCTTGTTGCACCACCAATTGTGACCTTTTCCTGACTGCGAGCTATTACCTTGTTGTGGTTGTGGATTATTATTCTTTTGAGGTGTACATTGTTGTTGCTGCCCACCCTTTGAGGGTGTCTATTGGTTCCTAGAGGAACCTCCTATCTGTGCCTATCCACCCCGTGGACTAAAACCTCCTGCAGGAGCACTGCCAATCTATACTCCTGTGTGACCACCTCATGCCATAACAAGGTTCTCTTCCACTATTTGAGCCTTCTCCACCGCAAATTCCATAGTCTTTGGCTCAAAGACTCTAACTCCACCACTAATGCGGGCATTTAAACCCCTGATAAAATGTTGTACAAGCATAGGCTCGTCATCGCCAATACCTGCATACTGCTTGAGTTTATAGAATCTACGTTCATATTGCTCAACAGATAGAGCCAACTGACATAGATCATGAAACTCATCAGCCCGTCATGCCTCCAGTGTTCCAATAGGAACCATGCTCTAAACCTCTCCAGGAACATCTCCCAAGACACTGACCCAATATCTAAGTGGAGCTTCTGCTCCTCCAGGTGCCACCAAGTAGAGGCGAATCCTCTCAAATGCATAATAGCACATCTCGCTCGGGTATTGCTACCGTAAGGGTGCATGGCGAAGCATCTACCCAAGTCCAATAGCCAAGTCTCTACCTCTAATCCACCTCCTCTACCATCAAAAGTAGGAGGGTGTGCCCTCAATAAATCCTGCATGTGTCCTGCAGTAATAGCATCCTGATGCACTATATCATCTACTCTCCTTGGAGACCTATCACTCTCTCTAATAACCTCCTACTCAACTTCCTGTCTAGGTCCAAGTCAAGCTAGGACCTCCTCTAATAAATGACGTATCTGTGAACCCTCTACTCCTGACTGTTCAGGATTTTGTCCCTCATTCCTCTGATCCAACTACTCTGCCTGATCACTCTAATTAGGGCTTAGAGGGGGAGTAACCTGAGGGATTGGCCCTCGGCCTCCACCTCGACCTCTACCATGACCTCTACCACTTCATCTAGGCATGTTCCTACACATAACAATAACGAGTCTTGGAAACTAATCAACCAAGGCTAACAGATAGCGACACTACGTACTAGGTCAACCTAATGGGCTCGCGATTACCCAGAGCGTCCAGTGTTAGAAACCTTTGCTCTGATACCAATCTATAATGCCCCGTCTTATAACCTAAGGATTGTTGCAATTGTGTATAAAAGTGAAATAATTTTTTTTTTAAAAGTAATAATATTAACTTAATTAGTTGCATACATTCACTAAGTTACACGATGTTACACTACTTGAGTTTCCATAGAAGACTTTAGTATTTAGCATTGCACATATTTAAATATCATAAACTTTAAAAGTAAACATTGCATATCATTTGAAATTCCATTCAGGATAGTATAAAGTACAAATATGATTCTCACATTGCATTTGAAAAGATATAACAATACTCATTCATCTGATGAGGTAGATCAATAATAGTTACAATTACATTTTGCAAATGTTAACCTCATAAACAATTGAGGGATGTTTCAAATACAAGATTTCAAATAATGCAATAAAGAAAGTACACATATGTATCCAAGTACGAGCTCTCCATCCATGAAGCTCTCGTTGCCATGATCATAAACTAGGGACCCAACAGAGTAAGGTGCACGTTCCACCCAACCATGTGGTACCTGTAGGTCTAACCCCCATGCTAGGAGATAGTAATATGGTTACCTAGACATAACCTATTAACCCTAGACACAAGTACATCACTAACTGATGGTTACATTGCTTCCAGATTTAAGACAATCAAATGTGCTATGTACACAAGGTAAACTGTTATTTTAGGTGGAGTGTCATCACAACGTTGCAAAGGTTACCCTGGTGTTTCTTCCTAGGTTCCGGCCCCCAACTTGGGTTACCCTGGTAACCTCTTACGAAACCCGGCCCCGTTTGCAAACTATTGCAGAATCAAATATCTTTTCAAGTAACAAGACATCGATTTGCAATTCCAGGCCTTCTCATCTTATACTCAAGACTGTACTAGCTCTACAGTCTATAAGCGAGGAATAATCATCTTATTAAAGATTTTAATCTAACTACTGTGTTATTTAGTTATCACTGACTTACTAACTCTTTGTAAGTTACCCTGACACCACTTTGTGTGTCGGCCCTCACACAGAGCCACTCCCCTAAACATAACAAAGGAATTCTAAGTTCTCTAACTAGGGTAGACAGAGTGCGCAAAAATCAACATATAATACCAAATATAACACAATAGACATCACAACCTGTTCATAGAAATCAGGTGTCTATTAACCATACAAAACCAAGTGCACTACCCTAGTTTGTTCAAATATATGAAACCATTGTAAAATTTAACTCCTTTGAAGAGACTACAACTAGAAGACTTGAAATCACATAAAAATCCCCATTTTCCCAATAAGAATTTAAAGCGAAATTCACGGCTATCATTTGGATTTACTAAATCCAGTCAATCAAGAACTAGAAGTATGAAATTAATCAACTGATACATAATTTATCTTCCATTTAATATGAAAATCAAATCTACAATTATCCCAATTTCACAATCATGTTTAATAATGAAATTTTCTTTTCTCTACATAATACATTTCATTGTAAACTATCTATTCATAATTTTCATATACTAATTAACATTATTTTATTCATTTAAATAAATGCACTTCTTAACAATATAATTAAATATTTATTTAAATATATATAATTATATATAAATAAATATTTTAAATTATCCACAATAGAATTATATTCCCTCATATTTAATCAAAAATTAAAAAGAAACTTTTATATTACTATATATATACATTACATATATAACATATATTTTAGTAATATATATTCTATATGTAATATATAATATAATATAATTATAATTTAAAAACAAATTTAAACAATTTAAATTTTATAAAAACAAAACAAAAAAGGGCAGGGGCCCAGCTCTCTACACAGCCGAACCCTCCATGGGAGGTCGCGGCTGTGCAGGTAGCACGGGCGCTGCCTGTGAAGGCAGTGCTGGGCGCTGCCCTCACAGCCGGCTCCCCCATGGAGGTCAGACGTGGGGGTAGCCCCCTGCGGCTTCCACAACCATAAAATTTCTCAAATTTTTAAACATTTAAAATTTCTTTAAAAATTTCTGGCGATTTAATAATCGCATACCACGATTTTTTCTAAAATCGCTAATACTGCAAATTTCATACTGTGAATTTTAATAAACATAATCATTAATATATATACATTTGTATATGTATATGTATATATATATAATTCCAATACATATACATATATAAATATATATATATATTATAGTCAAATAACAATAAAATTACTGTATCTATACAATTTTTTTCAACAAAATTTTCAACAGGAAATTGGGAAAAGTTTCAATCTGAAAAATTTATTCCCATAATTATAAATTATTACAAAACCCCAAATTAATCACTAATTTTTAACAGAGGATTTAAACATTAAACCCTTCTAAGGTTTTATCAATTTTCTTCTGTAGATTTCTACTGTTTTGCTCTTTGATTTCTCTATAATTCTTTGTTTTCACAATTTTCACTGAGAGGAAATCAAATTTTGTTTTTTACAAAATTATTTTCTAAATTCTCCGAGAAGAAATATAGCTTTCTTAAAACAAACATTTACTCAGGCAATCTTTTCTAAAGAAAGCAATTTAATTACAAAGAAAAGTACCTTTTTCCTGTAGCTTGAAAACTGCCTGTAGAAGAAAGCCTATGTTGCCTGTTGCGTGCAATCCTCCAAAGCTTCTCCAGAAAACCCAAATCCAAAGGAAGCTAAAACCAACCAAAAAGATCTTCCAACCAAAGGGATCTTCCAAAAATATACAACATATAGAGGAAATCGTAATTTTTTTAAAAAAAAATTCAACAGCCCCATATTCTTTCATTTCCCGTCAAGGAAAAGATAACCTTCTGTGTTTCCCCAAATCCCAAATAACCTTCGAGAAACTCCTCAACCAAAAGCAATAAATTTAACTAGCACACCTGTCGAAAAGAAACAAATATCTTCCAACTTCCCGGCAATCTTTCATTTCTTCCTTTTTCAAGATTTGCATGCTTTTAATTTATTTAAAATTTTCAATTTTCAAAATGCAAATTTATTTAACAATAAAAATGCCATTTCCTACATAATAATTAATTTCAAATAAAATCTATTCACACATTTAAAACAATTTCAATTTAATTAAATAAATTTAATCTCAGCGATCAAATTACTTAACTAAACAAACTAATTAATTAATTAATTAAAATGTAAAACCTTATTTCCTTAACATTTAAAAATTAATTTAAATAAACAGTATATTAAAGCATAACAAACTATCATAAAAATGATAAAATTTTCCTTTCAAGCAATTGATCCAATCAGGGACAAACAAGACCATCTATGACTCCAAACTAAAACTGACGATGTACTATGACTGGGTTTAAGACTAGACTAGGATGAACCATGTTACTACCTCCCAATCAACATTTTCGTTGAGTCTTGACATGCTCAGACCTGAGTAACCAGGTGGATTCGGTGTCATGTACCTACAATCTTGCAATCAACAAATAATATGCATATATATATAATCCATTGTATAGGCACACCATACAGAGAAAATCACGGACATCACAGGGCACTCACAAGTGAGTGATGCAATTCTGTTCTCCACACCAATACATGTCACATCAGAATGACAAATTAAATAACAGTTAGTCCATCATAAACATATATATAGCAATAACATCTGAAGGAAATATCTACGCTACCACAAAGCATGTCAGAAATCAATTATCACCATACAATGTATCATCATATCACAAAGTGAATCCATTGTCACTCAAAGTCAGCGATCAAAATATCCAAGCTAAAGTACGAAAGTCTAAACGTGTGAAAACATGTAAACAGAAAACATAAGCATAAATGGAGGGGTACTACATTTTCTGAGCATTTAATGTCTCATTTGAGGCACACTGAGTGGGAATAAGCTTATTGCTCACCTATTCTCATTTCCTAACCCCTATTGCTCACAAAATTAAAAGTTCTAACCTCATTGCTCAACTATTCCCATTTCCTAACCTTCATTTAATCTCATTTTGACAAATTTTAACTTCAGTTTCTTGCATTTGGGTGAATCCTAACCTCATTTATCAACTTTTTCAAAATCCTAGCCTTGTTGCTCAAGTTTGTCACTTTTTTAGAACCTCCTTTACTCACATTTTAGTGAATTTTAACCTACATTTGATCTCACTTCAGTGCATTTTAATCTCTGCTCAACTTCTTCCAAATTCTAAATCCTTTGCTCAAATTTTTCAAAATCCTAAACTTTGTTGCTCAATTTTATCCATTTTCTAACCTATTTGCTCACATTTCAATAAATTGGAACCTCCATTTGCTTACATTTGAGTGAATTTTAACTTTGCTCAAATTTTAAAATTCTTTAACTTGAGAATTTCAAAGACAAGGGGAAAACAAAGGTAATTATTTCTAGAGCATTCATGGAGAGCAATGGTTGCAGACATCAATGAAGTTGAATTTTTGAGCAAGCTTGTGAAAACTTCTAGACAAATGAAAATTACACATTTGTAGACTTCTATGGTAGCATAGCCAGGTTTGAAATTGTTTTGATAGTCTTCCTAAAAGAAATGTGGTTTCTTGGCACACCATGACTGTAGGTGACAGAGCTAGAAATTATTTATGACAGATATGTATGTAGAGTACATAAACTACATTCTCCATGCCCTTCCTAAGATGGAAGCTTAAGTTGTGTATGTATTGGCAGTGAAACGTAACAAAATAGATTTTTTCTAGATGTTATAGTTGCTAGTGCTTTGGTAAATATGCATGCTAAATGTGGAAGCATGTTAAGGCACGTAGAATATTCAAATGACTACCTCAAAGAAATTTGTTTCAAGAACTGCAATGATTTCAATATTTGCACAAAATGGATTTGTCGAAAATATGTTAGAAACTTTCAAGTATATGCAGTGGGCAGGTGAAAATACAAATTCCATAACTTTTTCCAGTGTCACCCTACCTTCGCCAAAAAAATGAGAGCTTTGAAACAACATTTGACTACTCTATTCAATGTGAATGCAAAATATGGAATCATAGGAAAAGCCTCTAAATTGTTTCACAAAATGCCTCAAAGAGGTTGTCTCAACTTCAAAAACTTGCATGTAAATATAATTGGCTGGTATAAATCCAAATTCTTTCAGCGTCATTCTCTACCCACACCATACAAATTTACAGAATGATTTATTGAACAGGTGTTAGAAACTTCAAGAAAATGAAACTAGGTGCATGAGCAACTGTGACAACATAGTGAAGGCATGTGAACTGTTCGACTAAATGCCTCAAAGAAATGTTATTTTATGGATTGTTATGGCTATAAGATATAAAAAAAATGGATGGGTTTTAAAGTTTTGGAAACTTAAAAGAAAATGTAATCAGTAGGGGTAAAGCCAAATTCCTCAACCTTTACAAGCATCTTCCATGCCCACACCAAAAATGATAGTTTTAGAATAGGGTAGGGAAATTCACCGAAAAGTGATTGAAAATAGAATTTTGTTAAATATAGTGGTAGTGACTACCCTGATCGACATACATACAGAATAGGCAAGTATAGATAAGGTGTCCTAACTGTTTGACAAAATGCCTCAAAGAGATGTCATCTCATAGAATGCAATGATCATTGGATTCTGAGTAGTTTCTTTGCATTAGTATGATAAATCATGCCCTTTTTCTATTCAGTGGAAAGTGTAAATGTTAGTGGATTAGCGGGATCAATTTCCTTGTGTGGAGAAGGTAGTAGGATTTGGTCAGTGGAAGTTGGAAACTAATGAATGGCTTCAATTTTGCTTGGCAGAGTGAATGTTTCTTTGCATCTAAATGAAGAGATAGCTTCAATTTCATTTAATGAGAAGAAATATGAAATTAATTCCTCCAAGAGACAAGTTGACTATTGTGAAGTTACAGTTATGGCTATGCCTTTGGATTATTGGTTTTAGGAGGAGAATCCACTTGCAGTATAACAAAATATCAAGAACACACATTCCAAAAAACACAGTGGGTTTTATAAAATGCAGAACAGAAATAGGGGAAACACATTGCTACAGCAATGAGAAATTGTTTATCCATTAAAAACCATGAAAATAGATACACTGTTGTGAAAACAACCACATTTATCAAATACATTACACAGTGAACTGGGAAACAACAATACCACAGCTACATTATATTATAACATTTGTTTCTACAGAAACTATAGCCTAAATACAATGCATAAAGAAATTCTGACTAGTACAATGATAATTCAGAATACCACACTTGTTGCTGGCAGCATCTGGACATAGGACATCAACATAACCATCACCTAAAATCTGCACAGAGTAGAACCGCTTCATATATACAAAAATGGAATGTTTTTCTATAATGTAAATCCCTTGTTTACATACTGCTGTGTGGAGCTTTGTTGGGATAGCCTATTAACAATTGGCCTGCCAAAATACAAATATCAAAATGTATAAACCCAACGTATTTACATCCTAAGCTGACATTAAGCATTATTGCCTTCATGGATGAGTTCAAAATAAGCTTTATCCCTACAATTTCAATTTTAAAGCGACATCTACGTCACACTTACACAACTTTTGTAAAAGGATCGTTTGAATCTATTTTACTTTGGACAACCATCCCTTTTCACCAAAAACTTTGGAAGTTTAGTTCGTCATTTTCAAGAATATCTATTTTGAAGGAATATAATTGAAATGATAAATCTTATAAGATTTTTTCTTGCAAAGTCTTGGCAGATGACTTTTTAAATTAAATTTTCAATATTAAATAAGACCATGTAAATGGCACTGAAGGTCCACCTTTGCCTTATAAATGGATCAAAAGGCCCATGACATTAGTTTACATTTTAGAAGCTGAGATATATCCAACTATACTTTCAAATGCTTGAGGCTTTAGATTAAGTGATGCATGGTTACAACTTTGATAAAGACAGACCCTATATGACTGTACAGGTTTACTCGTTAAAGATTGTTTGGCTGGATCATGAGTTGAATGTGTATTGGAGCAAGGTGATATGATATTAGCCATAGATGGGAAGATGATAACCAACTTCTATGATGTTGAGGATGCTTGCCAGAAACTTGAAGAGTCCAAGGATTCAGAGGGAACATCTTTTACTTTAATGATGTGACAAAGCCAAGGAGATTCAAATGGAAGAAAATAATGTGCAACCAGAGAATTTTGTCGTTACAATATGTGGTGACATTCATGATCAATTTCATGATCTAGCAGAACTCTTTTGAATTGGAAAGAAGACATGGTGTCTACCTCAGTCAAATTTATAGGTTTCTATTTCCCTTTTTTAAAAGTGACAGATGTCATTTAATGTAATTAAAAGTTAAAAATAAATCTTATTTTCTAAATGTGATGTAAAATACAATCAAATAAAGTTATTATTTTCAAATTAGTGTATTTCAGAAAGGTAGTTGTTGGGTAGTTATGAGGTAGTTATCCAAAAGAAGCCTATAAATACAAGGCTATTTGTAATGTAAAGGGAAGACTTTTACAGAGAGGAAATTTTGGAGAAATTTTCAGAGAAACTTTTGACGACTTTTTGTTTGACACTTTGTACTTAAGAAGTTTTTAAATTGTATAATTTTAGAAAGTTAAGGAAGAATGCATTTGGTTCATATGTCCTAAATGTGTTTTGAATTTTTATTTCTTATTTCTCATATATTATATTGGTGATCCCTTTGAATAGTTGTGGAATCTATTATTCATTTCAATTTAATTGATGCAACACAATCATATCTTGGTATCTTAGTTTGAATGTGTTGAAGTAATTTATCTCTTTGTATGTTGAGATTTCTTATCCTTCTTTCATCATCATTGCATATCGAAAAAAATAATTTGTGATCAAACCCCTTTTTTAATCTATTATCAAATGTGAAATCTTAGGTTGTGTTTGTATGTCTACCATTGAGATTTTTGTTAATCATTTTCCTTTAGTTTTGTCTTTCCTCCTCTATGTACTTTCAAGTTAAAAGTACACAAAAACTACAAATACCCCTATCATATGAGGAATTTTCCCTCTCAAACGCAGAGGAAGATTTCCATTTCAAACACAATCTCTCCAACTATTGGAGTGTTATTGCAACTTTCTATTGGGTAAGTCAGGTGTCATTTCAAGTGCTAATTCACTTACCAACACATATCTACATTGTAACTATGAACAACAATCAAGTTCATTCTAAAAATCTTACATCTATAATCAAAGCATGATATTTTTGCCATCTCTTTTATGTAAGTTATTTTTTCTTGCAAGTGATCTTGGGGTGTCGAGGAGTTCACCATAAACTCCTACAAGTTTAGCAACATTTTTCCTCCCATCCTAAGCTCCATTCTTGTAGATGGTATTCTAATTTATATTGATAAAATGAATATTGCTCCAGATAAGTTGATAATATTAGAAATGAGCTTAGAAAAGATTGATAAAGAAATAAAGAAATGGACTGAGAGGGGATATTCCAATCATTTTCTCCACGTCGGATCAATTTTTGCATGTCCTTGGCCATCGAAAGAGATTTTTGTTATGTGAATAGAAAAATACAACTAATCAAGTGCACAAGCCTTCCCCTCCTTGTTTCATCATGGGTATCAAAAAGTATCTTTTCATGTAGTTTCTAATTGTTTTATCCTTTAGCAATGCATGTTTTTGTCCCTTGCTAGTCGGTTGTATCTTTTTGTCTAATCCTAGGACAAGATTGTCAAATGAAAATGTAACATCTATCCATGGCCTGAAGCTTGTTGCTCCCTTGTTTTTATAAATGAGAATTTAGGGTCATTTAAATTAGATCTTGGATTTTGTAAGCAAAGAGTCTATATTTTAAGTTTGTATTAGTCCCATATATATCTTCCAAGGGAATAATGGTGAGTGTGATGTTAACTTTGTATAATAGTAATAGGGTAAAAGTACAAAGTTGTGTCACACTTTTGGCCAACTTATCAACACAAGTGAATATAAGTATTTCTAACTAAAAATCAATTTTGGTCAAACATATAATCTTGTAAGATTCATTATAGCTAAGTTATATGTGTCCACAACTTTTCTAACTAAAATTGTTTAATAAATGCATATTTTGCACCACTTTGAGGCCAATTCACAAATATATATATATATATATATATATATATATATATATATATTTATATGAAAAATGTGATGTTTCAACAACTTCTACTCGTGTAAAAAATACCCTTTTGTAGATCTATAAGTTTAATTTTCATAAATGTATATATTTTAATTATTTAATTATTATTTATATTTTCCTTTTTATTTTTAATAAAAATAGGTTATCAACACAGAATATTAGGTTGATTACTATGTCAAGGAAAAATAGTAAAACTTATTAAAACATTTTGAAAAAAAATATGATGCAGGGTAAACCCACAAAAGTTGTTTACAATTGGAGTGAGGAAGGAAAAGTTGAAAAAATTGACCCCATGGCAAAAAAAATTCATTTTTGGGGTTCAAGTGAACTATTTGGTTCGAACGAACCAAAAGAGGGTTTGCTAGAACCTAGGTTTGAGCGAACCCATTTAATGAAATGCCCCACCATTCCCGCAAAAAAAGACAAGGAACACCCCTTTTGAAAGGGGGTTCGCTTGAACCAGGGTTCGAGTGAACCCCCCTTTTCCCACCTTCCTGCTCTCACGAAAAAAATTAGATTTTTTTCCCTTTGAAGCTCAGGTTGAGGATGAAAATGGAGACTTCACAAACCCAACTAGAATCAGGTAGTCCTTAGAACGAGCTATCTAATGACTATAATTTTAATATGTTTTGGTTTTATTATGTATTTTTTTTTTAGTTTTATTAAACATAGGTTTTTCATCGAAAATCAAGCTCTCTATTCTGCACATGTGGAAAAATAGCAGATTATCAAAAAAAATTGAAAAATATGAGTGCACCAGATATTGAATTCCTTGATCCAACAAAAAAAAATTGAATTTCGATACATATAAAAAAAGTTACGTGTTATACAATCTGCCTATGTTTGAATTGTAATTGGTTTGACTTCAAAACTTGATTAAGGAAAAAATATTCAATAAAACAATATCTAACCAATTCGAAGCACTAGATATCGGAGTTACAAATCTAAATTCGAAAGAATTAAAATTTTATCTTTCATGAAAAAAATGTTATACGTTATACGGTGAGTGTCGCTCCTTAAAAATGTTGTTTTTTGAAAAAAACTAGTTTTCGAAGGACATGGAAAAAGAAGTGCAATCTGATTCCAAAAATTTTGAAAAAAAATAAAATTAGAATCTACAGGAAAAATGTCACAAATCACTAGTTTGCATCATCTTCAAATTCATCATGATTTAACCGCTATAGGTGCTCGAAAGTGAAGATTTAGTTAGAAAAAATTATTTTAGTGTCCAGTTTGGCCAAAAATTGTAAACTAGTATTGTGGGATCACCCTGCACTAGATAAAAAAATCTATATCAAGATGGTATATTTTTTTTCTGATTTTGGATAATAATTAAGATGAAAGTTGACATCAAACGGAAACAACTAAGTTTTAATAAACACACATTTTAATATTTATTTAAAAAAATATATAATTATCAACGGAGAATGTCTGATAAGGATTGGGAATCAAGGAGAGAGTTTGAAAGCCAAGAAGATACAAATAAAGATGATGCCAACTCTTTTTCCAAGAAAAAGAAGAAGAAAAACCAACAACAGAATACCCCGAGTGGAGTCTCTACTAGAACTAGAGCTAAGGCAGATTGTGGAACCACTAAGAGCAACCAAGGAAGAAAAATTGTAAAGTGGTTGAGGGAGCATGGTAGTTTTTCAGGATATTGCAGATGGTGTTCAAAAGACCATCCCTAAGATTATTTGATCACCTGGTAAGACATGAAGATCATGTCATAGAATATTAGGGGGCTAAATAGCCTCCATAAGCAGGATGTGTTGCACAATTTTGTTAGGGACCATAGACCTAATATCTTACTGGTCCAAGAATCTAAAATTCCTAAGGAGAAGGTGGAGAAGATTAAGATGTTTCAATTTTGTGGTGTCCATGGAAACAACTCAGAAGGTGCTTCAGGAGGAATTATCACATTCTAGAACCAGAATCTCATTAAAGGGGAACTATTGTTAGAGAGCACTAATCATGTGGCTACCAGATTTACCCATATCAGAGACAATTTTAGTTGGATTCAATGTAATATATATGCCCCTAATGGGAAAGGAGAAAGAAAGTTGTTTTGGAAGGAACTTTCTTCCTTTCATAGGATTTTTAATAATGATTCTTGGTTCGTTATGGGAGACTGTAATACCCCTCTTCAGGATGATGAGAATTTCGAAGGTTCCCAAATTAATATGGAAAGTAGAATGGACCTTATGGATTTCATGAATAACCAGGCACTGATTGATTTGTATTTGCAGGGAGCTTCCTTTACTTGGTCGAATCGAAGAACTGGTAAGGACTTGATCCAAGTAAGCTTAGATAGAATGTTAATTTCAGGCCAATGGTTTTTAAACTATTACTGTTCTTTAAAAGCTCTTCCTAGGGTGGGTTTTGATCACTTTCCCATAAGTTTTGTGGTGGATCCTTTAAAGGGGAAGATAAACTTTCCTTTTAGATTCAAAAGAATGTGGCTTTCCCATCCTCAGATATTTGAGGAAATAAGGAAATGGTGGAATATCATTGTCCCTAGGACAACCATGTTTAGAGTAGCTAAGAAATTGAGGGAATTTAAATGTAAATTAAGAAGATGGAAAAAAGAGACCTTTGGTAACATTTTTGGAATCAAATCTGAGCTTCAAATGGATTGGCGAAGATTCAAGTTAAAATCCAGAGGGAAGGATATATTGATGATAATAGGGAAAAAGAAAACGAGTTGCTGTTGAAAATGTATGAAATTATAGCCAGAGAGGAGGACTTTTGGAGACAGAGATCTAGAGCTATGTGGCTTTCTGTTGGAGATAAAAACACCATATATTTTCATTTATCTACTTCTAAACACAGGGCCGCCAACAAAATCTCACATTGAAAGTAATGGCAATCGGTTTGAGGAGGAGGATGACATTAGAAGACAAGTTGTCCTTTTCTATAGTAATCTCCTCTCAACGAGCGGAGGAATCATCCATGAAGAGCAAGATCATCTTTTAGAGGCCATCCCTCATTTAGTTGAGGAGGAAGATAATACCAAGCTTGCTGCTATTCCTTCTAGGGAAGAAATTAAAAAAGTCATTTTTTCCTTTAAAAGGAACAAGGCCCCTGGCCCAGATGGGTTTCCCATGTTCTTTTTTCAATGGTTCTAGGAGATTGTTGAAGAGGATGTTGTGAATGCAGTCAAAGATTTTTTTGGATCAAGAAGTCTCCTAAAGGAACTAAATGCAACCTTTTTGGTCCTTGTTCCCAAGAAACTTGGAGCGGCAAAGTTTGAAGCATTCAGGCCTATAAGCCTTTGTAATTCTTTCTACAAAATCATTTCAAAGGTTTTGACGTCTAAGCTTCTTATAATCCTACCTTCTTTGATCTCTCCCCAGCAAAATGGCTTTGTTCCTAGAAGGCAGATCCTTGATTCTATTGTCATAGTCCATGAGAATATTCATTCTCTTGTGGAGTCCAAAAATGAAGGTTTTATCCTTAAGCTGCATATTTAGAAAGCCTATGACCGTGTGGACTGGAAATTCTTATTCAAAATCATGAGGGTTTTTGGATTTAGTAACGAAGTCCTTCAGTTGGTGGAACAACTTGTTTCAACAATTTCTATTTCTATAATGGTAAATGGATCCCCTTTGCATTTCTTTAAGAATTCGAGAGGTGTAAGACAGGGAGATCCAATATCCCCCATCTTGTTAACTATTATGGTTGAATGTCTTGGGCGAAACCTAAAAAGACTAATTGATTAGGGGTCTTTGGTGGGTCTAAGGCCCTCTTCTAGTAATCTAATTTGCTCACATCAACAATTTGTTGATGATACCATGTTGATGGGGAGATCTACAATGAATAAACCTAAGAATCTAAAAATAATTTTGGATGAGTATGAGAGGGCTTCTGGTTAGTTCGTCAATAGGTAGAAAAGTTCTCTTTTCTTTTTTAACACCCCTGATCACAGACAAGTCAAGATAGCCAGAATCCTTGGATGTAGAGTAGATTCCTTACCTTCTATTTATGTTGGCTTTCCCTTAGGCCTTAAACCTCCTGATTCCTTTTGGAGTTTGTTGGTTGATAGGTTCAACAAAAAGCTCGTTGGATGGAAAGGAGCTCCTCTTAGTCAAGTTGGAAAAATCCAACTCCTCAAAGATTCTCTTCAGAGCCTTCCGATTTATGCCTTAAGCCTCTTCAAAATCCTGGCCAAATTTGCGGATGCTATTGAAAAAATTCAAAGAAGATTTCTTTGGTTAGGGGTTGAAGAAAGAAAGAGAATTTCTCTTATTGGATGGGATCTTGTCTGTAGGTCGAAAAAGATGGGAGGATTGGGACTAAGAAAGATTAGAATGATGAATAAGACTCTTCTTGCTAAGAAAATTTGGAGGTCTTTTTAGTCTTATGGAGAATGGAAAGACATTTAAAAAAATAAATATATGGCTAATTATGGATCCCTTAAGGCCCTGCTGGATTCTCTCTCTCTACCCCATGGATCAGCTTGTTGGAATTATATGATTACTGGGAGAAAGATTGTTGACTTAGGTGTTGGGTGGAATATAAGAAGTGGAAATCAAGCTAGGTTCTGGGAGGACAGATGGTTACTAAAGGAGCCCCTAATTAACAATGAAAGGTTCAACAGGTGGGCAGACATTTGCAAAATGACTTATGGTACTCAGGTTAAGGACTATTGGTAGGATGGAGGTTGGGTGGACCTATGCCAACTTAGCCTGGAGCTTTCCCCAATTCACTCATCTCTAATGGCTATTAGGATGGGCTCGAATAAGCAGGATGACCTTTTAGTCTCAAAAGATAACCCCTCAGGAAACTACTCTATTTCTTCGGTTGTCTCTCTGATGTCCCTTTCTCAAGCTCCCTCTCCTTTCTAGACTAGAGCTTGGATAAAACATCTAACCCCTAAAGTCAATATTTTTTCTTGGATCCTTCTTCAAAATAAAGTGCTTACGGTTGATAATCTTTGCAAGTGAGGTTTCCAGATACCTAATAGATGTTATCTTTGCAAGAATGAGGTAGAGTCTACAAATCACTTGTTTCTCCATTGTCTGTTTGTTGCTACTATATGGGGTAAGTTTCTGGCTCTCTGGAACATTTCATGGGTTTTTCCTCATTTTATTGAAGACTTTTTTTTCTCAAAGGAAAGCTCCTTCTCTAAATCCTTTTATTCAAAGATTATGGGCTTTCACTTTCCCCTATATAGCCTAGGGAGTGTGGAATGAATGAAATAACAGACTCTTCAGGGACAAGGAAACTTCGAAGAACTATGTGTTTGAAAAAATCTTCAGGCTAATTGTGGAAAACTTTAATATCATTCCTCAACAAGAGAATAAACTGGAGGATTGGTGTGCTCTCCATATGACTTAAAGATGGCTAAGGAGTGGAAGATTAAAAATGATGTGTCAAGGGCTTCTAAACTAGCTAAAAAAGACTGGGAAGGGGTGTGCTGGAGTTTTCCACCTGGTGGTTGGATTAAAGCCAATTTTGATGGAGTGACTAAGGGAAACCCGAGGTTGCCTGGAAGTGGAGGTGTGATTAGGGACTCTAATGGAAATTTTTTAGTGGCAGTGGCTATCTCCCTTAGATCTCAAACTAACCACATGGTTGAAGCTATTGGAGCCTTTCAAGTGATTAACTTAGCACTTAGTCAGAATTATAAAAATTTATGGCTTGAAGGAGACTCAAAAAATATTATTGATTGCCTCCTAGGAAAGTCCCCTCCCTCATGGACTATCAAGAGCTGGATCGAAGATGCTAAATCCCTTTTAGCAAAATTTGATAAAGTAAAAATATCTCATGCTTTTAGGGAAACCAACAGCGTGGCCAATTTTTTTGCTAATGAGGGGGTTAAACAAAAGGGGTTGGTCACATGGTAGAACTTCAAGGGTCTGGTCGCTAATGCAAGGGCCTTAATTGAATATGATATCATGCATGGGAAAGAAAAAACTTTTTTTGATGATGAAAGAGAGTAGGGTCAAGTACATCAACATCATTAGATTTGATGGGGTTGCATTTATTATCTTAACCAACAGTAAGAAGTGGCATGTTTTGTGGCCTCTTTGGTTCAACTGTAACATTTTATCTCAGGATTCTAGCTCTAGTAGTGATTTCAAAGAGGTGATTGCGAAAATGGGAAGAGATAGGAAAAAGGTGGAGCCGAAGATCTATGAAATGCATAAGAGGAATCCGAAGGTATGGAGACAAGTTGAAAGAGGCAGGCTACTTCCCCTCATTGAAAAGCTTCATGGGCCTGATCTGAAGGCCACTGAGTACTTTGAGAAAAACTAGAATAATGGAGAAATAATTCTTTTTGGGAGGAAGGTTAAGGTGGATGAGAACCTCATAGGGTAAGTGACTGCCATGTCAACAGAGGGAATGAAATTCTTTCATGATAGAAAGTTCTTTGATGAGGTGGTTATTAAATTCCCCAGGAAAGATAAGGAGAAGACTAAGTTGATAAAAGTCTCCAACAACTACTTTGAAGTTGATTCGATTAAGTCGTTATGGAGAAAAGTGCTCAGAATTATCATGGAATACATTACCCTGGATAGTAGATTCACTAGGGTCTACGGCTACCACTTCACCCTTCTCAACCACTTCCATCACAAGGGTTTCATTTCCTTACTATCTGTATTGTTCCTTAAGTAATAGTTTGGAAGATCATAAGAAGAATCCTAAGAAGTACCCAATTCTGCCTACTAACCTTATTAGGCTTATTTATGAACATTTTTGAAATATGTCGGCCTTATCCAACCCTGTCTCAGCTTTGTACTCTAAAGATGATGACATAGATAATACTGTGTCAAAGGATAATAATAAGCTTGACTTTGAGCGGATTGAAGAACATCCTCCTTCCCCTAACAATTCTGGTAAGAAAACCCTGCAGTGTAAACCCCTGCTTTAAAAATCAAGTGCTGTCAAAAACCCCAATAGCTCTGCTCTGAAAGAGAAGTCCATTCAAAAGGGTTCCCCTGCTAATAAATTGGTCTCCTACTCTGAGGATACCCTGGAGGATATTTTTTTGGTCCTTGATGCCAGCAAGGACTCTTTCTCGTCCTATCCTGCAACAGACAGAGAATACAGACCCAGATTCCCTAGTGACCTTAACCCTGAAGATCATTACTTTAAGCAGGACTGTGAGTTTCTTGGGGATATCCTACCTATCGCCAGAAATGGTGTTGTTGATTACTTCAGAATTATGAAGTGGGCCTTTCATGAAATTAAGGACCTTAACCTCAGAAATAGGGCCCTCAACAACAAGCTAGAGGATTTGGAAGTTAAAGTCAGCTCTCTAAATTCCATGAAGGGCAGGAGGAATGAGGACAATATGAGGATGGAGGCCGAGGATAATGAAGGCAAGGTTAAGCACCTGAAAGCTAAAATTGGTAAAATAAAAGAAACCATGAAAACTATTATGGAGCACAACCACAGAATGGTGAAACATAATGCCATTATCATCAATGCTATGACTGAGAAACTAGAAAACACACAATAGGGATCTCTGATCATAGATTTGGAAGCTGAAAAGGACAAAAGCAGGACTAAGGACGATGGAATTTCGAAGAGGACGAGAGCTAATCTGAAGAGGAAGGCGTCTCCTACGCCCCAGATGGTTCATGCTTTGAAAAAGTGCTCCCAGGACATGCACATTCTCGAAGCTAAGGTTGCTAATGCTCTTCACTCCTTAAGTTAGTTGTGGGCTATTTCTACTGTTGGTTTTTTTGGTTGGGTTTTTTTTTGGTGGCCCTTGCTAGCCTTGGGTTGGGGGCTATTGTGTTTTCTTGGCTCTTTTCTTTCTGTATCCTTTTTGTTATGGGTTCTTTAACGCTTATTCCTTTTATTTTTTGTAAACTATGTGGTTTTGGGTCCTTGTAAAACCCATTTTTTCCTTTATCAAAAACATTGGAAAAAAAAAATTCATGCACTAAAGTTTCAAGTCATAAATACACACAAAAAAATTGAAGGAAAAAGAATAAAATTTACTATATAAAGATTGATGTCTCATGTAACTTCATTTTTCAACATTTACTAGCAACTAAATTAGTGTTAATTTATAAAAATCTATATTAAAATAATTTTTTATTTTTTCAAAAAAATATAAATATAAAATATACTAAAAATAAATATTTAATTAGTTTATCATTTCAAAATTCAAAGCATACATATCACATTTTAATGATTCATGTTTAAAATTTTTATCAGTGTTGGTCATTTCCTTTATAAAGTGCGACACAACTTTGTACTCTTACCCAATAGTTATATATATATATATTATGACAATTTCACAATCAATTGTCTCCTAAATTGTATACTTCTTCAATTCATATATGAATACCAATTGATCAAGGATCATTTTTGTTCATCATTGAGAATTTTCTACATATGAATGTTTCTATTATAGCTTCTACTCAAGTAATAAATTAAATTATTGTAGTATAAATATTGAGGGTTTAGAGAGCATATAGGGACTGTAAAGAAGAGTTAATTGTAAATTCTAAAAGATATCAATGTAAGGAATCAATATCCTAGTGCTCACAAAACTTGGTTAAAATTTTTTATTAGAGATTTAATTGTCATATATTTTGACTCAATGACCTAGCTTTAAGGCACCCATATAAATATGTGTTATGGCTAACTATCTATGGTCATTAAATTTCAAATTAATATTTCCTTCATATTGTAAGTTATTTTGTAATGTTATTTCTATGTTCTCAGTACCACTAAAAGGAAATGACCAAGAATCTAGCCAATCAAGTTTGTTGTATCTATCATTCTTGGTCACTTTAATAGAGCATATTTGTTGTAAACAATATCTTTGCATGAATTCTATGTGTTTTCACTAGATATTATAAAGGACCACACTCCTAGGTTTTGCATAGCATAAAGTGTAGAGAAGAAAATTGTTAAGTCCTCCTGTTCATTAGCCATCCACTTGAAGCATTTGAGTATAAGAGTTGGCTGCTTCTTTAAATAATTTTAGTAATTAGTTGGAATCGCATAAACAAACCAACATTTTTGGATTTTTTTTTTTTTAAATGAGCTAATCATGATTTTTCAAATGTATAGGTTATCCTTTGGCCAATGGAATCAAGGAAAATACATGGTGATGCTTTTTTTATTAACCAATTGAGCTAACCTAGTCTATTTAGAGAGACTCAAGTCTCTTGTGTCATACAATTTATTTTGTGATTAATAAATTATCATATTTGATGTGAAGTTGGTTTCTACATTGTGATGTTTATATGATGTAAATTTGATTTCAGTCAAATATTGTGAGGGTGCACCATAGTGCAAGGAATTATGGTTCTTAGGCATATATTTTGAGTTTATTTTTGAAAGGGTTATATAGCTTTAAAGAATTATTTTTATTTTATTGTGTTTTCCCTAAGGCACTAAGTCATAGGACTGAGGATTAAGGTTCACTAGAAGGCCTAGAAATTAGTGTATCATGAAATATGATTCCTTTTAGTATACACTTGATTTTAAAGTAACAAAATTTTAAATACATTGGATTAAAAATTGTTGGTAGAAGTAGACAGCTATGTGGTTCAATTGTGAAGGTGACACTTATCACCTTCACTTGAATATGAAGAGGTTTGGGATCTTAATTTTTAGTTTTTTTTTATAATAAAAGATGATTTAATTTGTGGGAGGATGCTATTATTTTATGGGAATTTGTATGTTGGTTTCGAGGTGATCTAAGAAGTTGGAGAGAGAATTTGAGAGAAGAAAGGTTGTTAAAGAAGGTAAAAATTGGAGGACAATATTTATATTGAGATGAACTTACCTTCTCCAAGTGTATGTGAGTTTTCAATGTAGGCACCTTGTCCATTGCTTAATTTTGTGTTGCAATATTGTGTAAATTAATTTTGGTATGATTTTAATGTTGTCTATTTGATTTCCATTGTTGTGATGTGGGTGTTATTTTAATTTTTGGGATAGGAGTTTTCTCTACCAATTTGATGAGATAACTCTTTGTTTGGGGTAGATTAGGTTGTAGGTCCTTGATGGATAAAAATATTAATGGGTATTGGTACTCATATGTCATATTTGAAAGTTGTTCTTTACTAGGAGAGGTGGGAAATTTGAGTTGTGTTTGAATTTTGTGAAGAATTTTGGTGATTGTTTTTAGAAAATAATTGTGGTTGTTACACTATATACTGATAACTTTTAATTTTTCCCTTAGGTTGATTTCCTCACTCCCCCTTAGTGAGTTTCTTTCTTAACCTCTTGAGTAGACTTAGGAAAATTATGTATGATAGTGTGTGTATGTGTTTATTATGAATGATGTTTTATGTTCATTGAGTTAAGGTTGTAATTTTGTTCTATAAATATTTCCCTGCTACCATGTGTTTCCCCTAATATTGGGGGTGGAAAGTTATTTCCCTAGGTTGGGAGGTGAGCTCCCACTAGTTTTTGAAAATATATTTTTTGTTTAATTTGTGAAGGTTTTGGGGGTTTAGAGGAGAAACTAAATTGTGGCTTAAAGCTAGAAGCTAATACCCTTTGTAAAATATTGTGAGTATGTTGGGTGAAATTATACACAAATATAATTGTACTAGACAATCTTGTGATGTAAATTTAATTTATTCTATTGTGTGAATAATAATAATAATAAATTCACTAATTTTATGTTGGAAAGTTATATTACTATTGAAAAGACTATTATATGAAATAGTGATGTTGAGAGAACAACTACGGTAATAATTTATTAACCTGTATTATCTATGAAAAT
Source organism: Sequoia sempervirens (assembly GCA_007258455.2). Classification (NCBI taxonomy): domain Eukaryota; kingdom Viridiplantae; phylum Streptophyta; class Pinopsida; order Cupressales; family Cupressaceae; genus Sequoia; species Sequoia sempervirens. The sequence continues at coordinate 41,914,473 of VDFB02193867.1, read as the reverse complement.
GCACTCTCTTGTTAAGAGAATGTGGAAGAAATATAATTAATAGACTACCCATGTTGTGGTGCAATGAATAAATTTATGCTCTGGTTAAGAAGGGATCCTATTGTCTTGTCTAAATTAAAACTGAAAACAAGCCTATAATTGTTGTGTAAAGGGTTGTTAAGGAAAGAAGTGTAAGGAACTCTTAAAAATGGACTTCAAAATGTCATGGTCATGTTGGGTATATTTTTAAATTATTAAAAACATGATGGGGGAATCACCAAAAAAGGGTTTAGTAAAAATGAATGTTGATTGAATTCAAGTTACTACTATGGATACACATGGCAACCTTATTATAAAATAAAATATGAGATAAATACATAGGCCCAATTATAATTACTACATCTATAACTGAAATAATTTCTAAATATATTATTTATAAAGAAATATTGCAATATAGATTTTGTTATTATGAAGAGCATGGAATAACACAGTTGGTTATATTGAGGGAATTATTGTTTAACCATTTTTATTGTAGGATATTAGATTTGAATGTGTGTTAGGATCTATCTACACTAGTAAAACTATTATTGATATTTCAAATACTTTAGTAGTAGAATTCCTTTCTTTTCTTATGTTTTTGTAAAATAAAAATTATTAGAATATAGAGCTGAAACTTAGTAATACTATGGCTGCCAAGAAAAAAAATTACAAAAGAAAATAGGAACAAACAACAGTAAACATATTTATTATTCTCTATAAAACCAATAAGAGAGAAAAATAAGGACATATATTATGTTGATGAGCTCTTTTGCACATCACAACACAAACAAAATATGAAGTATTATATCTCTCTTGAAATGAAATCTAATCTCTTAAATTTTAGAAAGATGACCTTGAGGCTTCGATAGTCAGGTCTTGAATTTGCAAAAAAATCACCTTTGTGGTTTAATAATTAGTTTCTTTACAAGGAACCTTACAACCACTTATTTGGAACTTCAATAATATAGGTTTTGAAAGATATAAAGCTATTATGAAACCCTAATTGAATTTTGAGATATGATATCTACAAACAATGCTCAACATCTAATGTGGCAACCAATATGATGCTTTGCTTCCTAAACTAACACAATTTTAAATAAAATCCAAAAGGTAGGGTGAGAAGAGATCAATCTAAGAAAACCTAAGCTCCCACTAAACTAATTCTTTCTTAATTAGATATTAACTCACAATCCCATAGAAATAGTGTAATCTTCAAAGGAAACTAAAAGATTTGTAGATTATGAAAATTCATATAAATACCCAAGTCTAGAATAATTTAAATAAACTTCCATAATAGAAATTAATATCAAAATAAGGCTTAGACTAACCATGCAAAGTAACAATAAAAAAATCACAAATGGTATAAACCAAAGATCTATTAAATATCTTAACACTTCACAATTATCATAACTGAACTTTATCTAAAATTGAAAAAAGGAACCATGCATACATAGAGAAACAAGTCGAGTATTGAACTTCAATGCTTTTCTTGTATTAATTTCAAAGTGTCAAGTTACAACAACTTTTGCTCAATAACCACTTACAATAAGTAAAATACTTCCCTTTATAGGAAAGGATAGAAAAACGTAGGATACAACCAATGGTGGAGATTATCTCAGTTCTCCAATAGCTAAGATTACATTTGTATTAAATATTTGGGGTGTATTAAATTTTTACAACATATTAATCATTCATCTCCAACTAAATTTTGTTATATGCTCTTGATCTTGGCAGTTGTCCTTATTGGAAAAATCAAAATAACCTTCTTAGCTAAACCTTCAAAATATTTCACACAACTAGCACATAACTAGCATATATCTACTAATGAATTCTAGAAACATCGTTAAATTCTTATTCATTTTTCAGTTACAATAACTCCTTTGTCTTAGAAAGATAAATAACCTCCATTTCAGTTCCTTAGAAATATTAAAAATCCTGATCATATCTATAGCAATATTTAATTAATGTCTGGGAACATCTCCATATGTAAACACTTCTATCAAAAGATTTTATTCCATCACTTCTAGAGTAAACCATTAATCCATTACAAATCCAAACACAATTTCGTATATAGTCCTATGAACCTGTTCATCACCCCAAGTCAATATTAAGTGCAATTTAGACATCTTGAATAGTTTCGAGATAGATAGCTTTGAATTAAAATGGTGTGCTTCATTCAAGGTTCTGAATTGATCAACTTCATAATCATTTCACTTGCATAAGAAACTCATAGTAAATAACTACTAGAGGATTCATTGTATGGTAAATAAATCAATGAAAATTTGAGCCAATTCAACACACAACACCCACACCCACATAAGAAAATATACATTATTTAATTTATTATAATTAAATTCTTCAAAATTATTTCAACCAATATATCTCATTTTGATTATCCTAAGTATTAATGGATTTTTCCCATATCTAAATAATCATGAGCTTATAGGCTCCCCTTTGGAATATGCGGATCATTTTGCAATTAATATATTTTAGCATTCATGTCATGGTTTGATATTTACTTAAATCTCATTTGGAATGAGAGGGTACACAAATTCATAAACCTCTTGAGCATTGCAGATTTCCCCTTTCCCTCAAAATACCCTATTTAGCTTCTCTAGTCACATGGATAAAAAACATTGTAATGGGATATATGTTGGACCGAAGAGGAATAATTGAAAACCTTAATTATAATCAATGAGATTTTAAGACTTATGAATAAATCCTTGTATGCATCCAACTTCAGCAACAATGATCCTATTAGATAAAGAGAATGGAATTTGGGACATCATGCCTATGGGGAATTCATGGGAACCCACACATGCGCGATCAAGTCTTAAAGGTATATTTCACCACTCAATTTTGTAAATCTTCGACAATCATGCAAACCCATAAAACCCATGGTTAAAAATGGATTATAATTTTTTTCCATGCGTGCTTGTTGTGGAAATAGGAAAGATATTGGAATATATTTTGAGAGGTAAAATGCTTTTGTAACAAGAATTTATCATACAACAATCTTAGAGAAATAGATAAGTAATACTCACATTAATATTGTGGAGGTTTCACAATTTTGTGGAAATTCACAAATGAGATGGAAGTAGGGAAAAATTTATGAAACCCCCCTCAGCAAAGGTGTAAAATCTTGGCGAATCTTGTATACTTCCCACGATAAAAATATTAATTTTAGTGGCGAATTATTTCATTTTTCAGGGAAAACAATAATCTTGATTGGTGAATCTTTTCTAATTGCTCAAAGTTTGTGGAAAATCCTGGTGAATTGCAACATTTTTAAAACTAATAAAATATTTTCATTGGCAATTAAAAACCTATTTTCAAGCCAATAAAATATTTTCATTGGCGAATTAAACTTGTTTTCAAAATAGAGAAAAAAATTTGTTAGCAATTAAAATTATTTTTGAAACCAAAAAAATATTTTCATTGGTGAATTAAACCTATTTTCAAATGAATAAGAAAAAACATTGATGAATTAGCATAATCTCAAACTAATAAAAAAAATTCAGTGGCGAGATGTCAACCTAAATCAATATTACCACAGACGTTGGATGAATTATTGATGGATGGTTGTAGTTGCATTCTAGAAGTATATCTTTGAAGTACTAGATTTATGAATTGAAACCTCCAGAATTACACTAGAACTGTTAGATGTAGACATGTGGCGAGATCAAGGCTCATCATCATGGTAATGAACTAGATGGGTTGGATTTTGGCAATGAGCGATAGAAGAACTTAAGTGGCAGAAATATGCATGTGCATAAAGTTTATTTTAAAAGAGGGACCGCCTAGGAAGAACGTAGGACCAAGGCTTAAAAACTTAATCTTCCATATGTGCAGAGGATATTCCATATCTATAGCCAGATGTCAGCACAAATCAATATAACCACAACTGTTGGAACATTCTGGAAGTATATCTCTGAAGCACTAGATTTGCGATTGAAACCTCCAGAATTACACTAGAACCGTTAGATGCAGACACATGGCGAGATTAGGCTCATCGCTCATTAATGCCATATATTAGCTTTTGAAGAAAGTGTGGTTGTGGTACTACTGGTAACGATGCAGATTAATGCCATATGAACATCCAGAGCGATTGATTGGATAGCTTTATATTGAAAACTGTACGATGTATTGTAGAATCGTATATGATGATGTCAATAACCCAGTGATCTAGTGAAACAAGATTTGTAATGATTTCATATCGTTTGAGTGGCACTAGCGATTTTGACAATTGACAGCTTGTCAACTTGAGGTACATTTTGCATGTAGCCAGGCTATTAGAGTCCAAACATCAATCAAGTTAAACATTTAAATTGTAAATGTAAGGCTTAAGTTACACGAATCGATTAAGTTGGTTTTTTGGTTTGAGAAAATCATGATTATGACTATACCCAACCTCACATGTGACATGTGTGAGGTGTACATAGGGACCAGGCTGGTAGTGGCACTATTGGTGACACTATTGGCCCATAAATAAGGATAGTAAGCACAACCGAAATCATTCGTTGAAGGGTAAAGGCTATACTATTGAGTGCAATGTTTGAATTGTCATAAGGGTTTTCATTTTGTAGGGTTAATAAGGATTCAGGAAGAAGATGATGTGGTATTATTGGGGATACTCTAAATTCTCCTACCTCTAGTTATGTAGTTAAAAGAGTAAAAGACCAATTACCTTCAAGTTCAGAATGGGTGGAATTGGAAAGAAGTTGATTTGGTTCACTTGACTTCTCAAACATGTTTTGAGCCAGGATGAGGAGCTTTGATGGAGATAAGTGCTCTCCCAGTGCATGGAAGCTGCAAGTAGAAGATGGGAGCAATTTTGCAACCCCTCATCTTCTGCATGACTCTGATTTTCAAAGGGGATATAAGTACATTTTATATTTTCATAGCTCCCATTTCCCCAGTTTGATTGCCCCCCCATTCCCCATGCATTTATTTTTAGAGCCCATGGCTAACCCAACAAGTCCCATGCATTTATTTTCAAAGTGCACGGTTGACCCAGCAAGTCCCATTTATTTTCAGAGAAACATGTATTACATTTATGTTTTCACCAGTGATCCAGCAGAAGCTTGGTGCTTGCACTTACATTTGTATTTGTACTATGTAATAATGTGACATTGTAATTTAGTTGTAATAAAATAAATGTTGTGCTATTAATGTGACATTGTAATTCATTTTATTAAGGCCTTGATGTCAATCCTAGCACATTAAAGGTTAAAACAAATTTAAAACACATGTTATTTATTTATATCATAAATTACTCAACCGTTTGATGAACATTTGATGTATGGTTGTAGTTGCATTCCAGAATGAAATGCACAGAGTGCTAGGGTTGCGAACTTAAACCTCTAGAATCACCCTATAACCGTTAGATTTATAAAGATCAATAGTTTAGAATTTGTTGTTAATGCAAGACTAAATGGATTATGGCTTGTTTTAAATTTTGTCAACGATAGCCATGTACTAGTTGTGTAGTCCAGAAGCAACACGTAGATGTTTCGGTTTCATTCACTTTAATGTTAAAAAAGAAGAAGCAAGTTCTACTGCTAAGTGATTTTATTTTTAAGTGGGAGGATCAACACATGGGGAGATTTCAGTCTTTAGTTTGCTCATTGCAGTGTACCACCATGTTCTAGGTTCCATAGTTTCACTTCCAACAAAGCCATTCTAGTAACTTAGTTTCTACGATTGTCAGCATTAATCTTTTCAAGAATCAAAATCTGGGTAAGTGAAAGAATCCTTGCGGCTACGTTTCATCATTTGACGTTTCTTAAAATCTTATTTTGTCAAACTTTGAAGTTTGGGTTTAGGGTTAAGAGACTTAAGAATTAATAAAAATTAAGGAGGACTAATAGGGAGTTCACAATTCACATTGTATAAGCAGTTCACATTGTATAAGCATGTCTACCACCAGTACCACTAGAGCAATGTTGGATAAAAAATACTTATGCAAAATTGCTTAAAAACCCAGGTTTCACTGATGAATACCATGATATTTATGATCCTGAAACCTATGGTAGGCGTACCTCAGAACTTAGATTTTCATCTCAGAATAAGGCCTCAAATCAAATGCAAGTTAACAGTATCAGTGCACCGTGGGTAACTAGATTAGGGCGCATGATGTTACATGAGGTTTTCCCTTGCCCAAAATTTATCATGGTTTGTGCCCAATATTATGACGATAACAAAAGAGAAATTATTAATAAAGATAACAAAGATGAATTGTTATCCATTAATGCAGAAGAACATGGAAAAGTGTTAGGGTTTAGAACCAAAGAATTTGGAAAAGTCCATATTGACCTAGAAAATCTTGCTAGTGATTATGAAGTAGTGGTTGAAATGGAGAAAAAATCTTTCTTAAATAAAATAGTTCAGGATAGAAACAAATTGAAAGGTGATCATAAGCCTCCTTATGGTTTGGATATTTTTAAACCATGGGTTCAAGATACTATTTCCATGCTAGCATTTTTCCTCGGATTGGATAGCAATTTGGAAGTGGGTGCAAGCCTCCTTGAAATGGTATATAATATACATCATGGTGTTCCACATGTCAAATATAACTTTATTGGGTACATTGTAGAATCCATGCATAAACAATTTTTATTGATTAAAGGAGGTTCCACCAAGACATTTAGGTTCACAACCTACTTGTGCTATCTTTTTCTATTCAAATTTAGAGGAATATTTCAGACCAACAAGCTTCAAATTCAGCCCTATAATAATGCTGAGGAAAAGAAAATGGCTCTATTATATGAATGGACCACTGTGATAAGGATGCATGATTCTTGAAGAAACTATATTCATTTTGTAGACTGATTTTGGCTCCATTGCATCAAGCAATTATATATACTCCAATGCCTAGATTGCCTATGTCATGTAGAAAATGCATTCAACTAGGAAAAGAAATACAATTGGATGATTGGTACTTAATGGAAGAATATATTGTGCTAAGATTTTATGGATTGGGAGTACAACTATACAAACTTCCAATACATGTGACAAAAGGGTTTTTTTCTTTAGAATATGTAAGGCAGATGTAGAGTATTGATGAACTACACTTTGCCGGTCAGCAAAAGAAGACCTTATTTCCTTCTTTACCTTTTTCATGTGGAGGGTTCACATTCGAGAGAAAATCATTTAGTGTGGCACATAATATTTTGATTTTTTTAATTTTGATGCTATCTGTCATTGGCAGTATGATCCATGTGACACCATTAAATCAATTATTATGCTCAATAAGAATGATGCAAGTAGAATTCAACATCAAAGTAAACCCTTGCTTGAAAACTTGAGAAACAAGGATTCTTGGGATGAGGTCAAAATTGCAATGGAGAAAAGTGTTGCTAAGAATGGTATTTCTTTAGAACAATTGTTAGTGGAAATTATGGCATTGCATCAAAAGACACTCAAGAGGTACAACATTTTTATGAAAAAAGTGATAAACCATCTACTAGAGTAAAAATGCCAGATTCTCTAGAGAAGGGAGTTACAAGTAAAAATTGGTCATGATAAAAAATTGCTGCCTTTTGGTCTATGAGGAAGGAGCTAGGTGATCCAAGAGCTCTTGCAGAGTATGGAGATAACAAATAAGATCATGAGTTTGGCGAATTGTGGAATATAGAGCATCCAGATAAACGAGAAGATAAAGAAAGTGATGATGAATTTAATGATGATAGGGAAGAAGAAAGCCATGTCAATTTCAAAATTGGTTTAAGTGAGGCCACAAAAGAAGCATATACTACAGGAGCATCCATGGCTGAAAAAATGGGTTATGAAGGTGGTCCTTTCAAGTCCCAAAGACAAGGCCCTTGGATAGTAATAGATGTAGAGCATAGAAAACCAGTTGATAATTCTAGCCTTGGGCTTGGATGTGAAAAAGTAGACCAAGGGCATACAATTCAATTTGTTAGAGCTTAAAATCCTCATCCTCATGGTTAGATACAATCACAACTAGGACATGCCCATGGTGGAGAGCTTAGTGCAACTGGCACTACCTCAGGTGGTGATGGTATGGGTAGTAGTACTAGTAGTGGTCAACATGTTCTACAACAACAAAGTACAGACAAGAGTACAACAATACAATATACCACAAAAACACCAGGTGATCAAGGCATATAGAAGAGGAAAAGGATTTTGATAGGTCCAAGTCACACTACCAATGGATCCACCACAAAGGAGTTATTTCCAAGCACTCCCCCACTACTAGTTATTCTAGTTGTGACATCATTAGCAACTGCGAGTGTTCCTATTCCTTCGCCATTCAAGCATTCCATTATTCTTGCATCCCTAGGTTTTGATTACATTGAAGAGTTTAAAAATAAATCAGACTTGAATAAAAAAGAAAAGAAGCAACTGATGGAGAGTGTGTCTACTGTAACTTCAGAGCCTGCAACAACCATGGTATTACCCATATTTGACACAAATAAAGAAATCATGGAGTACACAATTCTTTTTCCCACAGTTCAAAACAAACCAACAAATTAGATGGCTCGATCTGAATTCCAGGTGAACAATATTCAATTGGATTTTTCTAGACTCAGAAATACTGACAAAATTAATGTATCAAAGAAGAACAATGAATTGGTGTACACAACATTGCTAAAGCAAGATAGAGAGAAAAAAAGGTTACAGACTCAAATAGAAAAGTTATAGGTAGACCTAGCAAATGAGAAAGCAAAGAGGAAAGCAACAAATAACAAGAGCAATGAATTAGAAAAAGAATAAAAAAAATCTGCTTCTACATCAACAAGCAAAGAGGGTTTAAGGAAAATGAGACTGAAGTGAATGAATTGAAGCAAAGGCTAGATGAGAGCAACAAGAAATATGATGAGGAAAAATCCACTTCAGAAAAATTAAGACTAAGCATTGCAAATGGAAATGCATAGTGGGAACAAAAATTGGAGAAGGCGAGTAAGAGAAATGAAAGATTGGAGGTAGAGCTGATGGAAGCAAAAGGTGAAATTAAGTCTTGTCAAAATAAGTTATCTGTATTTTGTATAGAAACAATGAGGCAAATGCAACAAAAGATCTGGGATGAAATAATGTAGAGGATTGATCATTTGTGTGACATGTTTCAATTGATTGATGCTCTCAAACAACATCATAAGAAGCTCAACAAATATTTAGTGGACAATAAAAATGTGCTGGTATTAGAGAAATTTGCAAATCAAATTCAACAAACAGTCTACAAAGCCAGTGACAATAATTTTAAATCAAAAGGGATTAATAATCAACTTGCTACATCAATGGCATTGTCATCTATCATTGAAAAGTGTTTGAGAATGCAGGAAACAAAGGAATATTTGGCTACAGACAAGATGAAGAAGGTGGATGAAAAGGTAAGGAACTTCATAGAGCTTGGTTTTCTAAAGGCTTTTGACACAAATGAGCAATTCATTGGAAAGAATGATTTCAGAAAGAAGATGGAGGATGCAAGGAAGATTGATTTGGGCCAGTTTCCTCAGAACCCAGATGTGGTGAAATATTTGGATTCCATCAAACCATTGCTAACCTGGAATGAAAAATTGACTAAAGAATCCAAGATAGGTTCCAATTTGAATCATGAATTGTTAACAAATCTTCAAGTCAAACAACATCAGTTAGAACAAATGACAATTCCACCACTTGAACAGTGGAAGTTGCTAGAAAAGGTGTTGCAGTGATTTAATTTTTGATAATTAATATGAGTTTCCAAGTTCCAACTCAGCTCTGTGTAGAGTTGTCTTTGAGCAATATTTTCCATTGCCAATGCCTCTATGTATTCCTTCATGTGATAATCTATAAAAAAGCTCAAATTCAAACTTCAGTAATGTGTTGATGTTCAGTTATCTGTATTATTTATTTTATCATTTGAAGAAAAAGTCTGGTAGTGGTTTCAACTACTAGATACACATTAAACGATTGTTGATGTTCATTGTTGTATATGCTACTAATACTATTGTTAATATGTTGTTTAGCATTGAGCTGAGTGATGAATCCTTGATTACATGTTCAAGTTTTAATTTTAATACAATTAAATTATGAACTATAAGGTGATTTGAACTAGCTGGTCCTTGAGACCTTAATATTTCCCACTTGTTGTTTCCATAATGCTAGCTCTGCTTCAAGTTCAACAACCTTTTTCTGACTCTTATTATATTCATCAATCATCAATAAGCTCATTATACTTCTTGTTATCCATAACTTTTAAATGAGTGTCAGCAATTTTAAACTTCCCCTACTTTGGTCTTTTGGGTCTGTTATCTCATTGCATTTGCAATGCCTTGTTTATTTCTCTTGGTGAATGCTCAAAGTCACGGTTCTTGTGATTTTCCTAACCTTTTTTGCTAGTCCTCCAATTTTTCTAACCTTGTCACGGATTTCTAAATTTTCATAACTTCTCGATTCCCTGACTTGGTTCACTTTGTTGAGTTGCAAGTCTTTGTTGGTCATCTTTGTAGTCGGTGGAGGATGAGAGAGTTATTTCAATATAGAAAGACAATGGTGAAGTTCATGCATACACAATATTTGAGTTATGGTGTGTGGATTTATTCTGCTTTTTTTGAGTAGTTTTCCAGTGGATTATCTATTATTGGAATGATAAATTTTTGGTTAGTTTCATTATTGTGGTTATTATCACTCAAAGTCACGGTTTTGGTGCTTTTCCTAACCTTAGTCGCTAGTCCTCTGAGTTTTATAACCTTGTCGCAGAGTTCTAACGTTTCATAACTTCTCGATTCCCTGACTTGGTTCAGTTTGTTGAGTTTCAAGTATTTGTTGGTCATCTTTGTAGTCGATGAGTCGGAGGTTTCCAAAACTTTGAAACTTCCAACGTTGGTTCTAAGGTTCCAAGTTTTAGCGACCACACGACATTATGTAATATGGACTTATCTTGGATTTCAAAGGTGTTGTCATCTCATTGAATGCTATGTACAAACTAACCTTGAGTTGTCTTTTCAGTAATTTCAAAAAGCATGCTCATTTAAAGGATATCTTTTTGAGGAATGAAATTGAATGCTGCATTTAATGCACGTCCTATCAAAATAATGGTATAAGTGGGTGGTGAAGTTTTACTCAGACATTTATCCTGGATTCTCATTCTTTTCTAATTCTAGTACTTCTCAAGTGCAAACATTCTATCTCCGCGAATTTGCACTCATGAAGAGTGGAATTCAAAATGACTGGTCTAGTGTAAGGGACACTAAAATTGGGCATGTCAATTTGGAGGAGTTTTTGGTGTGCCTGGAGCAAAGGGAGAGAACAACACTGGAAGATAAAGTTATGCAGAGTAGTTTGGCACATGTGGGAGGTTTTCCTAGGGCTATACAAAGTGTCGACCTGGTGATTGCATGCGCAAGGGGCTACATTCCAAAGACTCGGGAAATTAGAGCTGTGAATGGGTCAGTCATCGCAAGAATTACTCCTGAAGTCATTTCCCACACATTAAGCATTCCAGAGAGGGAAACTGTAGAGGAAATGTCTGTAGCTATTGGTGACGAGTTTTTCAAAATGAATGAGGAATGGTGCAAAAATTTCATTGCGAGGAATTGGTTGAAGTCCGAGAAAAAGGGTAAGTATCAGTTGCCCACAAAGCTTAAAAGGGTTCATTTTAAGGATGAAATTTCAGATGCTACCACCATGCTACATCATGTGGATGGTAATGCATATTTGAACTCTTTTGAATTTTGGATGTGTCATTTTATTTTGTTGATTTGTAGTAAAAATAAATTCATTGACTGGGTTGAGATTATTTGTTATCATTTAAATGAGCAATTGATAAATTTTTGGGGAACTGTTTCCTTCCACATGTGCTCATACCTAGTTTACATTCTAGCCAGTCAACAAAAAGGTCTCTGACATCGGACACACTTGTGTATAAAACTTTTCCACAGCTCACTAAGGAGGTTGGAATAAGGAATTTTTTCCACGTCAATGACACATTTCTAATGGAAATTATGAGAAAAATTGATGGAAAACCTGAGCTTAGGGTTTCACCTAAAGCGACTGCTCTGGTATTGAGGTTTGGAAGTTTCTACATTCGGTTCAACAAATTTACTTATCTTAGAATTGGAGGTTTTGAGAAGGCTCCACTGAAATTGCCCCGTTACCCAAGTGATTTACTGGTTTTTCTTGAATTTTTTCAGAAGATGGTCATTGTAAATGTTAAATATTCAAACATGGGAAAGAAGGGGTATGATTTTCCATTATCCATGCCTTCATTTTCTTACAAAAGTAATAATATTGCTAGGGGTGTGCAGAAAGCCCTAAATGAATTCAATTTTCAATGTTTTCCCATGAGAACTAATTTTGATACCAAGGGTTATGTTAAGTAGAATTTGTATGGAGCTAGCAGCTATGAACATCACCCTGATATTGAATATTTTTGGGAAGACTGTACAGATGAAGGTGAGGTGTATAGAAGAAATTTCATGAGATTGACCCTAAGGCAAATACAAGGTTTTGGTATTTCTTTCAATATTCTAGAAGATGCACAAGAAGACTCGGTGATCATTGATCCTGAATATCGATCCCCTGATGGTAAGCCCTTGTACAAAATTAATTGGTTAGAGGATGAAGTTTCAGACTTAATGGTCCTTTTTTCCCTTGTTTTGAGAAGAACTCAGAAAATGGTGCCAAAGTGCGGGTTCTCCCCATGAGCAAAGAGTTTCACAAAGAAAAGAGCAAGGGACTGTATAGGCCTTTGGAATAAATATATCAGTTGGAAAGTAGTCATTTAGGTCGTCTAGCACTAGCTCACAGTCAGGAGGAGATGGCGAGAAGCCAAAAGACACTGGGGCCAAGCTAAAATCAAATTGTGAATAGGATAGTGCACCCTCGGTACCTAAGAAAATGGCTAGTCAAGAAAAGCCAATGACTACATACTCTGAGGGAATGTTTCAACAAATAATTGATGATAATTATTTTCCCACATTCTTTGAAGTTCCCACTTCTCCACTATGAGATACTTCTATTTCTGTTCAATCAATTGAAAAAACTATTTTTGTTCAATCAACTGAAAAAACTGTTTTTGTTCAATCAACTAAAAAAAGAAGAAAATGTAAGTGTTGTAAACTTAGAGACACTAGATTCGTGCCAGTGGCATCTTCCCCACCATGGTTAAAGAATGCATTCGAGAAGAAAAGAAAGAGTATTCCTACAATGACAATTGCAGTAGAAACAATTGTCATGTTGTAGGGTCACCAAAAGCCCAAAAAGGCTAAGAGGATGTCATGAATTGTCACTGATTCCACTACTAGGCATCAACTGTTGGAGATTTCTGATCCACAAAAGGACCTAAACAAAAATGAGATAACAGAAGTCGACTAAAAGGTTAGTCATGTTGATATGGTGCCATCTACTTTAGAAGGTGATATATATCATGTCGATTACTCTGTTAATGCATTGATCAAAAGAGAAAAATAACTAAAAAAGGAGAACCTTCAGATGAAATCTCATAATCTTTCTTTAAGAAATTTTATTTCAACAATTGTGACTCCAACTATTGAGGAAGCCTCAAGCTCAAATGTTCGAGGTATTGATTCTGACACTATGCAATAGGTCAGAAAAAATTTACGTTATGCTAAAGCTTCCAACGAATGGATAGAAGGGATTTATCAGGATGGTGTTTTCCACATTACTAAATTTAGGAAATTGTTTGTTAATGTGTCTGATAAAAGAAATGAACTAGTAGGTGAGCTCCAACATATCAGGAGAGAACATAATAGCACATTTTTTCTTTCAAAGGAAACTGAAGAATTAGTCTCCATGGAGTACTTTTTGTTAATAAGAGAAAAATTGGTGGATGACCCTAAAGAAATTGATCCTAGTTGGTATGATTCATTGGAGTGGAAATTGATAGTATATGAAGATTATATCAAGGAAATCAATAGTGTTAGAAAAATACTTTGAGATATTGGTGTAGATTAAGGACAACTTCAATGCTCTTGAAGTGGACCTCACGGATGGGTTTGATGAAAATGTACTAGATCTTGCAGACATATTGAGGGAATTTAAAGAGGTGTATCATAGAGAAGTAATTGATCCTGAGACATCCACTGCAAACTCCTTCAAAAAATTGAGTAAGTTATAGACCTATATGAGTGCATATAAGTCAGAAAGTGAGAAAATCTATGAAATGCTAGCTGAGTCGAACCATGTACTTTCAAGATGGAGGAAAAGGCTACAAATCACCACAACTCCAGGAAGCAAAAACATCACCTCAATTGTCACCAAGTGCCGAGAATATAGGCAAAGAGTAAAGGCACAGGAGGCTATACTGAAGGAGTAGGAGGTGGAAATAATTGAAAGTGAAAGAGTTGGTGCTGGGAGTGGGACTGTTTAGTTTTTAGTTTTTATGCTATTTTCTTTAATTTGGCTCTCTTGATACTTCAAAAACTTTTTATTTTAATTTCTAAAACAGTTGTCTTCAAGAAACCGTTATCAAGACAAAAAAAACTCTACTATTTTTACTGCTTTTTTGTTATTTCAATATAGAAAGACAATGGTGAAGTTCATGCATACGTAATATTTGAGTTATGGTGTGTGGATTTATTATGCTTTTTTTGAGTAGTTTTCTAGAGGATTGTCTATTATTGGAATGATAGATTTTTTGTTAGTTTCATTGTTGTGGAATGTTTATCTATGAATAAATATTTTATGGTGATGGATGGGTAAGGATTTCTTAGTATAATTTAGGTGATTTAGTAGTTTAAGCTTTTATTGTTTAAGTTGTGTGGATGACTTTATAAGTTATTTATGTTGAATTGTTAGCTTTTGTTAGCTTATAAGTTATGGATGTTGAACTTTTAGCTTATGTTCAAGGAATGGATTAATATTCCTTTCATTTATTTATCAAAGATTGTGTGAATGGAAATGCAATAGGAATTTATTTAAGTAGTGTGATAAGTGTTGTTCTTTAAAAATGATGCAAAATCACATATCAAATTCAATACCATGGAATACAATATCAAATATCAAATATCATAATTTCATGGAATACAATATAAAATATCATCAACTACAATTTGGAACAATGGAAATTGATTCATGAATCATGAAGTGCAGTATAAATACCTAAAAGTTGCTAATTATCTTCCATTTCCCAAATGAAGTTAGGGTCCTCAACTGACGTTCATCTTGAGATAAAGTAAGAGTCGTCTTGATTTTGAGTTTTCTCTTCATTTTCTTCGGCCTGTGTCTCAAATTCAACATTCATTGTGTTATTTTTATCAATGTCATTTGTCCCAGTCCCACTGCCACTGCCAATGCCAACAGTACCAGCCTTTGGAATTGGAGTGTTGCACAACCTGGTCCCTCTTCTTTCACATGTATGGACCTCCAGATTGTGAGTGCCCTTTCAAAAGGAAAATTAAAGACATTATAGACAGTTCCTTTCATCCTCAAGCAATTTTCCAAATTCTTATCTAATTTGTTTCATAACTTTGATTTCAAAATCCTTAATGTACTAAAAACTCTCTCATCCTCCACCGACCCCAATATCATTCTTTGACATAAATCAGCAAGTTTGAAATATTTTGGTTTTGAATCATGCAATATTTCACTTTGACCCAAGTTTGTCCAAACCTTTTTTATTGATCCTGATTCAAAGGCCTTGTCCACACCCATGGATTTATACTGGTCCCTCATAGTTGTTGCAAAACTCTTAGATTGTTTTCTAAGCCTAGCTTCATTTAAAATTCCTTCTATTTTCTACTCTTTGTATGTTACAGTTATTGAAAATTATTCAATCAAGATTTTTACTTGATCATGAAAATATTTTGGGTTATCTCGGTTTTCCCAAAATTGAGGATTCACAATACCCATGGCTTAAAGTATTTTATGTTGAGGGAATCTTTCACAAATCTCTGAGGAAAGATATTTTGCAATTTCCTTCAAATTATCACTAAAAAATTTAACAATGCCTTTAAAATCTTCCTCGTTAATAGCTACTTCTCTAGTAGAGCTCTTGGCTATCTTACAATGGTACATTTGTATCTCATATCCACGTACACAGATACATAAGTGTCTACTTGCATTAAACTATAAATAATTATCAGGATCATTCAAATCAGTAATTTTCCACCACATGAAATAATTTGGGCCTTCTTGTGTTAGATATGGATATAGATGATTGAGGGCAGGGCATGTATGTTTATGTAGATTGGAATATTCATTAATATACATAGTTTTGTCTTGGGATTTCTTCACAAGATTGTTCATCACATCTAACATGGGGAGAAGACTAGCTAAAGTCAAGAGCGTCTCTATATCGCTTAACCTATCTAAGAGGTCAGGAGCTTCAATGTCTACTGTGCTATGATTTTATTACATCACTCCAATCAAGGATTGATATTATGAAAGAACTCATTGCCGTTGGTCCATGCAAGGAGATCAATCTGGTATCGAAATCCTTGAGAAGCTTGTTTCTTGGTGTTATTCCCTAAGCAAAATTTTGAAATTCTACAAAACGTTCAAGACTTCGGCAGAAGTATGTGTGGATCTCATGGACTAGATTTTCAACTTTTGATACTGTAGGAAACTTGCCTACAATTTTGAATGCTAAATTCATTATGTGGGCCATGCAGTGAATGCCAAGCATGTATGGTGCACAAGTAGTTTGTAACTTTGTGCAAACATTAGTCCTTTGACCTTGCATCACTGCAACTCCATTAGCTCCTACATACACCAACTTTTTTTGCAATTGTCAACTCATCCATACCTGCAATTTCATTCAAAGATTTCTTGACTAGTTCAAATAGATTTTGTGATGTTGAATTTTCCTTCATTTTATGAACACAAAGAAGATGAGCTTGGAGAACATGTTGTTTTACAGTATACAAATGCATACAAACCCAAGAAGTATTGTCTATTGCAGTAACTTCATCTAAAGATAATGAAATGAAATTTGACTCTTTTACTTTATCCTTTAAACCTTCCTTTCCATTGTAGCAAGATAGTTTTTCCATTCCCATCAAGCGTTTAATGACCAATGTGAGTAGGGATAGTGAGGAACATTCAAATAAGATAATAAACTAGAATATTCTAGGTAGTCTGTCATAGGACGCCCTCTGGACACAATATGAAAAACAACACTCATCTAAACAGTTTTTGACAGATTTGTTGCTTGCATTACTTTTCCAAATTGAGCCTCAAGTGTACCTTTACATGCAACAAGCTTCGACATTCTTTGGTCATGTTCTTCATAATCTGCGACATACCTAACATGAAGAAATTCTTCCTTTGATTTCCATCGTATGACAGATTGTTCATTTTCGTCTATGATTTTTTTTCATAAACTTTACCGATATGCTTTTCTATAGTGTCAATCTTTAGCTGCAACATCTTGTCTCTTCCATGTTTCCAACTACAAATCGTACATTTGGCCAATGTTTCACTTTCAATATTGTTTGCTTTCCCCAATGGTACAATGAATGGGTACTTTGACAACCAACCAAGTTGAAAATTCCTTGTTATTTCCCACTCGCGCCCCATTTTTTATTTATTTTTCCTTTTCTTGTTACCAACATCATCCTCATCCAAGTCAATTATCTCATTCTGGCTAACCAGGTATCCCTTGGAACATCTTCTGCGGTATTTCCATCCTCATTTGATACATTTTTATTTAAGTCAATGACAATCTCAACTTGACCTTCCGGTGGTAGTGAGGTATTGTGAATGCCTTCTTCATTAATATTTGGTGGAAGAGTTGATGATGTAGCTCCATCTTGATCTAATGGATCAGAAGCTTTGGAAATTCAAAAGTAAGACTGTATGGTACATCTAAGTTTTAGGCATTTTGATGGGCTCCCAATCTCTTCACCACCCCGAGGAGTGGCAAGAGCCTTACCCTTGCTGCTCGAGTCGCTCTACATATTGATCTCTCACTTCTAATAAAAACTAGAAAAAAATATCTTCTTGTTTAAGAAGGATGAAGAATATAGATCCCATTCCCTACTCAATATCATCTTTAAGACTAAAGTAAGAATGGAAAAGAGATAAAGAAAACTTATTAATATAACTAATAACACTATGAAGAAATGATCACTCACCTTTAAGTCTACATTTTTGACTTTCGCTAACTTCCGAATCAAGAAGTAGAACCTCAAAACTAAACAAAATGTGTAAGAATAAATGACACTTTCGATTGTATTTATATCAATCCATGATTCCATATTTGGCGAATTCTACCAGATTTTTAAATGGTATGTTAAAAATTTGGTGAATCCTGCGTGCTTATACAATGATACGTTGTAATTTTCAAGGAAAAATGTGTCCTCAAATGTAATTATTTTTTAATGTTATTGGTGAAATAGGTCCTCATAAGCAACTATTTATAAATTTGAAGTGGCGAAATGGGTCTTCACAAACAACTATTTGTAAATTTTAATTGGCAAAATGGGTCCTCATACAATGTTGTTTTAATAGTATTGGTGAATATGTAGGCGTTTTATTAAATGCTTCTAGGATTCTAGGTGAAAATATTAGTCAGTCCATTTGAAATGCATAGTTTGTTATGGAAAATATGTTGCTTAAATATGCCTCATAAAAAAAATTCATTGGAAAATGGACATGCATTGGACCTATAGTTCATAAAATTCGAACAATTTGGACACCCTGTTGGGTGCGATTAATTCGCCAATTTCAACTTGGCCGATTTCTATAATTCGCCAATTGGCAATGATTCACCACTAAATTTTTCCCTGGATGGAAGCTATGGAGATTCGGAAAGGTATGACAATGCTATATCTTTTTTTATGAGAGAGGTTGTAGAAAAATATGGTTGTTGTGACACAAATAGATGGGTACATTTTGGAGAGTGCATGGACATACTCAAAAAGTGAGAAAAGTCACGTGATACAAAAAAAATTTACAACCAAAGTGAAATTTATACACATTATGGAGGATTGACAGAAACAAAAAGTTTCTCAAAATGAAGGATAAATCAGATGCAAAGGTTGAAATCCCATGATAAAGAAGTTTCAAATTTTACATAAAAAAATAAGAAGTTGCATGACCATAAGGTGGTCATGTCATTTTCAACAGTATTTCAACTTCCAAAATCAATGATAACTTTGTAAGCCTGAGGGTACAAAGGTAAAAGATAATATCCAATCGATGGGAGATGCAGCTTTCTTCATGCTAGTATTTCATCAACATTGTAGTGATATTTCTTCTAATATTATCAAACCTCTAATGTTATTGTCACAATAGTTAAATTCTTCGACTCTATGAATTTTACCTCAAATGGGATGTGAATAGAGGAAGCAACAATACACCCAAACAATTGGAATTTTGACTTTATGAACCTAAGAAAATGTAAAAAAAAAGTGAAAATTTTGAACATTTAAGACATCCAAATTGTGAATAAAGGCCTACAAAAATAGAATCCACTCCAAAGGCATATGACGCATACTTCATGAAAATGTATGCTTTCCTCAAATCTATGGAAAACCTCTTTACTATTTGTAATTATTCATTTCACTTCTTCTTTAGATGGAGTCAATATGAACATGATTACTAAGACAAAAAAATGATTACCGATTCTTCTATGAGAATAATCCCATCAAATATGCCTTTTGTCTTCATTTACAATCATCACCATGATAGAAGGTTTTATCCTATTTTTTATTTTGATTTAGAAATCTAGGTTGAAGATCCATTGAAGAGAAAGATTGGAGAAAAGTTGTCAAAGTTGTCATCTACATTGCAAGATCACGAAAAGTCATCTACAGAGTAGAATTCAGTATTTCAGACTCAAAGATCGGGATGGAGAGAAGCTACAGTAGATCATTAGAGTATATCATAGTTTCATATCAACCCTAATACTGGGACTAAATCACCACTTGTGGCGTATGAGTCCCAGTATACCAGATTTCAAGCATTTCATGTAGTTCCTAGTTTAGTAGTTTCAGATTCCAGTTTTGGCCCAACACCCTAAACTAGGACTAAATCGCCTCTATTGACATATGATTCCTAGTATTATTTAAAAGTTAGATTTTGTATGTTTTTATACCTTGTTCCAAGCCTCTTCATCTTTCTATGCACACCTTTGTTTATCTCCAGTTTATTATTCTGATTTGAGTTCATTTTCTAGGTCATATCATTAGGTTTTGCATGTCATCGAAATTTCTTGTCTTTCTAATCCTTTTCTTGGTGGTGAACTCCCTTATTGTCTTTAATCACACCCTAGGATACCTTATTGCATATCTCTTTCCTTAATTCCATCCCTAGATTGAGATCTCTAAGGTTTCCTTTAATGAAACTTGAAGGAAATAGCTGGAAAGGTCCTAAAACCCTACCTTTGTGTTCCATCTCCTAAAAGGTTGATCAACCCCTTTATTTTCCTTCATTTCATTTTGGTGAACCTGAAATGAAGGAACGTGTATTCTTATGGCTTCCCAAAGTGATTCATCATCTCTATATTTCATTTATGTGTAAACAAGATTCACCAAAATGAAATCAAAATGAGATCTCCCAAAGTGAGTCATCATCTCCCATAATGAGTCTTCATTTCAAGGAGGAACCCAAATTCCTCCTCTCACAACCATTGCCTTTATTCTTACCTATACCAACCCTCAAGTTGCAACAAAGATGCAACCTACTAGGAATCTCAAATTCCTACCTTGGGTATTTTTGCTAGCATTCCTAGCACCTTTGTGGAATTACACGTCATATCTCCAACCACTTTACCTCCCTTAAGAATTCCATTCACTTCCCCCTCAAACACATATACACTTCCACCATATTCACCTCCATATCAAAATACAACCAATGAAGCCATCCTTAACCAACTCTTGCAAAATGTTTCATCCCTTCAAAAGAAAATTTCCACCATAAACCAAAATAAAAATGGCCAACCTGCATACTATGTCAAAGGAAATCCCTTATCCTTGGAGATATTAAGAATGTCGATACCACAAGGTCTAGAGATTGCTAGGTTTGAGATATATGGGGGGGAAAAAGATCCTTCCTGTAGACATCCAAATTTGTCCACTCCCATATGGTCAAATCCACCTCTTCTATCTGTTTATTTCATCAATATTAATTAAATAACATATTTAATTAATATTTCCCCTTTCCATAAGGTTCCTAAAGTATTTAATTATAAATTTAAATACTTTATCTTTCATCCTTTCTCTAAATTAAATAAATACATCAATTCATTTAATTTGGTCATTTAGCCTTTTTGGAATTTAAATCAATTTTAAATTCCTCTTTTTCTCCCTCCTTGTCACATCCTCCATAACCTTCTTCTAATCTGGATTAGTTTAATTAATCCATGATTAGGATGTGCACACCTTTAATCAGGATTAATGTCACATCCTTCACATCTTCCAACTTGCTTCTAATCTTCCATTAATCTTCTTAATCACCTGTTTGCACAACTTTAATTTAATCCCCTTTCTACATCTAGCATACCTTTTTGGTCAACCTTCAAAAATTCCACATTTAGCCTAGAGCCTTTTCCCATGTGAATTAAAAATTCACATTTATCCCTCTAAGACTCTCCTCTTCCCCATGCAAGTTGTTAGGAGTTCTAGAACTCCTCACTTGTCACATCACTCACATGAAGACAAGTACTTACCTTTTTGAGAACCTTGTTTTATCTCCAAGGTACTCCCAATCATGTGAATTTAAAATTCACATTTATTTCCCCAACCATTTCTCTTTTCCCCATGGATATTTTTGAGGAATACTAAAATTCCTCATATGTCACTTTCCTCCCATATGGAACCAAGAATTTTTTTTTAAAGGAAATCTTCTCCCAATCTCAAGGTACTTGCAAGTAGCTTCACCTCACATGTCCCTTTTCCAACTTACTTGTCCTTGTGACATCTCATCCTCTACATGGCAAGATGTGAGGGCTTGTGAATTCTCAACTCACCACAACCCTTCATCTTTCCCATGTTGGAAAAATCTTGACCATCCATTTGTCTAGAGATTCTTCCCTTAAAATGGAAGATTTTCTCTCATTCAAACATAACTTGCATTCTCATTTTCAAGCTAAAACTCTCACACTTGCATTTTCCTTCACAATCACCATTGTTGCACTCTTGAAGCTCATATTGCATACACTTTCATACATCAATCCAACTACCCACATCCTTCATTGCATTCCACATCAAATTTACATCACTTTGCATGTCATTTTAGTCCATTTTTCCATCAAGGAGCACACATAACATGAACTATCGAAGGGCCAACCAAGGAGTAATTCATACAAGGTATAAATATGTTGTTTTCCATCTTTATTTTGTTTGAGTTTAACGTATCCCAATCTTGAGGTGTTGAAGTGTTACTTTCTTTTGCATTCTGTTTTGCATCATTTAGGATAGGTAGATAACGTTGCTCACATTTCTGGAACGCTCGGTGGGACCCACAAATAGGTCTTTTAATTTTCACATTTGTTATTGTTTGATATCTCGCAGGTTCAGGTTACACAAAGGTGACTCCACAAAAAAAAGGGGAGACTTTGCCCTAAATAGGGGTGACCTTGCCCTAGGATAGGCGAACCTGCCCCAAGACAGGTGACCCCAACTTGAACAGAGGCGACCTCGCCTTGCAGAGTCGCCCATATGAGAGACAACAACAAAATTTACTCCCTATTTTCTGCACAAAGGCAAACCTTCCCTAAATAGGGGCAAACCTACCCTAATAGGGGCAAACCTAACCTAAAAAGAGGCATCTATGAGGCAAAACAGTGGTTTAAAATTCATTTTCAAAGTCTATTTTTTGTATCTTTGGTTAATATTGACCTCCTAACTCGTACTGTTGGTGATTGTGCTAGTTTTTACTAACATTTATGCAACTTGTTTCACACTTTTTGAAGACCGAAAGATAAAACTTCTAACATATTTGCTGCAGGATGAACGGGCCCAGTTATTAATTAGATAGTTTGTCTTCCATTTTTTCATGCTACTTAGGCACATAGTTTTAAGTACGGGGAGTCAAATATATTGTGTGTTGTGTTTGTAAAGTAAGCTATTGATGTATCCAATCCCCTTGCACCATTTGGCGAGCCTGGGTGATGAGAAATTGTAGCTTACTTAGTCCTTTTTGTTGTCCACGGGGCACTACACCATTTAAGCTTTCCCCTTGCACTTCGTGTGAGTCTAGGGAGTAGCTGAAAATGGTTAGTGTTCTCTTTTCAGTGGGACCTGCTAGGGGATTTCATCACCCCAAGGGACGATCTCAACCACATGTACCAATGGGGTATACAAAGGGGGTAGAGCCAAAGCTGTACCCCAATCTAGTCACATCATGTTTGGTGGAGCACCAAAGCTAGGGTGATGCCTAGATAAGACATGAAGAGTTGTTCTAAGCCTTCAGTATCTCGTTGGGGTTCCCAACTCTCACTTGTAGACGATCCGGTGTTCACGATTGTGCCTCACGTACTGTGCATATATCGAGGACTCCCTAGTTTTCCTTGTTCAGCCTAGTTAGAGGACCATGTTGGCCACACCCTTCAAACAAATCTTAGAATTGTGTTGTTTGAACTATCTTTTTTGTGTGAAATTAGTGAATTTTTTTTTAGTCAACTCAGCCTTACCTTCTGCTTGTTGTTTGTTATGTTTTTGGTCCTTTTCCATATTCGTTTTCAGCTAAGTCAAGTTTAGATTTGTTGAAAGAGGTGACCCTGCCCTGAACAGGGATGATCGTGCCTTCTATCTTAGTCATTCCTTAACCTGTTTCTGTTAGAATTGTCTATCTTTTACTAAATAGGTGACCTTGCTCTCAACAAGGGTGACCCTGACCCCAAATTGGGTGAACCTACCCCAAGTTAGGTGACCCTACCCCAAGTTGGGTGAACCTTCCCCAAGTTGGGCAATTTTGCACCTTAAACAACCAGTTTTTCCTTTTGTTCAATCATTTCGAGCACCAGTTTGCCCGTTCTGAGCACCCGTTTGCCCGTTCTGACCATCTATTTCCTCATTCTGAGAATCTGCTTGCTCGTTCCAAGCACCTATTTTCCTATTTCAAGTACCTGTTTTCCCATTCTGACCATCTGTTTCCTCGTTCTGAGTATCTGTTTGCCCATTCTAACCATTTGTTTCCTCATTCCGAATACCCGTTTTCCTGTTCTGACCATCTATTTCCTCCTTTTGAGTATTCGTTAACCCATTCCAAGCATCCATTTCCCCATTATGAGCATCCATTTTCCCATCTTTACCATCCGTTTCCTCATTCCGAGTATCCATTTACTCGTTTCGAGCATCAGTTTCCCTATTCTAAACATTTGTTTCCTTGTTCTGAGCATCTGTTTGCCCATTCTGAGCCTCTATTTCCCCATTCTAAGCATCTATTTCCCTGTTTTGATAGTCTATTTTATCCTCTTTTTTGATTTAGACAAGTCTGAAAGTTAAGTTGGGCGATCCTGACCTAAACTTGGGCGACCTTGACCTCAACTTGGGCGACCTTGACCTAAACTTGGGCAACCTTGACCTAAACTTGGGTGACCTTGACCTTAACTTGGGTGACCTTGACCTTCAATTGGGTGACCCTGACTTTCAGTTGGGTGACCTTGACCTAAACTTGGGTGACCTTGACCTCCAATTAGGTGACCCTGACCTCCAATTGAGCGACTTTGACCTAAAGTTGGGCAAACCTGACCTCCAGATAGGTGAACCTAACCTCCAGATAGGAGACCTTGACCTTAAGTTGGGTGAACCTGACCTCTAGTTGGGTGAACCTGACCTCTATTTGGGTGACCTTGAACTTTAGTTGGGCGACCTTGCCCCCTAGTTGGGCGATCATGCACCTTGGTTAGACGATTCCAATCTTTATCCAACCATTTTGCATCTTTCGTTCACCTGAAACTTGCATCTACATTCTCCAAAGTTCATTTGTTCTTCTGAATCATATAGGTACATCATAAAGCATCTCTAGGTTGCATATCCCTCATCTTTTTCTCAATCCAAATCCTCTAAACTTCCTTTGAAGTCATTATCCAAATTGACATAGGTGTCTGAAATCGATCGTTATCCTACAACGTTTGCTTAGGATCACCATCTGTCTTGAGTCAGTCATCATCATTCAGCCCAATCAATCCAATTCCATCTCAAGTTGGATTCAGTGCCGCAATCATCTACCTATCCTTAATCTGATCAATCAGCACCTTAAGTCACCTAGGGTGATCTATGAACTTGGTTTAGAATCCCTTGCATCATCCAATCTCATCCAATCATCTAATCTTATCAATTGATTCATTAATCAATCTTATCTAATCTAATCCAAATCATCCCTATCCAATCATCCAATCTATCAATCTAATCCGATCTCATCCTTATCAAATCATCCAATCAATTGATCCATTATCCAATCAAATCAATTCTTTAATCGTCATTTAGGCATTGCATCGTAGAATTTAGCCTCATCTTAGTTCACATAGTAGTTTTGCATTTTCATGCCCATTCATACTTGATCACAAGCCAAGAAACAAATGGTAGAACAACAAGCCCAAGGATCCCAGCTGAATATCCCACAAGATCCCAATAACATTGCAAATACCACACAAGATCCCAATAATGGTGCAAATATCCCTCAAGATCCCCATAATGGTGCATCGTAACAGTTCAACACTGACATCCAAAACACCTCACCGCCTAGAGACAAAAACATGGTCAATCAGCCTGAGGTCATAGTCAACGAATACCTTATCAATCTCGCTAATGTTCAGATGACGGATCGCCTCGTCAATGAGCGTGGGGATAAGATTCTTGCTACTCTAATCATGAAAGGAGTCAAACCACCACCCAATTTCAATATGTCACAATATACCGGCACCCAGTCCCTTCTTGCATCACAAGATCGACAGACCTTGCAAAATGTTTTAGGAAATTCATATGTTCCCAAAGGTGCACCTATAGAGAATTGTTATCATCCTGAGTTCAGAAATGTTGTGATACAGCAAGTTGCCAATTATCCCCGCCTCCCATTCCTAGCCTCTACGACACCACCTGAGCCTAATGAATCATGTGCCTATGGCATGCCACAAAACATTTCATCTACTCCACTCCCACCGCAAAATCCTAGTCAACCACCTGTCAATTCCAGGGGCACTCCAATCCTTGCATTGATGCCACCTCCAGGACCTGCATCTGCTGGCAGTCTACCACCATAGCCTCAAGGTAATATCCCTATGTTTTAGTAGCCTCCCATTAATCCTCATCAATCTGTTGTTATGCAAGCACCACCGCAATACACCTTTGTTACCTCGCAAGCACCACCACATGTTATTGTCGCTACTATCCCATCTCAACCAACTCATCAACAAACTCCACAAAAAAGTGTTACAATCCTACAATAGAACGCCACCATTCCACAGCAAAGCGTTATGATTCTGTAACAACACACTACTATTCCTACACAATCCCCACATCAAGTCACACAAACTGCATCACAACCGCCACAACTGCCCCATGGTGCTTCTGAAGTAGTCTCACAACATCAAGTCCCATCTTTCCCACTTTATCAATAGTCGCCACAGTAGCAACATGGACCCCAACATATGCACATTCATATGCAATCGTAGCGCAATTCTCTAACACAATATCTCTACCATCCATCTAGCACGTACACTGATTATGCTACTACATCCAATCCTAATGCAAATGTCCATGTGGCCTCCTAGAATCCACCATAGACTCAACCACCACTTTACACTAATCCTCCACAATCACATACAAATCCCTACCAACAGTCATCTAATCCACATCCACCTCCATATGTCATGCAACAACCCAAAGTTGTGTACAATTATCAATCCAATCCATACTACCCTCAACAACAACCTTCATACCAACAAGGTGCTTCATCCACATCCTACACGCAACAACAACCACCGTATCAACATGGTGCTCAATCAACCTCCCACTATAAGCAACCGCCGCCTTACCAAGAAGGGGATTCCATGTCATCATACTATCAAGCTACTATGCAATACCAAGAGGGTACTCCATCCACTTCATACTATCAACAAAAACCACCATACCAATAAGTAGCTTCAACCTCTTACCATCAAAATCTATCATATCTGCCTTACGTCAATCCACAATCCACTTACGTCAATCAATACCAACAAACATCTCCATATATACCTCAACCTGCTTATGATCCAACTGCTTCAGCACCATCCTCATCATATCAGTAGTATCCTCCACACAATTAGCCTAACCCATCCAATCTGACTCCTGCAACGCCTATCAATAAAGACTTGGAAGAAGTCAAAGCTACGTTAAAGGACTTACAAGAAGGGGCCGATAAATAATCGTTCAAGTTTGAGGATATTTTTCCTTACCCATTTGATCCTTCAATCTCATTGGTTCCTTTCTCGAAGCATTTCGAAATGCCAAAATTTGATAAGTATAAAGGAACCAAAGATCCCAAGGCTCAACTTCAAGAGTTTTATGCCCACTGTCAAGAAGTCATGCATAATGACAATTGCCTCATTAGATTGTTTCCTAGGAGTTTATAGGGAATAGCTCTTGACTGGTTCATGGGTCTCGAGAAAATATCTATCAAGTCCTTCACATAGCTTTCAGAAGAGTTTGTCTCCCACTTCTCCTTTAATCTAGAGAAGGATATCGACACGTTAGATCTCCTAAAGGAAAAGTAGCGGGAGGGAGAAACCTTTGCAAGCTATCTTCAAAGATGGAAAGCCTTAGCTAGTCACATGAAATCCTCTCTAAGGGAAAAGGATATGGTCACCTTGATCATTGAAAACTCTCATCCAGATATGTCTCACAACTTCAGACTCCATTGTGTTACAACCTTCGAAACAATAGTTCAGAAAGGTCCTATTCTTGAGAGGGCCCTTATCGCCAAAGGGCTAGTCAAAATATTTAACTCTGACAGAAGTCATCCGGGGACAAGCCTCGTTATTGGAATAAAAACAAAAACATTTTCAATGATGGTGTTACTAACACCAAACATGTCCAAGTGGCTAACGCTTCGTAGAAGCCGCAATATCCCCCTCAATAGTCGAATCCTCATACTATATCAGTACCACAGGGGGCACCTCATCCTAACCAAAAATTCAATCAGAATAACTAGGGGAATGGAAAATGTCAATTTACTCAACTATTGGAACCCCTAAGTGCTATGTTTCATAGGCTCCTTCAAGCTAATTACCCGATTACATATCCTCTGACCAAGCCACCTGATGAATCCAAGCCTAAACCATTCTGGTTTAAAGAAAATGAATATTGTGAGTTCCACAAGATTAAAGGGAATACATTGAATAAGTGTCAAACTCTGAAAACGTACATCCAGGATCTCATAGATCAAGGTGACATACATGTGGATGCCAACATGACACCTTCGTCCAATGCTAAATTACAAATATATCAGAATGCTTTCCTGAACCATAACCAAGGTCCTAGCACATCAAACACCAACCCAGGGCCTAGTAACAACAATAATCAGGATAACACCACAAACAACATCAGTTATAAGAATATATCATTCAATTATCAGGTTATCGTCATGCACATTGAGCAAGTAGAACCACGTAAAAATTAAGGATCCACAATGTGTTGTTACCACCCATCGAACCTGCATCACAGTCCTTGAAGCCTCCGCATCCACCCAGCCGCAGCCTGTGAGTTCTCAATATAATATTCTTGACCATCTTGGAAAGACTTCGACACAGATATCCATTTTGGATTTGCTTAAGTCTTCTCCCGCACACCAAGAAATCCTAAATAAGGCCTTACAGGACACCCAAATTCCTAATGACATAGACCCTGCACAATTTCAAGCATTGATAGGGAACCTCTACACCACCTATCAACTAGGTTTTAGCCAAAATGACATGTCCTACATTGACTCTAATCATAATCGTTCCCTCCATCTAGAGGTCCTTGTAAATCGACATAAAATAAAGAGGGTCTTGGTAGATAATGGTTCTTCCCTGAACCTTTGCATGTTGAAATTCATAAAACAGGTGGAATACACCCATGCGGATTTAAATAATCAAGTCATCACAATCAAGTCGTATGATAATGCAGAGCGTAATTCTGAAGGAACAATATGTCTTCCAATCCAGGTTGGACCAGTTGTGCAATACACTACATGTCACATCCTTGATCTAGAACTACCCTATAACCTCCTCCTTGGTCATCCATGGATTCACACCATGCAAGCCGTTCCATCCACATACCATCAATGTTTGAAATTCTCATTCAATGGGGTAGAAGTTACCATACACACAGATCCTCAACCATTTGAATATTTCCATGCATTAGAAGCCTCTTTCCCCCACTCTCATTATTGTCTTGGAGTGGAAATGGGACTGCCACAGACATCATCATCCCACTCATCTACCACCGCACTAGCCATCACTTCATCCACTCCATCATTCACATCTGGTTCCACCCTTACCAAAGTCTAGATCATTGACAAGGGATTTGCTGAATATGAAATGTGCACAGCTTTGAACGTGGAAACTATGCCCCCATCACCACACACATACAACCAGCCTTCTCAGTCTACACCAAAATCAGAAGACATCACTTTGAGCTCCAAGATTGTGGGAACCAGTACTTACCGCTCTCCTGGATTAAGACAAGATATGCCAGAAGATGACATAAGCCAATGGGTCTACCATGAGGAACTTGATCCCTCCCCTCCTTTGAAAGAATATTTCTAGGAGAATTATCCTTGGCCCTCTAAATTTGCAAAGAAATACAATTATCAAGGAGGAGGCCTTAGCACCGATAAGCAAGGAAGGAAACAACATATTGAGGCTATGGTAAGACCAAGATACTCGGGCTTGGGTCATGACACAAAACAAAAGGGACCTATAGCATCATCTAGTACCTCTAACAACATTAGTGAGAGCAACAGTCTCCTTGATGACAAACCAGAGGAGGAATCTATCATACACACATACGATGATGTAGATCACACTAACCTCTCTTCCATGTTTGACTGCTTATACATCTACACCATTAGCCTATCCCTTAAGCATCCTGAACTCATCGATTGAGATCTACATGGTAGTGCACCTATCGACACCTTTCCCTCAGTGGATCACTACGTACACCTTATGGGATTGGAGGAAGATGTACACCCTAAGCACAAAAGTAAAAAGAAGCAAAATCAAAAAAGGTCACCTAGCAAAAACCTCCCTGAGGCACTTCTTGACCTAGAAAAAGTAAAAACAAAGGGTGTATCTGATAGCGAAAACCTCGATGAGGCGCTAGAAGATGGGGATGTTCATCCTCCCCTTGTAGGAACTTAGCTATCTGAATGATCATCCATCCTAATAGAGGAAACACAAGAAATAAATTTTGGAACTGAAGAGGATCCCAAAATTACATATGTAGCCAAAGCATTGTCAGAGGAAGAATACTCTACCATCACCAAGCTTCTCAAAGAAGGCATTATTAATTTTTCATGGGCATATTCAAACATGCTAGGCCTTGATACTACTTTAGTAGTCCATCATATGGACATGCATCTGGATGCCAAACCTATCAAATATAAACTAAGAAAGATGCACCCTCAGGTAGCTTTGCTTGTCAAGAAAGAGCTAGAGAAACTGTTAGAAGTTGGGTTCATACAATCTATTGATTATTCTGGCTGGATCTCCAACATAGTTTCTATAGCCAAACCAAATGGTGCTATCAAAGTATGTATAGATTTTCATGACCTCAACAAGGCTTGTCCCAAAGATTATTTTCCTATGCCAAACATCGACATGTTGGTGGACTTAACTACAGGGCATGAGATGCTTTCCCTCATGGATGGCTTCTTTGAATATAATCAAATTAGAATTATGCCTGAAGACCAGCATAAAAAAACTTTTACCACACCATGGGGCACCTTATGTTATAATGTTATGCCCTTTGGCCTTAAAAATGCGGGAGCAACCTATCAACGAGATATGACTGTTATCTTCCATCACCTCATCTACATCATAATGGAAGATTATGTTGATGATCTATTAGGGAAATCAAGAACAAGGGAAGAAAATCCTATGGTCCTCAACAAGATCTTTGAGCATTTAGAGTAGAATAAGCTAAGGATAAATCCTAAGAAATGTGTCTTTGGGATCACATCGGGAAAACTACTGGGATTCATTGTTTCCCGAAGAGGTATAGAAGTCGATCCAATGAAAGTCAAGACAATCATGGATATGCATCCACCACACAATCTCAAACAGTTGAGAAGCCTTTAGGGTAAACTGCAATCCATCTAGTGGTTCATAGCTCAATTATCTGACAAGTGTTAATCATTCACTCATCTCCTGAAGAAGGATAATTCCTTTAAGTGGAATCAGTAGTGTCAACTTGGCTTTGACAAGATCAAAGAATACTTGGATCACCCACCAACCCTTATGCCACCAATTCTAGGTAAACCCCTCCTGTTGTATATTTCTACTACTTTAGTAGCACTAGGGGCATTATTGGCACAGCATGACAAGTCTTCAAAGGAAAGAGAAATCTACTACATTAGCTGGACCCTCATGGGTTATGAGCTTAATTATTCTCCTATGGAAAAATCTTGCCTAGCCATGGTTTTCAGTTCACAAAAACTTTGACATTACATACTCAGTCATCTCGTAAAGCTCATCTCCAAAGTCGATCCCCTCAAATACTTGTTATCCAGGACAATTCTAACTAGTTGCATGGCTAAGTGGGTCATTCTGTTGAGTGAATTTGATATAGAATATGTAGATCAAAAAGATATTAAAGGACAAGTGATAGTTGATCAGTTGGTAGATGCTCCCCTGGTGGATGCCTATCCTCTAACAATATAATTTCTTGATGAAGGGGTCTTCACAGTAACAGAAGTGGCCACATGGACACTATACTTTGATGGATCATACACACACAATGGATTAGGGGTAGGAATCTTGCTCGTCACCCCCAAGGGGATTATATACTAAAGTCATTCCAACTAGCCTTCCCCTGCATAAAAAATATAGCTGAATATGAAGCTCTTCTTATTGGCCTCAGACTAGCAATCCAGTGGCATATCACCCACCTAAGAGTCTTTGGTGATTCTCAATTAGTCATCAAATAGGTCAATGATGAGTTTCTCACAAAAGATGATAAGCTACTACCTTATAAATGCATGGTTGATGACTTCAAAAAGTATTTCACATCCATACAGTTTGATCAGATTCCAAGAGTCCAGAACAAAGTAGCGGATGCCATGGCTACCATTGGTTCCTTAATTGACATGCCTATAGAAAAAAAAGAATGTGAGTTCCTCATTGAATAGCTCTTAATCCCAGAATACGATATCCTAGAAAGTGAGATGGTGTGTGACATTGTAGTTACCACATCCCCTTGGTACCATGATATCTACACCTACCTTCATGACATCCTACCTCCTAATCTCACATGAAACCAATGTAAGTCTTAAATCCAATGAACATCTCATTTCTGAACGATACTAAAGCCCACACTGCATTAATGAAAGTACATAGTGGTGTATGTGGGGCCCACTCAAATGGTATGGCCCTGGCTAAGAGAATTCTCAGAGAAAGATACTACTGGCCTACATTAGAACATGATTCTTGCAAATTCATCAAGAAGTGCCTACCTTGTCAACAACACGTGTATTTGATACATGCTCTTGCACAGGATCTGTAGCCTCTTATAGCACCATGGCCCTTCTCTTAGTGGGGTTTCGACCTAATCGACAAGATACATCCCCCATCCTTTGATGGACATACCTTCGTCATCACTGCAACTGAGTCTTCACCAAGTGGGTGGAAGCAATGCCACTCTCACAAATCACAGGTATTCAGATTTCCAAATTTATCCTTTTCCATATTCTCTACAGATATGGAATACCATCCACCATCATTTCTGATAACAAAAATCCATTCAAGAACCAAGCCATGAAACACCTTTGTGACACCTTCCACATCCAACATCGTTGGTCCATCCCTATTACCCTCAAGGTAATGGACAGGTGGAAGCCACCAACAAAACCCTCGTCAGGATCCTTAAAAAGGTAGTCAACAATACTGGTCGAGATTGGCACCTTCACATCCATCCCACCCTTTGGGCCTACCGCATTTCCATCCCCACCCCTATTGGTGCCACCCCGTATTCCCTCATTTATGGTGTCGAGGCCATATTTCCAATTGAGGTAGAAATCCCATCACTGAGAATCTCCGTGAAGAATCTTATCAGCGATGAAGATGCTCGAGTTGCCAGACTCAGCCAATTAGAACTCCTCGATGAAAGACATATCAAAGCATATGACCATCTCCAGACATATCAAAATCATTTAAAAATAAGCTACAACAAGAAGTTCCATCCTCACCAATTCAACATTGGTGATTTAGTCCTCAAGGAGAATCAACATAGTCAACAGGACCAAGATAAGAAAGGAAAATTTGAAGCGAATTGGCTAGGTCCTTATGTCATCACAGCCAAGTATGGATAAGAGGCATACAAACTTGCTACCCCTGAAGGAGAGCCCCTAGAGGAGCCCATTAACATCATGCACCTAAAAAGGTTCTACACTTAAATTAGCTAGGGTATCCTATCCTCCAAAATCAAAAAATACAAAAAAAAAAGTAAGAAATTATCAAAAATACAAAAAAATCAAAAAATCAGAAAAATACAAAAAAGGTAAAGAGAAATAATTTGTCCTATGGTGAAAACCACCCTTAGTGGTGCCTTGGACAAGTACATTTGGTGAAAACCTGGTCACAACGACCATTTGTAAAGGGCCTAATCCTTATCTACCCTATGTCCTAGCTACTTTATGCTTCCATCCATTTTGATCTCATATCCTATCACCCCATCGATCCTATCCTCCCATCCACATGCATCATCCATTTGCTTGGTATATTTTGCTTGAGCATTGGGCGAGCTTCATCTACTATCTGTCATCCTGAGCTTTTATCCTAATCTGAGCTTGTGTCATTAGTCATGTCATCCTGTCGGTCATTCGTTCCCATATAGGTCCCTTCATCGTGTCGGTCTCCATTTAGATTCCATCCTATCATGTCGGTCATTTTGGTCTTTGTTGAACTACGTTTCCCCTACAGTTTCACATAGGAAAGGCTAATCATTTGATCCACCCCAAGGTATTTTGTCCGTCATATTTTGTTCATCCATTATCTGTCTCCATCGTCCCCTTTATGCTCTTATCCCTGGTCAATCCTTTGTCGAACTACGTTGCCCCTGTGCTCTCACGTAGGCAAGGTCGATCATTTGATCCACCCCCAATGCTTTGTGATAGGCCATTGTTAGGTTGTTGGGTGAAAATTATGTAATCAATTTTTCGATAGATTACACAACTTGGACTTCAGCCACAGCTATGTGAGATGTAAATCTCTCCTCTCGGAAAGGGGAGGCACCCTTCTTACTGTTAACAGAATCAATAGTAAAACAAACAAGTAATTACAAAATGTACATGAAACTTACGAAGTGGGGAGGGTGTGTTACATTCATCCTTCTCTCTTTTTTCAGAGAAGATGTTTACAATGCTTCACTGTTGGAAGTTCACAATTCTTAACAACTTTAAACAATAAACTAGCAGTAATACCAATACCTCTATCTTGTCAAAGCAAAGTGTAGAGATACCAGAAGTAATTAACAATAAACAAATAAAGTAAAAGGGAAATCTCACGAAGGCACAAAGTCGTTTCGTAGCTTTTTCAATGGTGGATCTATGATAGGTATGTCGTTTGCCATGTTAGAAGCACAAAGTCTTCTTAGACACAGCAATTCCTCGAATAGCATGAACAATTACAAGCGCAAAGTCTTGTAGATCATTCAACCAAATTATCAAAGAGCATGAACAATTAAAAGCACAAAGTCTTGTAGATCATTCAACAATAGTATCCAAAGAACTTGAATAATTACAAGCACAAAGTCTTGTAGATTATTCAAAAGAAAGATAAACAAAAACACAAATGCAAATCTAAATAATAGATGCAACACAAAGTTTACATAAATTACTAGGAGTCCTTCAGATTTCATCACCTAATCAACACCAAATAAGATCAATTCATAAAAGTATCAAATCCAATGCAAAGTTTGGCTTGCAATCTTCTTCTTTATTGATCGAATTCCATTCACAAAGTATGAACGCAAAGTTTCACAATTTTGCTTCAAAAAGGGTAGCACTTGGTTGCAAAATACTAAAGGATAAATTTTACAATGGAAATCCCTCACATTATATAGAAAGAGGGATGAGAAATATTAAGAATCTAATTGAGGAAATCAAGGAAAGTTAGGTGAGCGATTTTAGGAGCTCTCACCTAACTTTGACCAAAGTCAAAGTGTAATTTGTTTTCAAAATATTACATCTTCGAGCTTGGTGTAATTACAATTTACAAAAAGACATTTAAGATGTCAAGAAATATTTACAAGATGCATAAAGGGATGCACCAAAAATGTCTAACACTGGAGAACAGGAGGCTGCTTCATGTTTCTTTGCCTTGGGCGCGAAAGTCTTCATATTTCCTCCTGGTCTCTTGCACGAACTTCTCATCTAGACCAACGGTGTAATCCATAATGGTGTGAATTCTCGTGATCAATCTCATGGTAGATGAGTGAACCTTCTTGCACCTATCAAGATGCGTTTTTAGGTTATCCAATGTGAGCCTTGTATCACAAATGACGTTCAGTGAGGCTTCTAAAAAGTCTAAACTGTCAATCAATTTCATGATGGCTTCTTTCAAGATCTGAGATATTTCTATGGCCGGCAAGAAGATACGATTCTCCTCAAGAAGTTGACCGGGCAACTCTTTGATACCTTTTTCAAGAATAGCACGATGTCCTTCGAAATCTTCCTATACTTGGTGGAGATCCTCCATAAGAGATTGAATTACTTGAATTCGATGTTTCAAGGATTCTTTTACCTCAACGAACATTTCTTTGTCAGGAATTACCCCAACTTCCACCAATTTACTGAGCTTTACCTGTTTCATCTCTGACCATAACAACAGGCATTTCTCCATGTCTCTGTGCTCCTGGGAAAGTACAATTTCTCTTTATCAAGCTCTGTGGTGAGCTTGGCTAACAAGGTAGTTTTCTCGTCCGCATCAATAATGATCTGAGATCTGTGTTCTATGATCTTCTCAACAAAATCATATAACACTCTACCTTTGGAAGAAAACTTCTCAGCTTTCTTGACAGCTGGGTCTTCAATACTTACCACTGTCAGCAGTTGTGCATTAGTTGGAGAACTTGCAAGTCTCTTTACAACAGTGGCATAATTCTCTGCCCTCTGTTTGTACATATTGCGAGCTTCCTCTACTTTATCTAGTCTTCTAGCCAAGATATCCAATGTCACTTGCGCATTGACCTTTGCACTTTCATTGGTAACCTTGCCAAGATGGACCTTTATCACCATGTAGTCTTCCATGTTGACATCACCTTCTTCATGCGGTGGTATGCCAATCTCTACATACTTGTGGCCAGACTTATCAACGTTCAACCTTGAGTATACCTTTGCCTTTTTCTTCCCTTTAGCCTTTGGAAGGACTATCTCTTCGAGGTCGAGCTCCTCCGGGGAAATCATTTGCTTCTTCCGCTTCAACACTTGAGATATTAGCCAAGGGGGAAGAAAGGAGGTGTGAACTTCTGGATTAACTGTCAATTCAGCCGTCATCATTACTTCTGAAGTTATTGTCACGTCTGAAGTTACCATGGGTATCGTGACAATAGGAGAAGTGTATGTCATCATTGCTCCTATAGTTTGCACATTGAGCTGATCACGTATTGACTCATTCATGAAATGATTGAATTCATTTTCAGAGGTGATATCATATGTTGGTGAAGATAGGCTAGGAATGGACGATGGAGGGCTTGACAGTATATCAACCGTATGAATGCTTGTCACTGAGGGAGTATCAAGCGGGGTTGATGCTGTAGGGATAGTGGATATCTCGGCTACAGGAATGCATGTGGTAGGAATAGGCGACGAGGGAATAGGAGGTGGAGGAGTTCTTGAATTTGGAGGGGTATGAGGAACATTGGAAGTCACAGGCGATGACGTTCTAGGAATTTCCTCAACTTCATTCTTAGGAGGAGAAGTAGTTCTTTCTTGATCATGCTCGAGTTCCTGTTGATCACCCTCTTGTCTCTCTGATTTTGGTTCACCTTCAAAATCACCTTCAGATCCTTCTTCAGAATCTTCTTCAGACTCTTGCCCGCTTTCAGAAACCTCTTCTACATCGGAGTCTGCTTCTTCTCAGTCTTCATCTTCAGCAGATTGATCACTTGAAGTTCCTTCTTCATCGGAAACTACCTCCTCTGGGATAGACTTTTTACCTTTAGAACAAGGTGGATTGGATTCCGTGATTTTTGCCTCTGGGACGGACTAGGTATCTTTCTTGCCAACAGTAAACTTGATCCTAGGACCTCTTTGTGAAGAAGTGGGAATAGCCGCTGATTTATTTTTGTTACAGATTTCTTGCTGTTGGCGAGCTTCTACTTCAGATTCTTCTACTTCCGAGTCTGTTCTAAGACTTTTCATTTCATAACCATGCTTATGTAACCATTTTGCAGTGTTGGCTAGGATTGGCTTCAATCTCTCTCTTATGCTGGTAATTTCTTTCCTAGACCATTGAATTGCAGGCAACGACCTTTTAGTAATTTCTTCCTTATCATAGACAACATTCATGATATCACTAGGATCTGTAAAATCCTCTGGTAGGTCGGCAATATCAAGTCTCTGATTTGCTGAATAGTCAACATGCAATAATCCTTTTTGTGAATGGCTTCTTCATCTCCGCAATCAACCCAGATGTCTTCAAAATGGTACTTGTGATGATGACCCTTTTGTAACCTTTTTCTAACATCTCAGTAATCAAAATCAAACCTATACCTGTAGGTTTTGATTGTCATGATCTGCATTTCAGCATAATAAGACTTAGCCTTTTGTACCATTGGGATAGTATATCTGCCAATGGTTAGTGGAAACTTGAATCCATGCTTGTGGTTGCTTCTTCGTTCCTTTTGCACTGAAATCAACTGTCTACATGTCTCCATGGGAACCCACTAATCTGAAGGATAACGTGGCAGCATGTAGGGACAACCAGTGTAGCACCCTACTCTCAAGTAAGTAAATGTTGGGAATTGAAGAAATAGGCATCCAACTTTACTTACCACTTTATAAGCCTCATCAGATACCCTTATTCTTTCAAGAGCTGGATCAAAATTGAAAAGCAAAGGCGCAAAGAAAGCATATGTGACCTGCTTGATGTCATGAAAGCTTTCCTTCAGTTCCAATTGATAGAAAAATCTATACACATGTACCATCATCCGATTCCCTTTTGTAGATAGACCTGGGAATTGTCTCATTACAGTCGCCGCGTACACCAGGTAAGAAGTCATATAGAATTTCAATGTGGAAGGAGCATTGATCAATTGCTCATGTATTTCATCACTGATCTATTTTCCCCAGTCAATGTGCACCTTTTTTCTTCTTATAATCCTGATGTATTCATACATCCAATCGTGAAAAGTGGACGATTCTGGAAATCCTTTTACTCTGCTTAAAAATGTGATCATATCTTTGACGTCATCCTTGAAATCACTTCGCAGGAGTCCCTTTGGCCATCTAGAAATAGATTTCCTAGGCTTCTTTAACCATTGAGCATTTATCAGGTTTTTAGCCTTGTTGGGATCAGCGTCAAAGACCTCTTGTGCTTTTTGCATAGAAATATCAATATATTTTTCCATCTGAGGAACCTTAAACACAATGTCAAGGAAATCGAGGTCGAGTCTCAGAATCTCACGCCCAGAAGAATCGATCACACTTCTACTTTCTCTGATGTAGTGAGATGCCACCTGAAGAAAAAAATTTGTATTGTGTGCAACTGTAGGGAACATTGCTACCAAATGAAGGTTGTTGTGTACAATTGCTCTCATTGAATCAGGAAGAGGCTTCGTCTCTGTTTGCTTCTTAAAATCAACCAAGTCCTGATGACCAACATCTGTATCTTTTATCTCTTCCACCTTGGAGACCACTATGGTCGATGGATATACACCTTGATATTTGTACTTCATTTTTCCTTTTGCTTTTGAAGAAGACAGAGGTTTACTAGCAGTCATCAGAAACAACTGGAACTTTGATAACTCAGACTTTGAAGATCTTTGAAATGAGACTGCAAGGTATTGAGTTAGAACAAACATTAGTCATTAGGTAGCATGGGGATGCGGGAAATGACCAATGATGATGGGAAAGCGTGGAGTGGATGACAAGGCACGCAAAACGATGCACAAAATGGAAGGAAAGAAGTTCAGGGGTAAATTAGGCGAGTTTGAAGTTCATATGGAAAAAATTGTGAAAAGTGTAAGGGCGCACTTTTTCAGCGCCTTTACACTTTTGGAAATTCAGACTTTCATGCAGGGGCGCTGAAAAATAGCGCTCGTGCATCTCAGTGTTAGGAAAAATATCCCAAAATGTCAGGGCGCACTTTTTCAGCGCCTCTGCATTTGAAATATGTTTCTAGAAACAAATGTAATGTTGCTTAAAAATAGCGCTCTATTATTTTCTTGTAATATGGAACGCTTGAAGTCAAAATTTATTTTTCTTTGAATGGAGCTACAACTAAAATTTGTTTCATTGCCATGGAAAATGTGGATAAGACCCAAAGAAACCTTCTTACAAAACAAGAGTTTCATGAATGCGTTGTGCCAAAACGTGATTGCAAGGGCGACAAGGAAAGAAGCCAACACAAAAACGTTGGAGAGGAATGCATAGAGAGAAGGACGTGCAAAGAAGAGATTGCAAGTTGAAATGTTATGAAGAAAGAAAAATGCATTTTCAAAACAAAACGTAAGGGTTCCATTGCGTGAAGGCAAAATGGAAAAACACGAATGGAGAGAAACGCTATGACACACAAAAACACCATGGCGAGGAAGTATATGCAAGACCAAAAATGCAAATAAAGAGAAAGAAAAAGCGTGTGAACAAAACAAAGACAAACGAATATGTAAATCTCCAGATATGTATAGAAAACGAATGGAGAATAAAGGAAAACGACTTACCAAAATGTAGATGCGAAGAAACTTGGAGAAGAACTTCAAATTTTTCAAAAACGTGATTACAGTTTGAAGAGAACTCGCCCAACAAGAAGAAAAGAAGAATAAAGATCATGAACAATGAAAATGGAAAACTAAAACACTTTTAAGTAAAAGAGAAAATTGAAAACCTAACTCAAGTCAAGCAATAAATTTAGGCATGAAAAGTGGCACGATTGACGAAAAATGCGAAAACCATGAAGAAACGTTTTAGGGCCAGAAAAAGATTAAGTGTGAGAAAAAAGTGTAATAGCGTGCTTTTTTAGCGCTATTACATTTTTTGGAAATTCACTTTCATGCAGGGGCACTAAAAATTAGCGCCCCTACACTTTTCATACTTAGCCAAATTTTGGCTTAAGAGCAGGAGCGCACTTTTTCAATGCAACTGCATCTTTGGAAATTCGCTAAGTATGGTCAATGAGACTTCGCGAAGGGGCTTGTTTCAAAGGTCTTCGCGAGGAGAACATGGCGAGATGCTCAAATTGACTATTCGAGGCTTTGGAACACATTTTGAGGTGGCTTGAAAATCACTCCGTTATGCATACTTGAACTTCACGAATCCTAGGAAACAGACAAGTTTCGTAGGGGGTTATCCGTGGAACGAGCGCTGCTAGATTATGTGATAACAGGTGGCTCTTGCTGGGGATCTTCCTTCAATCGTTCCTTGAAAAGAATGAAGGAAGAAGAATTCCAGAATTCAAGTGCCTTTATCCATCCATTGGGCTTAGAGTCAGGCGACAATGACGACAAAACTTAAAACATAAAGACTCAAAAGGACTTAAAAATAAAAAGTATTTACATACCAACACCAACTTCTTTACTATGTAAAGTGCTTGAGATGTTTCCCACTGTGAGGAAGGGAAAATGGTGTTCCATCTCCATATGCTAACAAGAAACTGTTTTCACCATGCAACTGATGTATTTGGAAAGGTTTTGTCCATAGTGAGTCAAATTTCCCGTGCATACCCTTTGGTTCTCTTCATTTGTCCCACAGGAGAACGAGGTCACCAATTTGAAATTCTCAAGACTTAGCTTTTTTGTCAAATAGCTTCTTCACTTGGTCCTGGTGTTCCGCAATGTGGTCAGCCACTTGAACCCGATTCTCTTCCAATTCAGAGAGATACATGATGCGCTTATCAACAGAATTGTCAAACGTCTCATCCTCAATGGCCTTAGCCAGTTTGAGGGCTAGTAATTCCAAGGTTATAGGAATCTCGACATTCAACCCGTACAAGAGTTGAAAAGGAGACATGTCGATTGCTCGCTTCAGAGTTATTCTGTTTGCCCACAAAGTGTCAAACAAAGCCTTGTGCCACAAACATTGATTCTCGTCCACCAGCTTATGGATTATAGTCACCAAATTCTTGTTGCTAGATTCTTCCTGACCATTACCTTGCAGATAATAGTCAGAAGAATGTGATAAGGTTATACCGTGTTCAAAAAAAAACTTAGTAATTAATCTCGTTTGATGAGAAGGCAGAGGCATTGTCAACAACAATCTTGTTCAGCACACCGAACCTCGAAATAATGCTTTCTTTTAAGAAACTGCACACTACCTCTGAAGTAGCACGCTTGGTAGGTATCGCTTCCACCCATTTGGTGAAATAGTCAGTAGTAGTTAAAACATAGATATGTCCAACACTTGATGATGGATTAACTGAACCTATGAAATCAATGCCCCATTGCTGGAAAGGTTCTTCAATCACAACAGGTTTTAATGGCAAAGATGCCAACCTGGGACGACCGACAAACTGTTGGCACAATTCACACTTGCGCACCCATGAGTACGTGTCCTGAAAAAGTGTGGGCCAGTAATACTTCGCTCTCAGGATTTTGTGAGTGGTTACTGGTGCTGAGAAATGCCCACCACATGCCAAATCATGATAATATTTCAGAAATTTTTGCTGTTGTTCCTTATCAACGCATCTGAGAAATGTCCCATCCATTGCACGCTTATACAAGCCATTGTCCCATAAGACAATATTAGCTGATTTCAGCTTGATGGTTCTCTTTTCCTTTGGAGTCAAGTGATTAGGGCATTCTCCATATGTGAGGAAGTGAGCAATGTTGGGATCCCATTCATCAGTGGTGCTAACAAATAGTACCATTGGAAGTGTATTGGGATCAACCTCCTCGTCTGGAACTTCCTCATCCTCTGAAATTTCTTCATCTAGACTATTTTCTGCAATAAGCTGACAAAGGCCACGTCCACGTATCAACTTGGTGGGTTTAATCTCTAGATCATATTCCTGAATCTTGGCAATCCAATTGCCCCTTTTTGTTCCAAATTCCTGTTGTGTTAGGATAGACTTAACAGTCGAATCTGGGATGAGAACTTTCACATGACTGCTTAGAATGTAGAACCGGAAATGCTTGATGGCTTTTACAAGTGTGAAAGTGTGCTTCTCCATTTGAGAATATTTCAATTCATAATTCTTCAGGGGGAAACTCATGAATGCAATGGGGGATTCAAAGCCTTCATCATTTTCCTGTACCAAAATTGCTGATAGTGTATGTTCGGAAGCATAACTGTACATAACAAAATCTTTGGTGTAGTTAGGGCAGACCAACATAGGCGCATGAGCAATGGCCTCCTTGATGTCATCGAATGTTGCTTTGCCTTCTGCCGTCCAATGGAATGTGGTGTTACCCTTCATCATATTCACAATATGACGAGTCTTTTCAGCAAAGTCTGGAAGAAACCTCCTTAAGAAGTTTACTTTGCCAAAGAAAGAATGAACAACTTTCTTGCTTGACGCCAAAGCAAGAGATTTAATTCCCTT
Source organism: Sequoia sempervirens (assembly GCA_007258455.2). Taxonomy (NCBI): domain Eukaryota; kingdom Viridiplantae; phylum Streptophyta; class Pinopsida; order Cupressales; family Cupressaceae; genus Sequoia; species Sequoia sempervirens. The sequence continues at coordinate 41,871,668 of VDFB02193867.1, read as the reverse complement.
GACTCTTTCCAAGTCAATCTTGATTCCTTCTATAGATACAACGTGACCAAGAAGTTTACCTTCTGTCACCCCAAAAGTTGACTTTTTGGGATTAGGGAAATACCGTGCTGACGACATCTCTCAAGAGTTTTCCTCAAGTGGTAGAAATTCTCATGACGTTGCTTAGAGAAAACTGTGAGATTGTCAAGATACACCACAATGAACTTGCTCATCATGTCGCGGAAAGCGAAATCCATGGCACGTTGGAATGTAGCGCCAGCGTTGATCAAACCAAACAACATCCTGCAATATGCAAAGGTTCCCCATGGCGTTGTGAAAGCAGTTTTGTGTTGATCACTTGAATTAACTTCAATTTGATTATAACCAGAAAATCCATCTAGCATGGAGAGCATCTCAGATCCAGTTACATTTTGCAGAACTTGATCCATCACTGGAAGTGGGTAATTATCTTTGAGAGACAATTGATTTAGATTCCTGAAATATACACAAATGTGGATTTCACCATTCTTCTTACGAATGGGGACGATATTGGCTATCCATGTTGAATGATGGATAGGGAATATTATCCGTGCATTTAGCATCTTTTGAAATTCCACCAAAATTGTTCTAGAGATCTTGGGATTGTACTGCCTCTGCTTTTGTTTGTAAGGCAAAGCTCCAACCTTGAGAGGAATATCATGTTGCACTTCTTTAGGCTGAAATGATTTTAGATCTTCATATGAATATGCCAAGACATCAATATACTCCTATAATAACTGAGCAAACTATCTTCTTTCTTCGGTCGTGCAACATTTACCAATGTTCACCATCTTAGGGTTGGCTTCAGTTCCTAAATTAATCTGTTTCGCTTCATTAGATGAGTCAGAATCTGATAGTTGCTTCTTCACGTGGCGATCATGCTTGTCAAAAAGCTTTTCCAAGGATACCAATCCTTTGGGAATCTTATTCCCTTTGAGTTGCAAATATTCTTCACCTGTGACAGGATCTATATTAGACACAGATTCTCGAGGCGGCGAATTGTTGCCTTCAAAATACAACTCATCAAAATTCTCTACTTTTTTGAGAAAGGCGATGATTTGATGATTGTCATTGAAAATCTACCAGTTCTTTGAATTGTCAGGGACACTTGGGCGGAAAACTAATTCTATGGTGTAGGTAGAACCTTGAAAGTCTTTGTGTGGCACCAAGAGCGTGGCAGAGATTGCGAGGGAATCAGCTCTAGTATTGTATTCTCTGGGAACAACAAAGATATCAAAAGCTTCAAATTCCTCAATGGAATCCCATACTAGATTACGATGATGCTTGAGCCTATCATTCTTTGTCTGATAGAGATTTCTCAATTGACATACTATTAGCTTGGCATCACCTTGTGCATGAATATTTTTTATATCTTTCTTCAGCGCGACTTGCATTCCCAACAATAGGGCTTCATACTCAGAAGTGTTATTGGTGTTATCGAATTGCAACTTAAAGGAGAAAGGGAAGAACTTTCCCATTGGCGAAATAAAAACCATTCCTGCTCTAGAGCCGGTCGAAGAGCAGCTACCATCAAACTCGAGCAACCAGACACCGTTGGGATCACCAATGCTAACAGTGTCGAAGTCCAAAGCTTCATCATCTGACGAAGATTCATGGTCGGAGATAGACAAATCACCTGATGACGTCTCATTTGAAACAGAAGAAATATCATCATTTTCTAACTCATTTTGAGTTGAGGATTCTCCTACCTCATTTTTCTATAGATAGTAAGTTCCCACGCCTGAGGATTCGAAAAAAATTTGAGCTCTGGGGTCATCTAACTTGGCAACTGAAAACTTTGATTCTTTTTCAGGAATCAGCTTTTAAATCACACCTTTTATTGGTATTCTTGCTTCAGACATATCCATACTTAGTTCTCCTCCAACATCTTTGTAGAAATTGCGTCTGAGGAGGATTCCGTAGGAAGCTAGTACATCGGCCACGAGGACCGTCATTTTTATTTTCTTCTCTGGGTATGCGGCGAATGCGTATTACACATCTTTGATCTAACCGATTAATGGCACTTGTTTATTCTCCATGGAAAAACAACGGCTGAAAGTTTTGGTCATTTCAAGGCCTAAAGCAGTAGCTACCTTGGTGGGCATCACATTGTCGGATGCACCAGAGTCTATGACACAGTTACTCAGCTTGAAACCATTTACGAGTAGGGAGATGAAAAATGGATCAATGCGTCCGGAAGCGGTTGGAGGATTAGATACAAGGTTACTTTGTGATATCTTGGGTTTAGGAGTAACTGGGATGTTAGGAGGTGTATCTTGACTTGGGGAAATCCTTTTATCATTTACGAACTTGACAAGCCTGTCAAATTGGTCGGGGTTGGCTGTGAGGTATTCAACCTCAGACATTTGAACCTTGGTTTTCTTCGCATGGTCAATAATTTCAAAAGCCTGAAAAGAATTTTGTAGGTTGGAAGTCGTAACTTCACTAATTGGTTTCACAAAAGGTACACTGGTCTTTGGAACAAGAGGATTAGCTTTAGGAATAATGGGAGTTGATGAAGGAGAGCGAGGTGCACTTGTGGATTTGTTGCTTTCTTAGGTTGCCAAGGGAGGGGAGATCCTCTTTTGGTGATCGTTACTGGTGGCTTCTCTTTTTTGGAACAGCAGCAACTTGAGCTTTATCAAGTTAATTTTGTTGATGCCACGTAAAAACAGCGTAAGTGTCAGTCACCAAGTCGTCTTCTTCTTCTTCTTCTTCCATCATTTGCAAATAGCTAATCTTGGAGTCGCCAGCCAGTTCAGTTTCTTCTTCTTGAAAGAGGTCAGCATTTTCTTCTTCAGGGTATTCGGGCTACGCATAATCATCTTGTTCAATCTCATAGTATCCCGCAGCATTGTTAGCGGGTGGGGCTTCCAGAGCAAGCCTTCCTGGAGGTGCTGGGAGACGATTCTGATTTTTGTTGCCAACATAATTAGGAAAAGTCCTCCTAGGGACGTCCTTGTAATTGTTACTGTTGTTATTGCTTGAAACCTATTTCTTAAGAGACAAAACTTCATTCGCCAGCCTTTGGACCATGGGATCTATGAAATTTGAGCTAGCAGTGGGAGTACTAACATTGGATGCTGAAGACCCTGAGGCTTGCATCCTTTTATTTCCATTGGTTCCCATCCTGATTTCTCCAGCAAGGATCATGTCGTCCTCCAGACTGGTAGCCAATTGCTGGGCCACTTCAACATTAACAAGATTTTCCCTATGTAAGTAGAAACTCACCCTAGGTAGTTGAGTGTTGATGAAGAATCACTTTAGGTTATGATCCATTGGTCTTGCATCAGTTGGGATCCGTGTCACCAATTTATTGAATTTCACCACAAACTCGCGCATAGGCTCATGAGCTTCTTTACGCATGGTGGTGAGCTGCGCCAATAGAGCATGTGAGTCTTCAGCAGGTTTAAATCTTTCTTCAAATTTAGTGTGAAGAGTGGCCCAATCAGTGACAAAGGCATTAGGAAGGGTGAAGAACCATTCGGCTGCAACCCCTTGAAGGGATTCAATGAACAACCTTACAGAAACATCTTCATGTTCAATGCCGAGAACGCCACAAACAATGTAGAATGCGGATATGTGCTCATCGGGGTGTTGTTTCCCATCATCTTGAAACTTCAGGAGATGCTTCTTGGATATGCACGGCAGTTCGTGCAAAGGTGCAGCCAAACAGAGGGGGCCAAAAGCATTTCCCCATGGTCCTGTAGGTGGTGTGGCCATGACTGGTTGCACAACAAGTACTTGAACAGGACGTTTGCGGTAAACAGACCAAACACTTGGGAGAGGAGATCTTTCGTTACGTGGAGGGAAGCTTATAGCATGTTGCAATGGTGACCTTACTCGTGGAAGAGTAAATGGAAAGTTGCATTGCAACAATTCCTCAAAAAGTGGATATGTTACTCCTTGAGTCCTCAATCCTCGTGTATATCTCTGGTCTGCAAGAATGTAGATCTGAAAAGGATGGATGTTATAGAGTTAACAATATACAAAAGAACAACAAGAAAGAGGAAACTTATCTACTTCAATCAAAAGCGTAAGGCTTAGATTGCGTATGTTCTTTCCCCAGCAGAGTCGCCAAAAAACTGTTGGGTGAAAATTATGTAATCAACTTTTCGATAGATTACACAACTTGGACTTCAGCCACAGCTATGTGAGATGTTAATCTCTCCTCTCGGAAAGGGGAGGCGCCCTTCTTACTGCTAACAGAAGCGATAGTAAAACAAACAAGTAATTACAAAATGTACATGAAACTTACGAAGTGGGGGGGCTATGTTACATTCATCCTTCTCTCTTTTTTCAGAGAAGATGTTTACAATGCTTCACTGTTGGAAGTTCACAATTCTTAACAACTTTAAACAATCAACTAGCAGTAATACCAATACCGCTATCTTGTCAAAGCAAAGCGTAGAGATACTAGAAGTAATTAACAATAAACAAATAAAGTAAAAGGGAAAGCTCATGAAGGCACAAAGTCATTTCGTAGCTTTTTCAATGGTGGATCTGTGATAGGTATGTCATTTGTCACGTTAGAAGCACAAAGTCTTCTTAGACACAACAATTCCTCGAACAACATGAACAATTACAAGCACAAAGTCTTGTAGATCATTCAACCAAATTATCAAAGAGCATGAACAATTACAAGCACAAAGTCTTGTAGATCATTCAACAATAGTATCCAAAGAACATTAATAATTACAAGCACAAAGTCTTGTAGATTATTCAACCAAAAGATAAACAAAAACACAAATGCAAATCTAAATAATAGATGCAACACAAAGTTTACATAAATTACTTAGAGTCCTTCAAATTTCATCACCTAATCACCACCAAATAAGATCAATTAATAAAAGTATCAAATCCAATGCAAAGTTTGGCTTGCAATCTTCTTCTTTATTGATCGAATTCCATTCACAAAGTATGAACGCAAAGTTTCACAATTTTGCTTCAAAAAGGGCAGCACTTCATTGCAAAATACTAAAGGATAAATTTTACAATGGAAATCCCTCACATTATATAGAAAGAGGGATGAGAAAAATTAGGAATCTAATTGAGGAAATCAAGGAAAGTTAGGTGAGTGATTTTACGAGCTCTCACCTAACTTTGACCAAAGTCAAAGTGTAATTTGTTTTCAAAAGATTACATCTTCGAGCTTGGTGTAATTACAATTTACAAAAGGACATTTAAGATGTCAGGAAATATTTACAAGATGCATAAAGGGATGCACCGAAAATGTCTAACACTGGAGAACAGGAGGCTACTTCATGTTTCTTTTCCTTGGGCGTGAAAGTCTTCATATTTCCTCCTGGTCTCTTGCACGAACTTCTCATCTGGACCAACGGTGTAATCCACAATGGTGTGAATTCTTGTGATCGATCTCATGGCAGATGAGTGAAACCTCTTGCACCTATCAAGATGCGTTTTCAAGTTATCCAATGTGAGCCTTGTATCACAAATGACGTTCAGTGAGGCTTCTGAAAATTCTGAACTGTCAATCAATTTCATGATGGCTTCTTTCAAGATCTGAGATATTTCTGTGGCTGGTAGGAAGATATGATTCTCCTCAATAAGTTGACTAGGAAACTCTTTGATAACTTTTTCAAGAATAGCACGATGTCCTTCGACATCTTCCTGTACTTGGTGGAGATCCGCCGTAAGAGATTGAATTACTTGAATTCAATGTTTCAAGGATTCTCTTACCTCAACGAACTTTTCTTTGTCAGGAATTACCCCAACTTCCACCAATTTACTGAGCTTTACCTGTTTCATCTCTGACCATGACAACAGGCATTTATCCATGTCTCTGCACTCTTGCGAAAGTACAATTTTCTCTTTATCAAGCTCTGTGGTGAGCTTGGCTAACAAGGTAGTTTTCTCGTCCGCAACAATTATGATCTGAGATTTGTGTTCTATGATCTTCTCAACAAAATCATATAACACTCTGCCTTTGGAAGCAAACTTCTCAACTTTCTTGACAGCTGGGTCTTCAATACTTACCACTGTCAGTGGTTGTGCATTAGTTGGAGAACCTACAAGTCTCTTTACAATAGTGGCATAATGCTCTGCCCTCTGTTTATACATATTGCGAGCTTGCTCTACTTTATCTAGTCTTCCAGCCAAGATATCCAGTGTCACTTGCACATCGGCCTTTGCACTTTCATTGGTAACCTTGCCAAGCTGGACCTTTGTCACCGTGTAGTCTTCCATGTTCACATCACCTTCTTCATGCGGTGGTATGCCAATCTCTGCATACTTGTGGCTAGACTTATCAACGTTCAGCCTTGAGTATACCTTTGCCTTTTTCTTCCCTTTAGCCTTTGGAAGGACTATCTCTTCGAGGTCAAGCTCCTCCGGGGAGATCATTTGCTTCTTCCACTTCGACACTTGAGATATTAGCCAAGGGGGAAGAAAGGAGGTGTGAACTTCTAGATTAACTGTCAATTCAGCCGTCATCATTACTTCTGAAGTTATTGTCACATCTGAAGTTACCATGGGTATCGTGACAATAGCAGAAGTGTCTATCATCATTTCTCTTGTAGTTTGCACATTGAGCTGATCACGTATTGACTCATTCATGAAATGATTGAATTCATTTTCAAAAGTGATATCATATGTTGGTGAAGAGAGGCTAGGAATGGATGATGGAGGGCTTGACAATATATCAACCGTATGAATGCTTTTCACTGAGGGAGTATCAAGCGGGGTTGATGCTGCAAGGATAGTGGATATCTCGGCTACAGGAATGCATGTGGTAGGAATAGGCGATGAGGGAATAGGAGGTGGAGGAGTTCTTGAATTTGGAGGGGTATGCGGAACATTGGAAGTCACAGGCGATGACGTTCTAGGAATTTCCTCAACTTCATTCTCAGGAGGAGAAGTAGTTCTTTCTTGATCATGCCCAGGTTCCTATTGATCACCCTCTTGTCTCTTCGATTCTGGTTCACCTTCAAAATCACCTTCAGATCCTTCTTCATAATCTTCTTCAGACTCTTGCCCGCTTTCAGAAACCTCTTCTGCATCAGAGTCTACTTCTTCTGAGTCTTTAGTGGATTGATTGAAACCTCCTCTGGGATAGAATTTTTACCTTTAGAGCGAGGTGGATTGGATTCCGTGATTTTTGTCTCTGGGATGGACTGGGTATCTTTCTTGCCAACAGTAAACTTGATCCTGGGACCTCTTCATGAAGAAGTGGGAACAGCCGCTGATTTATTTTTGTTGCAGATTTCTTGTTGTTGGCGAGCTTCTGCTTTGGATTCTTCTCCTTCCAAGTCTGTTCTGAAACTTTTCATTTTATAACCATGCTTATGTAACCATTCTACAGTGTTGGCTAGGATTGGCTTCAATCTCTCTCTTATGCTGGTAATTTCTTTCCTAGACCATTGAATTGCAGGAGACAACCTTTTAGCAATTTCTTGCTCATCATAGACAGCATTCATGATATCACCAGGATCTACAAAATCCTCTGGTAGGTCGGCAATATCAAGGTCTCGAATCTGCTGAACAGTCAACCTACAATAATCCATTTTGCGAATGGCTTCTTCATCTCTGCAATCAGCCCAGATGTCTTCAAAATGGTACTTGTGATGATGGCCCTTTTGTAACCTTTTTCTGACATCTCGGTAATCAAAATCAAACCTATACCTGTAGTTTTTGATTTTCATGATCTGCATTTTAGCATAAACAGACTTAGCCTTTTGTACCGTTGGGATAGTATATCTGCCAATGGTCAGTGGAAACTTGAATCACGCTTGTGGTTGCCTCTTCGTTCCTTTTGCACTGAAATCAACTATCTGCATGTCTCCATGAGAACCCACTTATCCGAAGAATAACGTGGCAGCATGTAGGGACAACCAGTGTAGCACCCTACTCTCAAGTAAGTAAATGTTGGGAATTGAAGAAATAGGCATCCAACTTTACTTACCACTTTATAAGCCTCATCAGATAACCTTATTCTTTCAAGAGCCGGATCAAAATTGAAAAGCAAAGGCGCAAAGAAAGCATCTGTGACCCGCCTGATGTGATGAAAGCTTTCCTTCAGTTCCAATTGATAGAAAAATATGTACACAGGTACCATCATTCGATTCCCTTTTGTAGATAGACCTGGGAATTGTCTCATTACAGTCACCACGTACACCAGGTAAGAAGTCATATAGAATTTCAATGTGGAAGGAGCATTGATCAATTGCTCATGTATTTCATCACTGATCTGTTTGCCCCAGTCAATGTGTACCTTTTGTCTTCTTATAATCCTGATGTATTCATACATCCAATCGTGAAAAGTGGATGATTCTGGCAAGCCTTTTACTCTGCTTAAAAATGTGATCATATCTTTGACGTCATCCTTGAAATCGCTTTACAGGAGTCCCTTTGGCCATCTAGAAATAGATTTCCTAGGCTTCTTTAACCATTGAGCATTTATCAATTTTTTAGCCTTGTTGGGATCAATGTCAAAGACCTCTTGTTCTTTTTGCATAGAAATATCAATATATTTTTCCATCTGAGGAACCTTAAACACAATGTCAAAGAAATCGGGGTCGAGTCTCCGAATCTCGTGCCCAGAAGAATCGATCACACTTCTACTTTCTTTGATGTAGTGAGACGCCACCTGAAGAACAAACTCCGTATTGTGTGCAGCTGTAGGGAACATTGCTACCAAATGAAGGTTGCTGTGTACAATTGCTCTCATTGAATCAGGAAGAGGCTTCGTCTCTGTTTGCTTTGCAAAATCAACCAAGTCCTGATGACCGACCTCTGTATCTTTTATCTCTTCCACCTTAGAGACCACTACGGTCGGCGGATATACACCTTGATATTTGTACTTCATTTTGCCTTTTGCTTTCGAAGAAGACGAAGGTTTACCGATTGTCATCAGAAACAACTGGAACTTTGATAACTCAGACTTTGAAGATCTTTGAAATGAGACTGCAAGGTATTGAGTTAGAACAAACATTAGTCGTTAGGTAGCATGGGGATGCGTGAAATGAGCAACGATGATGGGAAAGCATGGAGCAGATGACAAGGCATGCAAAATGATGCACAAAATGGAAGGAAAGAAGTTCAGGGGTAAATTAGGCGAGTTTTAAGTTCATATGGAAAAAATTGTGAAAAGTGTAAGGGCGCACTTTTTCAGCGCCTTTACACTTTTGGAAATTCAGACTTTCATGCAGGGGCACTGAAAAATAGCGCTCCTACATCTCAGTGTTAGGAAAAATATCCCAAAATGTCAGCGCGCTCTTTTTCAGCGTCTCTGCATTTGAAATATGTTTCTAGAAACAAATGTAATGTTGCTTAAAAATAGCGCTTTGTTATTTTCTTGTAATATGGAACACTTGAAGTCAATTTTTTTTTTTTTTGAATGGAGCTGCAACTAAAATTCATTTTATTGCCATGGCGAATGTGGATAAGAACCAAAGAAACCTTCCTACAAAACAAGAGTTTCATGAATGCGTTGTGCCAAAACGTGATTGCAAGGGCGACAAGGAAAGAAGCCAACACAAAAACGTTGGAGAGGAATGCATAGAGAGAAGGACGTGCAAAGAAGAGATTGCAAGTTGAAATGTTATGAAGAAAGAAAGTGCATTTTCAAAACAAAACGTAAGGGTTCCATTGCGTGAAGGAAAAATGGAAAAACGCGAATGGAGAGAAACGCTATGACACACAAAAACACCATGGCGAGGAAGTATATGCAAGACCAAAAATGCAAATAAAGAGAAAGAAAAAGCGTGTGAACAAAACAAAGACAAAAAAATATGTAAATCTCCAGATATGTATAGAAAACGAATGGAGAATAAAGGAAAATGACTTACCAAAATGTAGATGCGAAGAAACTTGGAGAAGAACTTCAAATTTTTCAAAAACGTGATTACAGTTTGAAGAGAACTCGCCCAACAAGAAGAAAAGAAGAATAAAGATCATGAACAATGAAAATGGCAAACTAAAACACTTTTAAGTAAAAGAGAAAATTGAAAACCTAACTCAAGTCGAGCAATAAATTTAGGCACGAAAAGTGGCACGATTGACAAAAAATACAAAAACCATGAAGAAACGTTTCAGGGCCAGAAAAAGATTAAGTGTGAGAAAAAAGTGTAATAGCGCACTTTTTTAGCGCTATTACATTTTAGGAAATTCACTTTCGTGCAGGGGCACTAAAAATTAGCGCCCCTACACTTTTCATACTTAGCCAACACCCTTTGACTTGAGATAGAAGACTCTTTTCAAAGGTAACCGCGATCTTCGCAAATTCACTAAGTAATGAACAGCGAGATTCCCCGGCTGGTTTGCTTCGCTGCTCATGAGGCTAACATGGCGTTATTGCCCAATTGGACTATTCGAGGCTTCGAACGATTTCGAGGTGGCTTGAAAATCACTTCGCGAGGTAAAATTTTGAACTTCAATTTAATCCCAGGAAACGATGCTTTAGAGGGGGTTATCCAGGAACGAGCCGCTTAGATTCCGCGGATAACAAAATGGAATCTTTATTGTAAATTAATATGGCAACTTGTTCATGTTTTGTCAATAAAGAAAAAGAAAAATTCTATTGCAATGACATGATTAACACGTTTACTTACTTTTAGGATGTAATTTATGAAAATTTTAATTTTACCGAAGGGTCAGCCGTTACATGAACAAAACATAAACAAAAAGATGGATCTAGAACCTAAACAAGGAACAACAAAACAAGATTATTCCAAAATGTAATGTCCCCAAAATTATGGTTAAGTGACTTAAATTAATTTAATTGAGTAAGTTGTCCCAAAAATTAATTTAAGTTCTAAAGGATGACTTTAATCGATTAATTTAATTAAATCAAGTGAAATGTTATAAAGTCACTTAGTTGGTGTTATAAAAATGACTAAAGGCATTATTTCAAAAAGGGATTATATAGAAAGTCATTTTATTATGATATGAGAAATCATAAAGTGACTATGGAAATATTGAAAAAGAGCAAAAGACATTATTTTATAAAATGTCACTTTATTATTGAATGGACGCATACAAAAGAAAAAAACACACATTTTGGTCGGCACTTCTTGAATGCATAACTTTCACGGGAATTGCTCGAGCTACCCAAATGAAATATTCCTCGAGCCAATTTTTCGCTGATTTTAACAAATTGCAAATTACAATCAATGCACCCGGGCATAAGGTTAGAGGATAAACCAAAACGTGCAAAAACAACTCTAACTAGAATGTACACCAGGATCTCGATGTGGGCAAGGTGTGAGCATTGGTCAGAGGATCTAAAAACAAATGCTTATGCAGGAAGCAACTCTAACCAAGAATGGCGCCGATGGCGCAGCATATGGTCGAGGGTCTTCTAATCTAAATGTCAAGGGGAACTCTCGACGCCAAGTATGTATACCCAATCCAATACGGAGGAGGGGCTTACCATATGACTCGAGTGATTACAATAACAATGCTTGAAAGATAAATGTCAAAGCTGAAACACTCAACACCCACGCTTACAACCCGTAATGGGAAAGTAGCTACCATAGAGCGGAGGTGAATTAAATACAATATCAATTGCTGAAAGTAAAGATGAGCATTACAATTTGATAAGCAAGATTATAACTGCCGTCAGTACTACTGCCAGCTTACAAAATGTTAGACAATGCCTTGCTATCAATACAATCAAGAATAATTGAACTGCAACAATATTAAGAGGATTCTTTTCAATGAATAAGGAAGATCAACTCAGAAACTGCAATATTACAGCCAACCTGATAATCTGATTTTTTGACAGTTTGGATCTTCATATGCACGAACAGCAGCCCTGTAACTCACCAATTTGCTCACAACACTCTCAAAACTCACTCAAATCTCACAGAGTATGATGCAGAATGACCCTATAATGATGGCGACCCAAAAAGCACACTGAAACCCCAACAAAAGACCTTAGATTATTTATGCACGAAAACCTAAGCAAGTACAGATGGTACGGCCTAGCAAGAAGGGCGATTTTGCTTTAAAAATTAAATGCTGATCTAAAAAATCTGAAACTTGAGACAATGATTCGCCCTACCCAGACAGAGGGATATGAACGATACCCAGAAGAATATTTTTTGTATTTTTTGACATATGACTGAAAAAGACAATCTGCTGTAGTAAATAATGCAAAACCAGAACTTCTAATATGCAAGCAACAACGCTATATCAGCAAATCCAACTACAAAGCATCAACTCAACAACAATGAACCTCACTAAAGAATCACTCATATGCTACTAAATTTCCACTAGGTGCTATCTCTCAAGCACGAAGTCGAGCCCAGACTAGGAGGCATTCATTCCTCGAAGCAATCCCACAACCATTTCGGCATCATAACATTAGCATAGACAAAAGATACTCAAATGAGAACCCAAGGCTTCCTTTTATAATCTTCCGTTGCCCTTTCACGAAACCCTAATCTCCTTTTAAGAGCCAAACCCTAATCCTTTAGCAAATGGCGTCCTTTTCTTCAAGCTGCAATTTGACTTTTAATTAATAATTTATAACCTTGGAAATGGCGTCCCACTTAAGGCTTTTAAATCATCCTTAATAAATTCAATATTAACTTAATGATGGCACCACCCTTCAAGTCTACCTTTTAAAATAACATTAAGTTAATAGACTAGGCCAAGGTGATAAATAACATTAAAATATAATGCTATTAAAAAGAATGAGCTTATCTCTCTGAAACTGCATTCTGAGGCTAGAACTGAATAAGCCCTTTGAATCAACTGAAGAGGAAGGTCAACTGTATCAAGACCAACAGGTTCATTGCTCGAAATAGAATTTACTAAAAATACTAAATTCCAGAAGATGCTCAGAATGCCAAGAAGAATATACCATTGCTTAAGCTCAAAACCCGTAAAGAATCTCGCTATTGAAAACAAACTAACCTCGGTGCCAAAAACATCCTTCAAAATAGAAACCTTTAATTTTACCTTCCGGAATTAGCCTACTCGTCTCCTCGAATAGGCCAACGGTCAACGTGGAAAGATCATGCCTCAGAAGGACATTACACCAGCTAGGGTTTGAAGCCATTGCAGACCAATTTCGGGTGTGAAACCATCACCCCTAGCTGTGAGATTCGAAGGTTTGAAGAAGAAGAAATCGTCTCATTTTCATTTTTTCGCGTCTGGCTTATTTTGGGGTTTTTGAGCCCCTTTAAATCATATTTTGGAGTTGAATATTCTGAGTTGAAGGCGTCTGGCCATGAAAGAACCTTAGGCGCAGTATAAGCAAGCATTTTGATCAGTTTCAGGTCGTGGTTTTGAGTAATCTGGGTGAGTAAAAGGAAAAACGTGACTGCAGAAGGAAAAACGCCTTTCCATCTCAGCTTGGTCGTCGTTTTTACTGTAGACTACATCTGGCATTTTGGGAGGTGTTTTAACCTATATCTGAGCTGTTACAAGGACATGATTTTCCCAAGAGTGAAGCGCCATGTTCTGAGGGGTTATTCTAGCTCGCCCTTAATGAATTCTCCCTCTATACGGCTCGAATCAGATATGTTCAAAGTGCTGGGCGAGTGAGGAGTTGACTCCTGTAGCTGCCAGTCATCTGTGACTTACCTGAGGCTTCACATATTCATTTTTGGTGATGTGGCTGCATGAATTCCAGGTCTGGGTACAATCTGATTATGATTTTCAAATAGCAATCAGGTCTGAAGTTAGGTATTTAGCTAGGGAATAGAACTAAGAATCTGCTATTAAAATTAAGAGTTGCTGTTATGAAATTACAGACCTTGTATTATCCAGAAAATTACATGTCAAACAGCTGTTTCAGTTTGGTTATCATTTCTTTGTGGTGCACATAAAGTCAAATTGGTCTTTGAGAAGGGTTTATCATTTTACTATTGTTACAGCTACTGGTTTATAGTCTCAATGCTTAATTGTAATATTGTTAGTGAAATGCAAGAGAATCTGTTGTGTATCTGAGGACATCATATTTGTAGATTGGTATCTTAATGTTGCTTATAACATATGTAAAGTTGTGTGCCAAACCGATCATATAAGGAACACTATGTTTCAGCCATTCTATAGCTATTTCTGTTGTACTGTAGCTAATGAATGCAATCAGAAAATTCTGTAAGCCTGATATCTATCAGTGAGAAGTGAATGGGCAGTTGGAATAACATATTTAAGTTTCAGCTGGCTTGAATCTGGAACAGTAGATGGTTGATGTCCTTCATAGCAATAATACTATTGATTGCTCAAAATTTCACATCATGATATAGTTGTGTATCTCAATTTTGAATCGGCACTTAGTCTACCAAACTCTAACCTTGCATGCTAAATATTGAGTAGAAGACCATAGTGAAACATCTGAGAAACCTCATAAATTGAAAAATTTCATTCTTATCGGAAGGGAACTTTACAGAAAATAGAGCAGAAGGACTGGACCATGACTGAATCAGTGTCTTTCAGCAATGTGATTGTAGTAGTTTTCAGGATAGAGCCGTGATGGCAGCAGTGACTCCCAACTGTGCAATTCAGAATTTGGAATGAACAAATGCTGTTTTGACTTCCAGCAATGGTGGGAATTCTCTTAGGTTTAGGAGAGTGTACCAACATCAACAGTTCTGTAAAAGGAGGTGGAAGCATGTGTTTGAGATCATGGGATGATTGAAAAGAGTATTCAAAGTGAGCAATAAATGAATTTATAGGGAGATAGGCAGAGAGTAGAGGGCAGCCATTATTCCACCCATTGTTGTACTATTCTTTCCAAATTAATATTATTAGGTAGAAAGGAAATTTCCACTACCATAAAAGCTGATTTTCTCCTCATAGGGTTTCCAAGATAAGAATTTGTGGAGTGGTGTGAGTTTTTGTGAATGTTGGCGTTTCAATTCACACCTTTGGAGTGCATATTGGAAACAAACAGCTATGCACAGTTAAACTGCTCTTCAAATTAGGAGGGGAAGCTCACTCTTTTGCTGATTTTGCGTAAAAAGTAAAGTAAACTAAGTTCCTATCTTTTTACTCAGCTGTAGAGCATAAGGTTATAAAACACCATGCATTGTAGTTGAGGTTTTCTCTGGTTTCGTAGATCTCAACTACAACTAGGCTAAAAATTAAAACGCTTCTATCTCACTTAAATTCAAAGTGAGAGGATTTAGAAGTAATGGGAGTGGATTTGGGTAACTTAAACAAACTTGTTCTTAGAACTTGTCCGAAGGCTCATTCCTCTTTCAGATTTATGCTGAGAATAAAGCTTATGTAAGTAAAACATCAAACAATAAACTAAACCTTATGATTCCCTCGAAGGCTCATTGCTCTTTCGAGGTGTATGCTAAAATGAAGTTTATTAGAAACAACATCAAATGGTAAGCTAGATCTTAGGATTCCCTTGAAGGCGAGGTGCTCTTTTTGAGGTGTAGGCTGAAATGAAGATTACAAGAAACAACAAATATTGAAAAACCTTGAAACTTTGGATCAAAGGCTCATTGCTCTTTTGATTTATTTTCTCAAACTCAATCAATGATTAGTTTAATTACACTTTTTTTGGACAGCAAGTCGTATGAAAGAGGACAATCATCCAACATACGATCAACCAAAAATACACTTGACATAGATTGAACACAAGTACATGAACATCAAGAAAGCAAGCAAACAACTTAGCCTTTCGCTATCACATATACTAAGTAACAAAGTCGAAGGCTTTCAAGCTCAGCGTTTTGTTACCGTGAAGTAAAGTTAAAACCTAATGAGCAAGGGTTGCTCTTTTTTTATAGATGCTCAAAGGAGTAGGGAACCCTAAAATCTCCTCGAGTTAACATTCAATTCTTGCCAATCAACAAGATTTATTCCTATGTCTAATCAAATGTAACCGAACAGTTTACTGGAAAGACTACTTCAGTTAATTGATTCTAAACTAAATAGAACTCCACTGTATAAATGTGTCTCCAAAAATAGACATGCATAAAAGGTGGGACAACAAGTTAACTTGGAAAAGGCATCAAGTTAATTGCTTGTCTTAAATGCTATTTTTGGAGAAGGTAGGATGTCCCATCTGGCAGTTCACACCTCATCAATTTGAGTAATCATCTCCTCCAATCAGTTGTTAACTGCTTCTGTGTTTGGACAACTGATACTTCTCAAGATGATATCATGTCTTCACAACATCTCCTTGCCACTTGCAATTTGATATTGAAACTCACTCCTCTTTACAACTGGGTCATCAAGCTTCGCTGACATGGCTGCAACTTGGCTCAACCTACAGTCAACAGGGTAACCACAGAAGTTACTACGGACGAGGTCTTGAAACTGTGTCTGCACTTCAGCGAGCTCAATGTACTCACCACCTTCATGTTGATATTGGCAAGGGATAAATGCTGCCAATGTTCTTACGAATTTAATAGCACTTGCCACATGTTGTCTGCACTCAGTCAATTCTACAGAGATTGTATCATAAGCTTTTACCTTGTAGACAAGTTGTTCTTTCCAAGTGAAGAGCTTTTGCTTGTTCTCCTTTGCAATGACTGATTCATATGCCATTCTCAAGTCTGAGATGATGATCTCATCTCGAGGCTTGCTCTCTGTTATGCTCTATTATGATTCTTGGATTTCCGCACGAAGGTCGTGGGCATTGTACCTCAATTGGTACAACTTTGCCAGTATGAACTGACCCCTAGTGACGAACTCGTCCACTTGATCTCTTAGGTGCTTCCCATATAGAATTAGCTGACTTAGCTGATTTTGCTTTTTAGGTAGCTCCAACATTTGTGGAAGCAAGGCCATGATGTTTGAGGTGCCGTGAAGGAGGTTGGAGATGTATTGTTGTAGCTACTGGTTTTCGGTCTTGAGGGCTGCTTTATCTTCACCATCCTTCACCACTCTCTCCTTTATGCTCACCGTTGCAACCTTGAGGAGATCCATATCAATTTGGCATGTGCTTTTACCAAGATTGACTTTCAACAAAGTGAAGTCGTCAACCTCTACTTCATCCACATTTTTGTTCTCAGGTGGTGCAGCGGTCTCATGACAATCTCGTTGTCGACGTTCTTTTCCACATGAACTTGCTTTTTAAGCTTCTTCTCTGACATGTCTTGGTAGACATTTGTCAATTCTGCAAAGTTCAATTGGTAGGACGACTTTCTTTTCTTCCTACCTAGGAGATTCTTAAGCCAAGACGAATCTCGACTAACCTTGCTAGAAGGATTGGTGCTAGTCCCATGAACTCCTGACGAGTGAGAATGTGTTGAGATGTCACGTGGTGGTGAATCTGGCTCCAAGTTGATATGAATTGGAGACTGCTGCAATGGTGACAGAATAGGAGTCTCTGCTTCCACTTCTGGCACTGTCTCAGCTGTGTTTGTGGCTGTGGCCACATGTTGCTCTTGCTGATTTACATCAACAACTTGCATCTTCCCTTTCAAATGAATGGGCACCCTGTGATTCTTCGAACCCTCTGGAGGATTGCACATTGTTTTCTGTCTGGGTTTTGATCTTGATGTGGAAGGTAGTGTGGTAGTAACTGGTGGTGGCTTTGTGATAGGTGGTGACTACCTTTCTCATCCTCTGTCTGTCTAGGAAAAGCTGGCTGTTCTTTACAACTCTGCTTGTCCTTTCCTCAACGGATATGCTTTCCTTGGCATACCAATCAACGACTCAAAGTGGTTATGAGTTGATTTGATCTCTGAAGAATGTGGGAAGTGTGACTTCCTCATCATCATCTGATAATCCTTCCACATCCTCTGACAAGAACTCAATGATCTGCAGAAGGGTGAACTTGCTGTAGTTGCTCCTGTGCACTTTGAACTCATCTTCATAGCTAAACCAATAGTCTTCCATGGAAGGTTTTTGTGAAGAATGATGGCCAAGGTGAGCTGAAAAGTGACCCCAAGGGTCATATGAGTGCCTTTCAATGAGAAACTTAAGATTAAGTTTCGTCATCTCAAGGCTCATTGCCTTGGCATTAGTTGCTGATTTGCACCTATAAATACCAATTGTAAAAGGAAAGTTGGTAGTTGTCTTGCGTTTATTGTGCAAAAAGGTATGGACTTCATGCAATTGCTGTAAGAACTCTGTGAACACCACCTTATCCGATGGATAACGGGGTAACATGGTTGGATGACTTGAGTAGCCATATATGCGAGTGTAGGTAAACGTGGGGAATTGGATGAACCAATCCACTCAATCTACCATTGCCAATTTGGCTTTTGGTGAGATGCGTACATGTGACTCATGATTAAGGTCCCTCACCATGTGCATCAAGAACTGGTCATTCACTCACTTGAAGTGTCTTTTTGATTGTGAGAATTCAAGCTGTGTGAAATGTTTAGGAACCTTCTACATGCCCATTGTTCCAACGGTATTCAACCCTCTAAACTAGCCTTGAAAGGCTATCAAATATACGACGTATGAACACGTGGAATTCATGAGCCTTGAAGAAACTGCTCATCTGGTTGTGGAGAATGTTGTTGATCAAGGCAGGCCAGTCATAGTGTTCTTTGCTGTTGACAAGTTGAGCTATGATGTAATACATCCATGGTTGGAACTTGTTTGCCTTTGCTTGACTAGTGACACGGTTGAGTAGAGTGGTCAAGATTGCGTACTCATCTATGAATTCTCCGCGTCCCACATTCTTTGGCAAGCTATTTCTTTTCTCTTTAAGCCACCTTTCTGCCATTCTTTTCTAACACTATTCTTTTGACATGTTGAACGCCCTTTCACACTCCTCCATTGATATTACCAAATTGTTCGCACAATGTGGAATAGCAAAGCATCTCTTGATATCCTTTGGCTTGAGATTGCATATTACTCTCCCATTTGTTGATTGAATCTCTAGTTCAGTAGGGTTGTAATGCTTTATACAAGCGATTGCAAATTTGATGCTCTGTGCTAAGATGGGAAATGAAGTTGCCTCAAGCAACTCGGATTGCTCAATATTCTGAAGTGTGTTTTGGTCTATGCTTTCCAACTTGTCCAAATTGACTTTTGGGTGTGCTCGATGTAAATCGGTGTCTGCCATTTTTAAAAAGTCATGAAGCAAGACCGATTTGGTCTTGAATTGGACTTGTGAGAATTGCATTCTGAACATTTGGAAGATTGACTAGGCACACGACACACTATTTGAACAACTTTTTTTGCGGAGGCTAAAAATAGCTTTGTCAAAGGGTAACATTTGCGAAAATTTCTAAGACGTGGGTTTTGTTAGGAATATCTTTCTGAATGGACCCAAAACGTTAGAAATTCAAAAAAGTGACTTTTCTTTGGACATGCAACAACCCCTAAGAGGTAGAAGCTACAAAAGCTATGTAGAAGTTGCAGAAACTATTTTTCCCGAAAAATTGTGGCACATGGGTATTGTAGGCACCTCTGTGCTAAGCAAACCTAGTTCATTAGTATCTAAAAAAGGTAACTTTTTGCAGAAACCCTAAAAATTGGAAGCTACTGGGCAACTTTTCCGAAGAAATCTGGCACATGGGTTTTGTGGCCAATGCTGTGCTGAAAAAACCTAGAAAGCCAGATCTATGAAAAAATGTTGTTTACTTGGACATGCAAGAATACCTAAGATAGGAATAAAAGAAATATGTGGGGAGAAGCTAGAAGTTATAAGCTGCTGGCTTGGAAAATGACACCTGGTGATGAAGTCTTGTGAAAAACGTCCTTCTATGCAACTTGAATCTAGAACTGCGAAGAACATTGAAAATGGCTTCCATTAGATCCTTCAAATGGTGTTGGAGAGAAAATATTTGTGTTTTAGTTCTTCAACTTGCAAAGAATAATGAATTATGACTCCTAGATGCTTAGTATATAGCATATGGGACAAAGCAATCAATTTGGGCACCAAAATGCTGATTGGGGAGTCAATTTGTGTGATTGGGAGTTAACTGGAACAATCTCCATCAATTATGGGACATCTAGACATGAGAAAGTCTCCAAAAATCCTAACTAGAAGTTGATTTTGGATGCCACCTTGCTAGTATTGAAGATTTTCAACTTTTGTTTGATATATAGCCTCCATTTGATCTCTGATTCTGGTAGCCTAGTTGATCGTGAAGCTTGGCTAACAGATTCACTGCGGAGTTGGATCAATTTTGAAGAGATGTTACTGGAGGCTGTGAACCTTGAAAATTGAATTTGGTGGCTTGAATTCTTGGGCGCCTGTTCCTAGAAGGGTGCTTTATCTCGCTAGACTTAGTCAATTCTTGGATGATTTTCTATTTCCTCCATTTGATCCTCTGTGCTTCAATTGTAGTTGCCAATGATTGACGATTCCTGTGGATTGGATGTTGAATCCATCGCAAAGCTGGAAGAATACCGAAAAGGATGACTGTATGTGCAAGTTTTGAAAACTAATTGAGGAGGTTCAAATTCTTGGGCACCCTTGGCCTGCAAGGGTGCCTTTGTGCTTCTAAGACACAATTTGCACTTTGTAACCTTTGACGAAATTCCCTAGTTCGGTCTTCATTGTTGGGAGTTTGATTGCTCCATTGAATTTGTTGATGGTCTTATCACGGAGATTGATCAAGTTGCAGAGCCTAAAATCAGCATCTTGTTGCCCAAAAAGTTGGGTACCTTTTGCTAGAAGGGTGCATTTTGCTCAGCACTTAGCCAATTTTCTTAGCCAATTTTTCACACTTTTCAACTTGTCTTGACTTTTAGCGTCTTCTACTAGATCTTTGTTTGCAAACGTTTGATAAGTCTCGAGAGCTAGCAACTGGATTCACTGCGAAGCTGGAAGGATAGTGAGAAGATGTTTTGGAGAACACAACTGCTATAGACTTCCTCTGACTACTCAAAATGTTGAGCACCCCTAGCCTGCAGGGGTACAGTTGCTTTGATGTTCATCAATGTATCCTCTGTTTTACGTGTTTGTTTGATCAACCGCTACTACCGTTTGATATGTTCTTTAAGTTGGCGGACAAATTCGTTGTGAAGCTAGGAAGATTGTGTAGAAACAATCTATCCAAAGATTAACTTCTAAATGCTTTCATTCTTTGGCGCCCCTGGGCTATAGGGGTGCAATTCCCTTGATTTGACTGCCCTTTGTGATGACTCTTGCTTTTAGCATCTTCCGCCTCTGTCGTTGTTTGTCGATGTTTGATGAATCTGGTGAACATGCTTGATGATCTGCTAGAAAGCTAGCAGGCTTCTGAAGAAGATGACTTTTTTTTCAGTTCATAACAACTGCAATTGGCCTCTTGAATTCATGGGCGCCCCTGGCCAGCAGGGGTGCAGTGGGCTCTAGAGTTAGTCATTTCTTGATGATTTTGACCTCCTCGCTCTTTGCGTTTACCGCCTTGCTTGACTGCATCGATTGTGTTGTTGACGACGTGATCGTGTTCACCATTGTGATTGCATTCAACATTTTGCATGCACAAACATTTGAAAAAGTTGACCAAGGCGTTGACTATCAAGGCATCTCATCTCCCTTGTAGCAAGGCGTGCATCTTCTAGATTTTAGCATTTTTCAACTTTTGAAAATTCCCCTCCGACGTGAAGCATCTTCTGCCATAGAATCTTTTGGGAAGTGTTTGAGGCTTAGATCTTGATACCTGGTACTGGCCATTTGCCATTGATGACCTCGGAGGTCCTAACTTTTCTCCTAAAAAAGTGAAATAGACCCACCAGAGCAAACTTGACATTTTTGTGATTTTGACTTGACCTGTGTGATTGTGAAGTGAAATTATCCTATCAAAATCATTTTGAGTCATTTTTGGAAAGGTCCTATTTTTTTAGGGTTTTCCTAAAAATAGGGGTCCAAAACCCTAATTTTCAAAATTTCCAAAATTTGCAAGTATCTTCTTGACAATAAACCAACAAAAAGCCCATGCTTGGTTTGACCTAAAATTGACTTTTGACAACAATTTTACAAGATTTAGACCATTTTTATCAAAATGCCTTATTGAAGCAAAATTTTTATTTTGGGTACAACAATAACTTGCAGGATTTATTTCTGTTTATGCTCTCTATATTCTTACCTTTTAAGCAGCTTCATTTGTTTCAAGCAAGCAACAAGCAGAAATAATTTTTGTGATTCCTAAATTCTATGAGTTTAAGAGTTTGCAGATTATTTTGGTATTAGAGAGATTTGATATTTGTGGGTTTGTGGAAGTTGTGTATGACAGTCGAATCATTTCTTCCTTACTGGGCATGCAACTATAAACCTTGCTGCAGTTTTTGATAATTAGAAAACTGTTTCTTCTTTGCTGGGCTTACACCTCATTCCTTACATGTGATTTGACTTCAAAAAATCTATTTTTTGATGCCCTAGTATGCGATTATACATTTTGGTGCAGCATCTTGAGTTCAAAATCTGTATCCCAGCACTGGTGTGTGTTTTATCGTTATCCAGGAGACTTTGAATTTGAAAATTTGTCTTCACATTCTAGGGTGCAAGACTGTGTGTGGTTGTGAATTTTGATAAACCCTAATTGTTGTCTCTACTGTGGTGCACTTGATAGTGTAAAGTATTGTTGACTCTAAATTTTGAAAATGTTATTTTCATTATATAAGTGTGTGGCTATTTTGTCTGCATGATTTGTTTGAAAATTTGCTTTGTCCTTTATTCATCACCATGAAAATTTGATTTCATTCTTGCCTGCTGTGCTTCCATACATGGGTTTTGCTGATTGAACTTTGATTTTCTCGCTTGGATGCAAATGTTTGATAGCTCTGCAAAGATACAGGCAAGAAACAACAAAATGACATATACAAAACAAGACAAAGTTTGAACCATGACTCATGCTTTGGTGAAAAAGACAAGGTTTTAGGACAATGATTTTTTTTAATTTTTTTATTATGGGTACAATATCTCTCTCTCCCTCCCATTTCCCTGGTCTGTCCTTTCTTTCAGCTTTTTCAGCATTCAATTTTATGTAAAAAGAAGGCAATTTAGAGGGTGCAGGATGAATTGATTCTTGTTTTGATTAAGCTACTGAAACATATTTCTTTAAGTCAATTAATTATCAAAGATGTTTCAGTTGCATCTTTGATTACAACCTTGGGCTTAAATTTATTTAGTCTTTGCATTTGTAGCTGTTTGGTCGTTGTTGCCATATCCTACTATTATACTGCTGTTACTTTGTTAAATAGCTATAAAGAGTGCAATAAGCTGAATGCATGTGATCAGTAAAAGATTAATCAATCTTGGTTGAGTGGACCTTAACAAATTATACAAATATTTAGCATTCATTTAATGGCTTGTAGGTAGAAGTAAGGCATGCGTTGGCAATTGATACTTTACACAATTTACTTAACCATGGCGAAGCTAATAGGTGAGTAAACTTGATATAAACTCTTCTGATTTTTTTACATGTCTTTCTTCTGCATTTGTAATTGCACAGATTTGGCTTTTCTTCATATTTGAATCTCTTTGTTTTTTCTGTATTGACAGCCTCCCCTTGTTCATTCAAATTAGTAATTTCTTTATGGTAATATATGTTGTTAAGGAGCTTTAAATTTGTGTGCAATTCTAACCCGAGTTAACCCACTCGAGGCAACGCCTGTAGTCAATCGAATTGATAAAAGGGATTTGAGTAACTTCAATTTCATATTTCAAATTTCTGACATTCTGAATTTTTCTGGTTAAAGAGCATTTTCAATGGTTTTTGCTGGTTTTTGTCTGGGCATTTCTGTGGTTTTTCTATAATTTTGAAATCCAGTAAAATCCTTTATACCTGGTCAAAAGGAATGTCTCCTTGTGGTAATCCCAGGATTTCAGTAAGAAATTTTAGCAAGTCTCTACAAGGTTTTTGCAATAATCTTCAAAATCAGCTGCCTGAGCTTAGTTTTTGCAAAAGGGTTGCATTCCTTTTGCTTAACTACAGTATTCTTTTCTAGAATGTGGGAAAACCCCCATTGCTACTTCAAAAACTGAAGACACTGATAATACAAAAACCAAATTTCCCGTACAACATTCATTTTCAGAGTATCCACAATCGAGTCTTGAATTTAAAGATGATGGTATTAAGTTAACAGATCAGCTTTATGGTTCCCTAATCAAAGTCAGCAACTCCAGATAAGCTTTAGGACATGGACATTATTATCACAGATTTTAATAAGCAAATCCTGCCACAAGAGACAAAAACTGAATTAGTTTTGTGCAGCCTCAAGTATCCCAAACTATGGGATTCAACACCTTTAGAAGGTGGCATTCGAAATTAAAACTAAACAAGTTGAGATTGTTAATCACTTTTCCGAAGCTGCTTTTGTTTGAGAGTGTTTTCAAATTTTTGTTGCCGGTTTTGGTTATATCAATGTTTTATGTCAACACACCACATTTGTAAACATATTTTATAATATAATGGGAATGAGTTATTTTGGTATAAATCTCATAATATGTTAATGTGGTAGTTTTTTTCTACAAAGGCTACTTTGGGTCATCACTAGGCTCCAACTCGAATGTAGCACCACACTAAGGTTGGAAATTTAAGCACGTTTGTTTGATCAATGTTGTGTGTCAAAACACAACACATTTGCAAAGATATTTCATAATGTAATGGGAGTGAGTTATATTGGTGTAAGTCTCATAATATACTGGTTCTTTTTTTATTAAGGGTACTTGCATACATCATCAAGCCCTAGTGTGAATGTGGCACCATACTAAGGATGTATTTGTAAGCATGTTATTCATGCCCACAATTTTAAGTGCATTGTTGTGGTGCCCCATCAATTGAGAGTCCATCGGGTGGTAGGCTGCCTTACCCCAGAGTGAGACTTGAACTTAAGACTTCTGACTTATGCAGATACTATTAGACTACCACTTGATATGCATTATTGTTTATGCTAGTGGGGATAGTGTTAGTTATATCATTAGTAATGATATATGGATATCACTCTCATAGTGCTTATAGAATTCACCTAGGTGAGAAATTACCAGTAGGTTTATTGTATAGAGTCAATGTAGTCATGTGAAAAGATACTCTTGTTATAAATAAGTGTTATCTCCCATCTTATATGAAAATCCATTTCTAGTATAAACTCTACTTGGAGACAATTTGGATTACTTTCTTCTATTATTGTTTTGCATTTATAGGTTTAATCCATCCTTTGGGTGTGCATTTGCCTCTTTTTTATCTTTTGTATAGTTGTGCCACTTGCAAATGCAAGTATGCTACAGGTAACATTAGAGATGGTTTCTAATTTACAAGGTTGAAAAAGAATCATGTATTGCTGATTGCTTAACTTTTTATAGGAGTCACATTGAAGCAAAACTCTTTTTTATTTTTCTAAAAGGTCGACTTGAAGAAACTTGTAGTGAGAGGTAACACAAGTTTTGTAGAAATACCAAAGGGAGACGTAGCTGTTGCAACTTATTCTAGGCCTGCTTCAAAATCACAATGAATTCTTCTACGTTGTCTTTTGTCAAGTGTAACTTCAAGGTTAGTTTTGAATAATTTATCATTTTTTGTTTGAAAGTAGTTTTGGTAAACTTTCAAATGAATGGTGTTTCATAGTTTTTTAATGACATATTAATCAAGCATGTAACCTTGAAATTTGTTTGTTTTATCCTCAAAAACCATATCTTACTTTTGGAGAAAGAACAAGCCATATTTTAACAAGGTTGGAAAAGAAGTACTAAAAAGTTGGTTTAATGCATTTGATAAAAATTGTTCATTTGAATGTAAAATATGAATATGAATAAAAAATGATACATGGCTAGAGTTGGAGATGCTTATGCTGAATGGTATGAAGATTTGTTCTTGTTTTATTAGGATATTCATGTTTTATTTGGCCTTCTCTTAGATGAATCTCTTATTTGTAATTGAAAAGATAATTTTGTCCAGATGATGCATGCTCCCTCTTTATGTAATCAATTTATTTTTATTACCAATACGGCTTCTATGGAGTTTATTATCTCTTGTAGAAGACTTTTTGCCTCACTTAGCTTGCAAGTGTGAGTTCAGTCCATAGTTGAAAAACTCATACTTGGCAATAACTCAACAGACCCAGAAATTTTAAAAACTCGAGACTCGAAAAATCCTAGACATATTCTCCAAACATTAAAATACATATAAATTTGTAAAATATTTTTCAAAAACATGGATATTAATGAATTTAGCAAACATGTTACTGATTTCCTTCATATATAGATCAAAATCAGAGTTCAATATACACCATAGTGTCATGTCCCCAAAATCATACCATTTAATCAACAAAGAAGCTTATCTAAAATTACTAACCATTTAATAATGTTATAATTATAATTGTTAAAAATAATATTATAATTATAAATAATGTCATAAATATTAAAATAATATTATATAAAATAAATATTAAATAAATATAAAATATAAACATAAAATAATATTATAATAATAACAAATACAATAGATATTGTAATATTCTTAAGAAAACCATTAATGAAATAATTCTAAATAATAACTCTAAAAATATAAACATTAATAATAAAATTACAAATATTATTAATACAAACATTAATTAATTAATCATAAACATCAATAATAATATAATTGCAAATATTTGTGATCACATTAATAATAATATAATTATAAACAATTAAACATCGGTGATAATATGATCATAAATATTATTTTTTTTTGATCGGTAATCGCTTTTGACTGGAGCTTTGAACCAGTGAGGCCACAATTTGTGGGGGACCTCATCCCCATGTTTGTCTGGTGATTACCAGTCCAATCATCTTCTGCCACTTGCTTCCTCCGTCTTCCTTCCTTCTCACCCGTGTTCTTCCTTCCCTACTCTCCTTTCTCCACCCCAAACTCCTTTTGTTCTCCCTTCTTCCCTTCTCCGTACTCCGCTTCTGCCTCGAGCTCAGTCTGCTTCCTCCTCGGGTCTCCTCCTTTACCCGTGCTCCAAATCCACCGTTCATCCTTCTTTCCCCCGAGCTCCAATTCCTCTGATCTCCCTTCTCTCCGTATCCCTTTCTCCACCCCGTACTCCTGTTACCTCCGATCTCCTTTATCTCCTTTTTCCCCACCCCATACTTTGTTTCCTCCCTGCCACCTGCCATCTGTCTCCTCTCGCTTCTTCCAGCCTTCATCCGCTGCCAACTCTTCTTAACTTCTCTACTCCTTCCTCCAGCTGGTCCAATCTGCACGCACCAACCGCCGCCCTACATCCTTCGTACTTCTGCCTTGGTGTTCGCTCCATACACCTGCCGCGGGGTCTTTGACCAGCTTCCCTTCTTGCCTTCTTCGTCTGCCAGTGGAGCCTCCTTCGTGCGTTGGGGAAGAGCCTCGAACCTATGATGCCCTATCCACAGGGCCCGTGACTTAACCGTCACATTGCGGGGTGAACCCCATGATCATAAATATTATTGATGTAGACTTTATCAAATCTTTAAAAATAGCCCGCCCTCAAGTCAATGAACTATATACTATAAGATTGGAGATATAATTCAGGATGTTATGGATTATTAGATTGCTTCTTTCATCCACCGGCACTGGTCAACTTTCAAAAAGGGGCGCAAATGTCTTCAGATGGAGGGACGCGTCAATTGCTTAGTCGGGAGTATTAAAGATTGAAGGAGTCTTAAGTATTCAGAAAAAGGAAAAGGGGCAGAGCTAGATCACTCCAAAGGGGCAATCAATCACCCGAGTTGGCTGTATAGTAAATCGCAGAAATCAGACACCTAGCCTATAATCAAATCGCGTGATATTAGAAGCGGATAATATCAGAAATAGCGGAATAAAAAGGCACCAGCCAGACGAATTGTATATGCATGCAATAATTGAATAAACTCAGAAACGGCATTACATCTTACGGTGTCAAATCTATACCAACTGTAGCTGCAGATTCTATATACATATCAGTCTATATTTTGATCAGTCCTATTCATATCTTTGTCACCATCATAACTATATAATCAGGTACATTAATATGAATTGTGTTCAAGGTGTACCACTATTGTGCTATTGGTCTTAAGCATCAGTTTTGAATATCTTGAAGGGATATTGCAATCAGTAGCAAAGTCTGTAACTACAATAAAGGAGTTTGGGAAATGGTTGACAACTGTTGTCTTAATGCTTCTTGCTATACCAATACAATTGCAGTTCACTATCATCAATAAATTAGGGAGTTTGGGATTGCTTTGAAAGTGTTTGACAACTTGATAAGTTGCTGTAACTGATCATTTGGTATAACTGCATATCATTTCAAGTTAGCCTCAAGTCTTGTTATGTCAGTAGAGAAAAGTTTATTGCACTTCAACTGTAGTTCAATCATTGGCATGTCTTGTTAGAGTTTCCTTTATGTATTGAAAGAGAAAACCAAGTCAGAAGTTTACAAGCTAACTGTTTGTCGAAATTTCTGCGTGTTGAAACTTGAGAAATTAAAGCATATCCAGCAAGGTACGTTACACATAGACATAAAAATGAGTTCAATACATATCAATTTCAAATCTTAATATAAATAAAAGTACAACTTATAAATTTATTCTATGACTAAAGCTCAGAGAAGCCTGTTGTTGTCGTGTGGTGGCCTTGAGATAGATTGTATAGCTACATCATTTTAACAGGAGCTTGAGGAATAGGATAATGTTTTGAATGTGATAAACCCGCCCTTGATGGCTTGCCAACCTTACCTTTTGCCTCATATTCAGCAATATCATTAGCAGTAAACAAGGTATCCACATTTGCTGCAACTCAATTTGAATATGAATTTCTGTCATCGGGGGCAAGTGTATGATGTGTCTCTTGCTTCTCTACCTTTGTTACACATAAGTGAAGGTTGTACTGTACAAAGACAAAGTCATTCAAGTGCTTCTAACTCAATTTGTTGCATTTCTTTATGTGAATGGCCTAAAAATCACTCTGATTATGCTCACAACTAGAAACGCTATAGGGCTGGGACAAAATGTAGATGACAAGATTTTGAAGATTAGGTGTTATTGCACCAAAATCTTTCCACCAAAAAAGTGCAAAGACAACATTTATAAGTTTGTAAGGATTTTAGTAAACTTCAAATTAAATGTTAAAGCAAACAATGAACTAAAAATAGACACACACACGCACACAGAAAAGTGCAAAGACAACATTTATAAGTTTGTAAGGATTTTACTTTTTAGTAAAATTCAAATTAAATGTTAAAGCAAACAATGAACTAAAATTATACACACACATGCACACTCATGCGCGCACACACACGCATGCACACATGCACACATGCACACACACATGCACACACACATGGTTGCAAAGAGGCTCTCCTTCAAATGCATAGAGGTGAAGAAAACAAACTCCTTCCGCTCCCTTATAAATCTATAGCTCATCATTAATGATGAGCCACACACACACACACACACACGGTTGCAAAGAGGCTCTCCTTCAAATGCATAGAGGCAAAGAAAACAAACTCCTTCCACTCCCTTATAAATCTATAGCTCATCATCAATGATGAGCCACACACACATACACACACATGGTTGCAAAGAGGCTCTCCTTCAAATGCGTAGAGTTGAAGAAAACAAACTCCTTCTGCTCCCTTATAAATCTATAGCTCATCATTAATGATGTCTATAAGGTTCTCATCAATGATCATCGTCTCCACATGTGTTGAGACCATCCATAACCTCCTCGTCTACTTTGAATAAAATGGAGAAGAAAAACTTAGGGTTCAATAAGTGGGTAACAACATGAATATGTTGGTGGAATTGTGGAATTGTAAGTTTCACCTTTGATCAATAATGTGCCATATGAGTTCATATTTGTTTCTATTCAATGCATACAAATGCTGATTCACCTCTTTGGCCCTATCCATGGTCTCATATAGATACTCAATAGGATTTTATCCTCATCCACCAACAATGGAACCCTAAACAATGGTATTTACACCCATGTAATGACCAACTTCCTCAATAACTAAGTTACTAGTTCGGGTTTGGGTTCAAGGGTACTTTGTGGGTTTGGGCAAATTTTTTTTTGGGTTGGGTTTGTTAATACAAAAACATATAAAAATCGGAAATATATACATATTTGCAGCAGTAATTAAGTTCAAAATACACCACCATATTAATAGTCAAATAACATAGCAAAAATACACCACCACTTTCATAGTCAAATAATAAAAAATATTAGTGATACTCAAATGTCATGATATAAATTAAAGTTCAAAAATAATAATGTCAAATGTTTGCAATCAGCCATCGAGCATTGATCAATCATATGGGTCATCGAAAGTATCATCATCAACATCCATATTAGATGCTACATGTTGTGGTAAATTAGAAGAACCACAAATAGCGTCATTGGCACTTGCACAAGCGCTACCACTAGCATTGATACTAGCACTCTCATGCTCACTAGCTTCCTCAGGCTCATAGTCATCATCAATATCAAGTACAACTAAGCGGCTTGTGGAAGCATCCAAGTCAAGACGCTCTGGCTGAATATCCCACTTCCTTGTGTCTCCTTCTTTGTAGGAACTTTGTTTGTGTGTAATGAGGCACAAGTTTGAATGCACATACACCAAGTCCTCTGCCTTTTTTGAATGTAGTCTATTGCACTTTATTGAGTGGATGAAGGAGTATGTGCTCCGATTCCTCTCAGAAGAAGATGAACTAGCAACCTATTAAGACCAAATTAAATAGTTAAGAGTTACAAAATTTAACTAATTAAATATAAATTAAAATTAAAATTAGAAAATTATAAAACTTAAATTTAAAAGATAAAAGATTTTGACTATAAAACTTACTTGGGATAAAACTTTTATTGCAAGAGGTTGGAGGTGTGTGTATTCTTGGCCATGGAAATACCACCAACTATGGGCATCCACCCTCTACTTGTCTCGAAGAGCATCAAGAGCACAATCATTGAAGCATGCAAAACCCATGAACTTAGCCCTCGCTAGATCACGCTGGTCACGATTAGTGAAGAGTCTATGAAGTGCTGCCTTGTACCCTTGAGCCACTTCAACATCTCTATATGGGGCAACTCTTGATGTCACAAAAAGTAGCTCAGCACTATAGTGTTTGGGACTCAATGCAAAAGCAAGAAGATGCAACGGAGTGGTCATTTTGTTCCATCTCTCTACAATGATTGGATGTAGCTCTTTGAAGATGGTTTTCATCTTCTCAATCATTGAATCGATGCCATCATATACTTCGCCCAAACAAGGTCTATCCATGTCAGTATAATGGATCATGCTCAATATGGGCTTAGTGAAACTAAGGAGATACTCAACATAATCCCACCAACTATCATCTAGGATCATTTGCTTAACCTTGGTTGCCCTTTCAGTGCTAGATTACCTACCCATCTAGACCAATTAGGACTGATGACCATATTAGAGAGCGCCTCACGAACCTTCACAAGTCGTCTCAACACAATTGTGTTGGAGGCAAAACAGGTCTCAACAACTCGTTTGAACATCAAAATAAAATAAATTTTTTGTTTACAAAAGTTAAAATCTAAAATTAAAAATATTACTAAAGTGAAACATGTTTATTATTAACTTACCTTCAACAACTCCAATTTCGAAGGATCTAAATATTCCTTGTGACATATGGTGGTTGGTGATGAACATTTGGATGTCTTCACCTCAAAGATAATACCTTATTTGATCCACTCAATTTTGGTTCCAATTTTTTGTAGCATTAGGTTGAGGGAGTGGACAACATATGGTGTCCAAAGAATGTGTGAATACCTCTCCTCAACCAATAAACCCAACAGCCCTACAATTTTTTGCATTGTCAACAACTTGCACAACATTTTGATGGCCCACAAGCTCTTCAATAGCTTGACAAAGGATGTTAGCAATAAATACACCATCCTTCACCTCTTTCACAATCCATTGCTCTCAAAAACATTGCCCCTTTAGGGGACACTGCAATAACATTGATCAATGGGCGATTTTTTGCATCTTTCCATCCATCAAAACGATGGTCACCCTTGTTTCGATCCACGAATCCTTTATGGGCTTCAAAGATTCCTCTACATATTTCACCTCTTTATCTAATAAGGTGCAACACACCTCTCAAAACCTAGGTCCTTATACCCCTTTGGAGCCCCATTAGATTTCACCATTTTTGCCAATATGGTGAGCGAACAACGTTGAATGCCAATACATTGGCATAGACACATCTCGCTATGTTTTGATCGACAATCTCTCTAGCCTCATTTTGAAATGAAGTTTCCAATGGTCTCTTTGATCTTTTATTTGTAGAGGGCATGGTTTGCTCTTGAGGTACTTACATAAATGGATGGCTCTCTATAGGTGGAAAATGAAAAGGCGATGTAGGGGGCTTTTGAGATCCTTTCTTTATCAAAGGATGACTTGATTTATTACGGCCTGCTACTTAGTCTGCTCTTTCTTGCTCATCAATATATGCCAATAATTGGGCTTTTGGAATGCCCTTTTTATCTGCAGGGCAAGCTTTGATGCTTGTTCTAGGGATCTTGCACAAGTGCCCTTTCACTGGATTGTATGAGCTCGAATATTTAACATTGCAATGACTACAAAACCAAACATATCCTCCACCACTTGGAAGTTGTTGAACCATTTCAATATATTTCTAAAGGGGAGAGTTTGGGTCTGTTTTGAAATTAGATTGGCTTGAGGAGCTAGAACCGGTTGCCATTGTAATACTTAAGGCACAACACATTCCATTTATTCAAAATTTTAAAGTATTGAAACTAAATAACTTAATTCATTTCAAAAAATTGGACATGTGTTATAGACACCTAGAAGAATGAAAACAAAACAAAAACTTAAAAATAAAACAAAAAGTTCATTTGTAAAAAAAATGTAGAAGAAAAAACCAAAAAACTTAAAAAAACCTACGTCTTTTGAAAAAATCTTCCTCAATGGTCTTCTTGGCAACAAACGAACACTTGCAAGTGCTTAGGAATAACACAACAACCAACTTCGAATGATCAACGATCAATCTTCAACTATTCATGCTTGTGCAAGCAAGAAAAAAAGTTCAGCAATGGAGGAAAATGATCTCGTTTTTATCCACAAATTGATAAATGAGTATGTTTTTGCCTATTTGATGTGTTAGGAGGCATGAATCAGGGTTGGAGGAGTTTTTTAATGTTTAAAAGCCACAAAACAAGTCAAAAAATAATAAAAAATTGCAAAAAGTCAAAGAAAAATGTGGACTGGGTGTGAGTTATCCAAGGTTTGAATCGGGTTCATCATAGGTCTGCTAGGACCGGACCCACAGACTGTGATCTAGACCCTATCCGAACCCATAGTTTGTGGGCTGGACCTTATCCAAACCCAGGCTGGACCGGACCCAGACCTGCACTCTGCTAGCGGCGAACCGGTAACGTAGCTCAATAACATGGCTGTGACCACTCAAACTATTTATTATTTTTGAAATATGTTGTTATAGTCCAAAAATGGCTAGAATTGATCATTGGTATGGCTTAGGGCCTATGGAATGATTTGCAACAACAAATTTGTTGTATTTGGTATAGGCTTTTGATACACTACTAATTTGGTGCATTGGTTAGGTTATGGAGGTTGTTAGTCTATTGTGATATGTACCCGCATGTAGGTGATTTGGTGCACCTATCAAATTAGATCAAGGGGTAGATTAGTTGAATGGTGACTCGGTTGTTGGTCTATTGTGATGTGAACCCACATGTAGGTGATTTGGTGACTATGCAACCATATTTGGGGGTAGATTAGCTAGTTGGTGACCTGGTAAGTTGTTGGTCTCAGATCTCCCTTGTTGCTAACTAGACATGGGAAGTGTTGTCCTCTATAGACATGTCCCTCAAGATGGTTTGCTTGGCAGGAGGTGGAGTGGTGCTGGTTGCTTGGTATGTAAGGGCTAGAACCTCCCATGTTAGCCCTGCTAATGGAATACAATTTGGTGGCCGCGGTTAGCAAGATGGATTTTCCCCTTCAATCTTTGTCCTAAACCTGCAAAATGTTCCAAAATGAGACTATACAACAAAGTGAACCTAGTTAATAATAATTGTGGGTGGAGGGGTTTTATCCTCACCATTCAAAGCTTAACCACAAAGGTTTTCATCCCTATTTGAGCTGAAAATAGTTGTAATGTTCCCTTTTGGCACTTAGCCAATTCGTGCACATTTAGCTAGTTTCCAAGTCTTTTGGAGGCTAATTGGTTAGTTAAGGAGAACTCTAACATTCTTGGAGAAGCACTTGATCAGTCTTGCAATTCAATTGTTCTTGGGTTTGAGTTCAGTTGGTTAGTGGGAGCCCTTTGATGCTTTTAGAATTGATTTTCGACCTTTTGGGTGCTCTCCAAAATTCTTGGAGGAGCAAACTATTTTTAAAAAGTCACCTGATTGGCTCCAATCGTCGTCCCCTTGTCTTCGATATCACTTTGAAATGATCAAAATTGCAAAATTATATCTTTTAAGTGTTTTCCACAACTTGGGTGAGTTATTACGTTATTTAATTAACATTTCACTAATGTTGTCTAATATTGAGAAATAATTAAAGGACAACTTAGTGTAATAGCTTGTTGGAAAAGTGATTAAATGTTTGAAAAGTTGGATGCCTACACATAAGGGGGGTCTTTTGCACATAATGAATTATTTAATTTAAAGCAAAATGTGCTTTTTTAGAAAAAAAGTCAATGGAAAAACAAAAAAGCAACCAAAAACAAAGTGTTTTTTTTTAAAAGTAGCAAAAAAAACACTTTTTTGAAAAAAGCAACAAAAAAGCTATAAAAGGAGGTGTTGGGGGCTCATTTGTGTTAATGTTATTGAGCAGCTTCGGGTTCATCCTTCCAGCCACGAGTGAAGACATAAATAAATGTAGCCTATTGGCTATTTATTTATATGTATCATTTAATGAGAATACGCGCTTCTCTTGACAACAATATAATTTCTCTTGGGCCGACCTTCCTTATGATTTGTATTTATTATTTGTAATTATATTATTGTATTCTGGCCGACCTTGTAATATGAAGAGGTGCGACCTCCCTCACGCTTGTATATATACAAGGTCACCTTCATCTCTTTATCATCAAGCAAGTTTGATTCATTCTCTCATTAAAGTGCGAATTTCTTCAAGAGCAGAATTGCGAATTTCTTAAGGGCAGATTTAGCAGTCCAAGGAAGTGCAGATCTTCATCTGTTATTGCATCTGGTATAGGTGCTGAATATTGGCCTTGTAATTGGCCTCATTGTAAAGAGAATTGTTGCCATTATTTTTATATAAGAGAGAACTTTTGTTGCTGGGTTTTTCTCCCTCAAGAGGAGGGTTTTCCCAGGGTATCTGCTGTGTTATTGTGTCTGATTTTGAATTAATTTTCTGTGCATACAATCTGATCACTTAAATTTAACAATTTGGATTGTTGAAGTTTTCTCATATTGTTATGCTGTCGTATTGAACCTGCGAGTTCTTCCATAATCTTTTGAGGATGAAAACCCTCATTCAATTTCTAGTTTTGGATTTGACAGATAATCCTTAGCTAGATTGGAGTGATTTCAATCTAGAGATCACCATTGTGCTTCAAATCAATTTTCAAGTTTGGATGTTGCTGAGATGAAGATCTATTCAGTGCTTTGAGGTGTGTTGGATGGAATTTGAAGGGAGTTTTCTAATAATTTGCTTGTGGGTGTGTTTGTATGCTCCATTTCTGATTTTCCAAAGCATCAACAATAGTGTTCAGTTCTGATTTGTCCAAAGTACAACAGAAAAAAGGTTGTTTTCAAACCTGTACCAGCTTTCTAATTCATCCATTCAAGGTATTACGTTGTTATTTCATAGCTGGGTTATTGGGTAGATGTTATTTAGCACTATTGTGGGGTGTCTTGGTAGTTCTTTACATCAGCACTTTATATCAGCAGTTAATCCTCTTATTTTGGTGTTCACAATGCAAATGTACTAACTTTGTAATGCACTGGATGGTAGTATCGTTAGTGGGTTTAAATTTATTATTGCTGATGTACTTTCCCCATTGAACAAGTGGTAATATTGTAATAGCTCACCATTGAAAAGTGGAAGAAGCATGTTTAAATGTCCTCAAACATTGTATAAGTTTTCCCACTGAGAAGTGGAAGTGCCTTGTAATTCTCGCCAAATAAGTGGATGTTTACTTTCCTATAATGCTTGCATCCCATTGAATAAGTTGTTTGTCTGGCTTGTTGCTTGATGCTTCTTTCTAGCAAGTTGTAATTCAGTAAATTGTAATCCTAACCACCCTATGCCCTTACCTCACCCTATCTGGGATTTGGGTAATCAAAAATTGGAAATGAAGTTGTTATACTTTCATTTACTTTGAAGCTAATATATTTTCAAAAAAAAATTGAGGGTGATTATTATAGTGGCATCAGAGTTGGTGATCTTTCCAACCCATTGGTTAAGCTAACACTTATTGCAATTCTTAGTCGCATGATAGAGTTTCAGTGGCTTCATATCTCTTTTGCATGTTGATGAACACCTACATGTCCATTTTAGTGCCATTTTTTGATAGTTGCTAGAAGAGTTGAAAAGATGTCTACAATTGATAAGTCTATGTTTGCATTGATGCAAGAATTGTTTAATCCGATGAAGGACTTAGGCATTGAAAGGGAGTATTTAAAGATAGTTGCAAAACCTAAACATATGAACGTAAGTATGAAAAAAGATTAGAAAAAGACTACGTAGCAAAAACTCAGGAGGATCCTAAAACTACAATAAATGAAGAAACTAGCAAAAATGAGCTCAGAAGAGAAGAAATTTGCTTCCTATGCAAGGAACCTTGGGAGATTGGTCACTAATGCAAGGGAAGAAGTGGGAATGTTGAAGGAAGAAGTAGAGGCATCCACTATTGAAGAGGAGGTTGAAAAGAAGATGGAACAAAAAGATTCAAGTGATGCATCCACAAGTGAAAAAGAGTGCACGAGTCTTCTTGATAGTGCAGACTTTGGCGAGTATGTTGATTTGGAGTTTTCTAAATCAACATCTATTGATAAGAAACATGAAGATGAAAGCATGAATGTCTTTGATGTTCAGGAGAAAGTTCTTAATAAAAAAAACTATCATAATGCCCTTCTTGAATTTTCAGGTAAAGAGAATGCTACTATGGAGAAAGTTGAAATTTTCAAATCAACAATTAGTGATAAGCATATCAATCATTTTGATTATGAAAGATCGGACTATGATTGGGAAATACCCAAGCAAGATGTGAAACCAGTTGATTTCTAGACAAAATTTGTTGAGAGAAGTGTACCTGATGAAAGAGCTGATTTTAGTTTGTGGTCAATGCATAATGCAGATCAGAATATGTTGAAGAAATCAGCCATCCATGGTGAATTAATTGAGCCTTCATTTCCAAATCAAGGTCAACTGTTCATAAGACCATGGGATGTAGGTTTATTGATATCAAAATTCAATGATGAGCATATTAATGAAGAACCTTCTGAAATTTCTTTTGAAGAGGATAAAGGGTTATTTCAAGAGGTATGTATTGCTGATCTCCAAAATGATTTTTTTGGACTCGACTCCCTTGATGACACCATTGGAAAAGTAGTTGAAGAAGAAAAGACAACATAAATCTTTGACGTAGGACAAACTCTGAGGGAGAGTTCCAAGATGATTCCGATGAAAGGTATGCCAATGACATGAATTTTGAAGTCACTAATGATGATATTTGGTTTGCAGTGAATTCTAGATTAACAGATAATGATGAGCATTCTTATCAAGCCAGTGAAGTATATTTTGAAATTGAAGGGTTTGATATTGCTGAAATTTTCAAAACAACACCTAATGAGGAGCATCTAAATCATTCCAACGATGGCAATCCAAATTATGAGTAGGAATTTCCCATGCATGAAGAACACCAATATGACTTCTCAGAGAATTCAATAGAAAATCATGATGTAATGGAGCCTAATGAAGATTTTAAATCAACACTTAGTAATGACGCATTGTTTGAATATGGTGCTACCATGATTTTTGATTAAAATGATTGTGAGGAGAAAGTAGATTTTAAAGATCATATGGCTTCTGAAAACAAAGATACTTTAGAATCTTTGCTACATGGAGAACCAAGTCACTTGGTTGAACAAAGACCTGGAGAGTTATGTGAATTGAAGAATCAACTCCTGGTCACCAATAAGAAAGAGATTCAATGTAAAATCCCACCCTTATTTTTTCCAAAAGCTTCACAACTTGCACCCATTAGCGTTAGCCCAAAATGCAATGATAGACAAACTGGAAAGCAACGCTTCACTTTTTGATCACCTAGATCGCGAAGCGGGCAAGGTGAGAGCATACGGTGTAAGGGGATCTTTGCAAATATTGAAAGTGATGAAACTAACTGAAAGAACACCTTCCACTTTCTAATCACCTAGATCCCAATGTGGGCAAGGTGAGAGCATAGGATGGTTGGCTTACATTTAAGGACTTGGGTAAGCTACCACTTCTTTAGTGGGGTGAGTAGTAATATCAACGCTGAAAGTAAACAAGTAAAGCTATTGGTGGCAAGCCGGCCAATAGGGAAAGTAAAGCACTTGGCGGCAAAGCCAACCACTTACCCTTTTTAGCGGGCTACAAGAAATGAAATAGGGAAAACTTGACCACTTATTCAGTGAGAGCAACTACTTGTTTAGTGGGGTCAGTAATTAAGCAAATACAAGAGCATTCACCAACAGTACTACCGATGGTGTTACAATGAGCTCAACATAAACAAATCAGATCATTACATATTGCTTCTATGAGAGATAAATGACAAAAATGAGACACCCCCGCCCCATCCTACACCACCAACCCCCCTACCCAGGGCCCCAACCCCACCACCCATGCTCTCCTGTGGTCAGTCCCAAAGTCGGTCAGTGGGGTTGGTGCCTTAGAGACTTTCCCCACTGACTAGGGCTTCACCCACCAACCATATATGCCTTACCCACTGACCATATTGGCCTTATGGACGGCGGGGTCTACAAATATTAGTGGGGTCCACAAATAGTAGTGGGAACTATAGTTGATTGGCCATAATCTATATGTAACATGGGTGAAAATAGAACCCCTCGGAAGGGCTTCATCGACGAAGGGAATGTTATGTATAGAATCCACCTTGCCATGACATGACGAAGAAGAGATCGATCCCCCGTCCCCCCCTCCAAATAATTGTTAGATCTCCATAGGTTCTGTGCTCGTCGTGGAACCGCTCCCCTATGAGTTCCCCTCTCCCGACTATAGCCACCATCCTATATGCCTTGGGTGGCAATAGCTTTGCCACCTGTTCATACGAGCATGTTACATATAGAATCTGGTCTTCACTCCAAGATAGTTGGTGGGAAGATATTTACAAGGGTATATGGATGCTTTCATTAGAGGAGTTGCTTCATACCCTTCCCCTTCTCCACCAGTCAGATTGAGCTTTGATCCTCGAAAGTAATAGAATAGAAGGATGCTAACCGTTGGAATGGATGATTATCTCGATAACAAATTGGAGCCTACAGATTGACCCCACTAATTGGGTTTTGGTATTTTCCTAGAAGATTGAAGGTCCGTGTGGCGTCTACCAACTATATACATCATTAGCTTGGCAAAGTAGGAGCATTACTTGAGCTTTACATGTACTACAAAACGTCGTATAGAAACCACGGGATCACACTAACAGCAAGAAGAAGTAAACACCCTCCCACGATGATAGAATGTAAGTATGTGAACACCCCAACATAATAGAACAAGTATACTTCAACATAGGTCCACTTGAGATCATAAGAAGGACAAACTACAGGCTGCAATAGGTTTGATAATCAGAACAAAGGTCTAATATGCATGAACAATAGGTCTGAAGCTCAAATCAACAACCTTGGAAACAACATAACTCGTCCAACACTCATCCGAATGAAGCCAAATCACTTGCAAATGATTCCTCTTAGCCAGGTGACCCAAAACAAATAGCAAGCCGCCACCAAAAAGCTGAAATGCATTGGAATGAAACTCAAGACACCTTCAGCCCCAAGTACGGCCTCCCAGGATGGGTGACCAACAAGTTAAAATCCCACACTCCCAAAAATTCCCAAATTTTGCAAGAAGGGGAAACCCTAGGAACGGGAAGCAAATGAACCAACACCCACAAAATGATATTTAGTTCTCCGATCAGTGTGAGTAAAACAATGGTACAACCAAGGGTTTGGAAATAGCAACCAACAATATGAAACTCCAAGAAATCACTTCCCAAATCTCTACACAAATAGTTATCATACCAAAACATAGCTAGAGTTCATCACAAGTAACCGAAACTGAAAACAAACCATCACCATTAAGCTCCAATGGTGATTATTGAATGCAATCACACTCCACTAGCTACACATGAGAAAATATAATATTTAATTTAATTTTCACTTATCCCTCCATTTGGGCGTCCAACTTAGGAATTATAATTCCCCCTTTTTAAAAACAACTTATAGTTGTTGAGTCTAGGCATGGGGTACAAAGGGGCCAATAATAACTTAAGTTATATTTTATATTTTGTCCTTTTGAACTTTATGACTTATAACTTAAGTTGCAATATTTCCATTTTCGAACTCCAAGGATGGTGGAGAGACCAACTGCTAAAAATATCAAGATGCCAACCATTGCGATTGACACCATTGCCAGAAATAGTAACCTAGTGTTGAATTGCTGCCAGAACCCACTACCAAAAACAACACTTACTAAAAATAGCATATTGCTAAAATAGTAAGTGACTCCAAACTTAAGATGAACAAATTTCAGGTAGCCGTCGTAACTTACTAAAATAGCAAGTCTAAAAATAGACATTGCTAAAAATAGCAGTGACTGCCCACCAAAGCTCTCAGAAAACCCAAAAAGACCTAGAAACCCTTTTGGAAAACAACTGCAACCAACCCCTGAAAAGTTGACAAGAAACCTCCAAGAATTTAGGAAATCCTAAAAATGCCTCTGAGTAGCCCATGAGACTTTGAAAATGGGCTATTGACCATTGAAAAGCATAGGGCTAAAAAAGGGACATTATAGTCCTCCCTTCCCAAAGATTGCTTATCCCCAAGCAATGCCACCACAACTCTAGAAACAAGAGACTAATCCACATAAAACCAAGTAAGATCCCAAGGTCCCATGCCCATCTCAGAAAGGGCCCACCATGTCGACGTTGCACCAATTTGATCACAACTATGACACCATTGTGCCAAATTTGCACTATCCTCTCTTGTAACTCCGAAATGATACCATCCACGAGACTTAATTTGAAATACCTAGGAGGCTTGAAATCAACACCATGCAACATCTCTTGCCCAAACATCTCTGAGAAGTCTATATCTACAATGCCATTGCCTAACACAATCCTTGGTAAAAGGAAGGGAAGTCTGCTCAATCCCAAACTATATTCCTCAACATATCTCCTTATGGTGTCAAGCAGAGCCACAATTGCAAATGTGACTTCCCCAAATCTTCTTGCCAAAAGGAAAGCCATCCCTTGCAAGAGTTCAACAAACATATCATCATAATACCTCACACAACCATGAAGACTCTCGAAAACTCTGGCTGTTCCAACAACGAGAGTCTCTGAACAGTGAAACCAAGCTTGCGGTAGTTCACTGTCCCGAATCAACACCGAGAGAAAACTACCAAAGCTTACATCACAAACCTTCATAAAATGAACTCTTTGGGTTTGAAAGGTTTGAAATAACCAATAGTCACTACTGTTCAAAGCTGGAATCAACAAGGTAAAATCTGAGCTTAGTGCTCCACTCAAGGGATAACAACAGTTCCAATGAAATTTCCAAGCATTAGCATGTGAGATGAGCATAGTGTTGCATAATAACACCTCGAAAGTGGTTGCGAAACACTTCAAAGCAGTCTCCAACTGAAACCTTTTACCTCCTTGAAAAGAAATAATGTGCCAATTCTCTTGAATAAGAGTAACTCTAAATGTAAGGTGGCTGGTTTGCAACCAAACAACAAGCTCAAGGCTCAAAATTTGACCCTGTCTATGCCAAGGAACACTCCCAAGAGTAACCATCCATTCATTTCTCCAACCCTTACTTAAAATTTCTATCCAAGCCATTTGTTGGTGAACAATTGGAACCACCAAATGGCTGGTAAAGAAGGGAACAACACCATAAACTCTGAAATTTTGATCTTTAGCCCTCCAGGGATCCTTCTTACCATACCCAATAAGCTCCATCAACCCATGTTGAGACACCCAAGCATGGATACCCAACCAAAAATGGCCCTCAACATACCTGGAAAGATGTACATCACAACTCCAAATGCCCTTCATAACACCTTACTCATCATGGAAGTTTGTGACTCATTTGGTAATCTTTTGCAGCCCATCCATGACAGCATCAACAACTATGGAGCATGGAACAATTGTAGTCTTCAAACCCAATTCCCAAAAAGGATTAGTGTAAGCTAAAGCATCAGTCAACCCAAGGAATGGATTGTCAAAACATGCAGACATCTTGTTTTGGTCCTTCTCTCTCCCAAGCTTCATAAGTAACAAGCCCAAAATCTCCTTTCCTTGTTGTAATGAAATTTTCAGCAGCTACCAAACCATGTTTTGATAACACCTTGATGCCAAAGATGTGGAAGTCACCATGATCCAACACTTCCCATGTGGAAACTTCATCCGCAACTCCACTTATACATTCTTTATCAAGCAACCTTCTTGGAAGATTATCAATCACAAAGATTGGTTCACCCTCATGATTTGTTCTTAAATCATTAATAAGCTGAGAGCCACATTTTACCTCATGCTTGGAAACTTCACTAGGATCCCATATCTTGCCATTTTCACTAAATATTTTATCTTCCATCAAAAAGAGGGGGTTATTGTAAGTTGCCTCTGCACCCACTTCAAAAAGAGGGCTATCAAGAATTTGAAAATCATTTTTTTTCTCTTGTTCAAATCCAACTTGCTGATCCAAATCCGCACATGCAACTTCCGATTTT
This sequence comes from Sequoia sempervirens, assembly GCA_007258455.2. Taxonomy (NCBI): domain Eukaryota; kingdom Viridiplantae; phylum Streptophyta; class Pinopsida; order Cupressales; family Cupressaceae; genus Sequoia; species Sequoia sempervirens. The sequence goes on along the minus strand of VDFB02193867.1, from coordinate 41,828,909 downwards.
TTAGGGCAGCCCTCCATATCAAACTCCTCTTGAAGACAATTAAGCTCATCAATTACTTGCTTGATTTCTTCAGCTCTTTGTTCATTCTCTTGCTCCTTGAGACATTTGAAATCAGCTAGCTGATCTTTGTGTTGGAAATGTTGTCATTGATATCAAAGTAAATTATTGATGTCAAAGGTTGAGATAAAAAGAGGTTGTAGAAACAATGTGTATAATATAATGAATTCAAGAAAAGCCAAATGTTACATACAATGATATTGATAAAAGCAAAGAACAGTTTGATACTTGTTAGAAGTATTGTCATTGATATCAAAGGTGCTCAAGATGAGACAGTTGGAAGTTGTCGTTAAGATCATAAAGGATAAAGATATTGAATAAGTTTATACACATCAGACACAAGGCAAATATGAGAACAGGGATAAAAAACCTTGTGAAAAACGTATGTGCTCTTCAATTGGTATCAGAGCAAGGTCCTTCTTGAAAGCTTAACCGCTTGAAGGAGATCCTTAAAGAGCACTTATGGCAGATCACAACAATACAGTGAAAGCACCCATCTTTGATGGGACTAATTATGCATTTTGGAGTATTGTTGATGTGATTTTTATGACCGCACCAATCAGCAGAACAAAATAGTCCGAAGGCTAATCCGTTCTCTCTTGATCAAAGTATTCCGTGCGCTAAGATTGCAAGAAAGTTCGCACGTTCAACTCCAAGGTTCCGAAATACTTAGAATACCCTCAGTTGGTTTGATGTGAATTGCTGTTTTCACGAGGGGACTTACACAATTGTTCAGGCTTCTTGCAGTTGACAATAAATGGATGATTGGAAGGGATTTGTATAAGGTGGATGATTTAGCAATAAGTACGTTTTCCTAAAGCTAACTAGAAATGTGCGGAAGTAAATGAGTGTAGGGCCTAAGAAACTTATATTCTATTCTAAATGCAAGATATGTGGAGCTCAATTTCGGCGGACTTCGACCAAATTTCACCTAGCCTCACTTCGGACAGCTTCAGCAAAATTAGTGCAATCTTCAAAGGGATAGCAAAAGATGTTCAGATTACAATTTAGCATACATACACCATCAGAATGACGCATATAAGTATACAAATCACAATCGAAGTTAAACTCAAGATAATGTCCAGTAGACCACGCAAGGCGAACTTATCGTCTACAAGTTGCTAGTGGTATGGAATGAAATGAAGATACCTCAATAAAACACCACACATCCAAAGTAAACTACTTGCATGAAATGAAAATTATGCTACTTTATGCTCCTTGGATCCGAAAGGATGAAGAGACCTTGCTAGCTATCCATGACAAAGAAGAATTCCACCATCAATGAAAAGATCTATTATCATGAAAGTTTTACACAACAATCTCCACAAAAGTTTTCAAAGGGAAAACTTTCCTTCTTCTCCACACTATGCTAAACTATCAAGCAAAATGTCTACTCTGCTCTACTCTCTAGTCTGATCTCCAAATCTAATGCTAGTCTAATGAATTACAAATGAGGGGGACTCCCCCTTTTATAGGTAGCCCAGTCCAATGGACGGCTAAGATTACAATCAAAAGAGTGGCTAAGATTAAGCCACCTCAGCCCTAACCCTAAAAACTGCCAGAATGGGGAGTGGTGTAATAAATGAGCAAAGATTCCCACTCACTCCCAAAAATAGTAAAGGCAATAAATGCCCACAATCAGTCTTCTAGAAGATCCTCGTCCAGTAGTGCATTCCATTCTCCTTCTCTCTGGCTGCAAACTCAACGAATCTGCCAAGTATAGCCTCAACCTCCTGAACTGAAATGGGTGGAATGCAATCAAGCTGGAATTCTAACACTGTGACTGAATGTTCATGCCTTGTACAAGATTTTCTCCAGGCAACTAAGGAATCCTGCGTGCTCTGAATCAAACTGGAGAAAGTAGAAGTGTTCTCAAAATCATCTTGTACGAAGGTCTTTACCTCTGAAAAGAAAGGCACCAGCCTACCCCTCAAATTATCTGCAGTCACCTCATCTGGATTCAATCGCCTAGCAAATATGGCCTCAAAAGTATTCTGAACTCCATCAATGATATTGGCCATAGCCTTTCGTATCCTGGTTGAATCCGCCTGTGCTGCATCGAAGAAACCACGTCCCGTGATTGCTGAAGAATACCATCTAGAAAAATCATACCTGTCATTCTCTTGAATGACCCCTCCATCAATCAGCAATCGCAAAGGAACATGTCTCAATGCCTCAAGACGCTGAATTACTTTGCTCTGATAAACAGAAGCATCTCCCCAGGCCTGATCAACTGCCTCCATTCGTGCCAAAATACTGGAAGCTGCTGAAAAGCAAGAGCAAGGTCCTCCATAAACTTTTTCTCGCTCGCGAACTCCGTGACCCACTTGTCTACCCCCTGTGCCATCTTCCCTAACTCCAACAAGCCACCGATGGACTCTCTAGGTATCTCTAAGGCTCCTATCTGGAATCTCTTGCCCACGAGAACGAGACAAGCTAGCATATATCCAATCAAGGCCATATCCTCGTTTCAACTTCTTGTACTTTCCTTCCTTCTTGAATAATCTGTCCTGAGGGGCGAGGTAGGAGTTATCACTCCTCTACAATGCAATGCACATGTGGGCGTCCTAACTCCAAAGTTGTGACCCGCGTAATTTTGGCCTGCTTCATCTCGGTCACAATCAAACCTTGGCACACACGTGAAAGCACGAGAACCATCCTCATCAGTTATATCTTCGAAAACTTTCGTGCTCTCTTCTTCTGTGGAGGTGCGCTGATCCTGTTCAAGATCTCTTCCATTTCAACTGCTGGATCAATCTCCTCGTTGGGGCTTCTCCTCATCCTATCCCTGAGCCAATCAGGTACTGTATACTGTATATCAAATGGCTGCTGTTCTTGTGCCTCTACTTCTCGAACTTGTTCAACCTCTATATCATTCTGACGAGGCTCATCGTCCTCAAGTGGTTGAGTGTCTCCTGAAACTATATCATCATCATCATCCAAAGCCGCCTCTAACTCTTGTTGAAACTGAGGGTCAGTAGTAGTCCCCTCATCAGTCTGTTGATCAACTCTGCTAGGTGCGTTGACGCTCTGGCCAACTGACTCTCTCCGTGGAGGCTGATTATTTTCCTATACCACTTGCACCTGATTCAATGCATTCCTCTGATCAGCAAACAAGGAAACCTCCTGTATACTTGGAGAACGTGTCTCCAATGGCGTAGGTGACTCAACTGCAACTCGTGGAGGCTCCGGCTGAACAGGCTCCTGCCGAACTGGCTCTTTCCTTCGAGATTCTGGACCTCATGTAATTTGTTTCTTCCTGCCGGTGGTGGGTGTCCTGTGATCTCCCATCAAATTGTAAGTCAAAGCAATTGACCTACTCTTCAATCTGCTCACCCGCCTGTCAACCCATGCTCTAGTAAATGTCAAAACTGGAATGGAGAGTGTGTCCAAGTCAGCAACCTCTGGTTCTGACCAATCCGGGAGTGGAAGTGGAGTATCTCTTACTGCTGCATAATCTGGATGGACAACGTCCATATCCTCATTCACCTGGTCTGGAACCGGAACAACTTCACACTCCCTGATCATGCTAATTGGCAACCGAGAGAACATTCTTTTCCTGACTTCAATCTCATCTGATGCATCAGCCCAATAATCCTCGATATTTGCCTTGTGTTTAAACTCCTCTGACAGTACCCATTTGATGTTATTATGTGGATCATAGTGCTGTCGGCTAGTGTGATATGAAAAGTGATAGAATTGAAGCTCACTCTCGGCTTCTCTGGCTGCCTGTAATGAAGGACACACTTCATCCGAATTGCCCATGACAATTGGGAAGTCAACACCTCCCTTCTTCTTCTTTTGAATTTTATCGTAGGCAACCAACTGCCTAGATATCTCTAACATCAATATTCTATTGGTTGGGTACTTAGGCAGCCTATATGGATATGATGAAAAACCTTGCAGCCTTATGTAAGAAAACTTCGGAAACTGTATAAACCAGCACCCATACCATTCAATCAGTTCTTGGGCCTCTCTCGAGATTCTGTGATGCATCTGCTCCTGAAGCAATCTCGTGAGGTGCATAGTGAAGGCGTCATTGACACGCTTGTAATAGGTAGTACTTGCCAGGTGCAACTGCGGACAAGCCTCGTGAATTTTAAACTGGTGAGAGCCACAACCAACAGGTTCCTTGTATGAAATTCCCCTATACCTCGTCATACGAGCCAGCATGTAGATGATGTAAGAGCTCATATAGAACGTCTTCGTTCTTCTCAGGCTCAAGAGCTGCTCATGCAAATTGTCACTGATCATCTCAGCCCAGTTGACGTAGTCTTTCCCTTCCAGCACGAGGTTGATGTAGTAGAACATCCAAGGCTCAAAAATAAATGACTGTGGGCAACCTTCAACTCGACTCAGCATCATAATGAGGTCACAGTACTCCTGCTTCAAGTCATCTGCTATAATTTGTCTCGGCAACTTTGTACGAGAAGGCTTGGGATTGCTCATCCAGTGAGTGTTGATCGTCTTCGTACATCTCTCGAATGCTGAAGCATACATTCGCTCAGCTCGTTCCCTGGACCTGTAAATCATGTTTCTATTGACTGGAATTCCAAAAGCTTCGCCAATAGCTGAAGGAGTGAGGTTGGCGAGCACTTGTCCATCCGGTGACATGATTGACCTGTGATCTTTCTCGTAGCAGTTGGCGCACTCCATCATCAGCTCCGAACACTGAATGGCTGGTGGGAAACCAGCAGCTGCATATAATCCACTTCGAATGATGTTGTGTGAAGTGTTCGAAGGTTGATGATTACCAATCCCCAGCATTCAATTCTTGAAAGTTTCTAGGTTGATGGAGCCCAAGTTGGTATCTGTCAGCTTGCCCAACTTCGAAATGAACTTTGACTCTGGCATAAATGTCTTGCTCAACTTCTTTATAACTGCTTGCCTGGATGCACCATTGTTGTCCTTGCCAGTCGCCCTTGCCTCAGCCATCTGCAAAACAATAGACACTCATCAACAAATTAACTTAGAAAAATAAATAAAATACTTTGCAGGGCTGCCAGTCGACTTCAAGAAGTTGCAATGTTATTTCTCATTCGCAAACCTCAACTTCTTTCTTCAACAAATTCGAGCTTCAATCACTTAGAAAGTCTCAGCAAATTCAACACTTTAGCAACTGCAGATTTGAATTCACACTTCTTCAATTCTCAGCTATTGCAGACTTAGCAAGTGCGCACCTTCTTAGCAACTTCAGATTTTAGCAGCTTCACTCTTATAAATTCGTACTTCCTCAGCAATCTTTTACTTCAGCAATATTTACTTCAACAATATTCTATGCAGCCCCAAGAGTGGAAATCGAACTTCAGCAACAACCTCCAGCAAAACTTCGAACTTCTCAAGCAACTTCAGATTTTGGAACTCAGCAACCTCCAAATGACTTGGCGCCTATTTACTTAAGCAATTTCTAGCGCCCTTCACTCAGCACTTCATTCAGTTCCAAGTCGTACTTCTCTCTTGTACTTGCAGACTTTCAGCTTCAGCAATAAACCCAGCTTCAATCTTCAGAGCAAATTCGCACTTCTCCAGCTGTGAAGAAGAAATGAATAAGCTTCAGCTCTTATAGCAAAAATCGAATTCTAGGAGCTAAGTATAGCCAGTGCATTAAATTTCCACTACTCCACTTCAAGAATTCGAATTTTCCCTCTTTGGTATTTCTGACACTTGTCCGAGAATCTCAACCTTCTAGAAGCTCAACTTTGACTGGCATGTCTCAATTTACTTTCGAAAATGTTTAATTAAATTTCATTTTTTAAATTCATTTAATTCCCCAGCCGAAGCTCTGTCTTGCAAATTTAAATTTGAATCATCTCTGACGCTTTGGACAATTCATCTGTGAAGAATTCGATCGAAATCATCTAGGCAATTCACTTCAAATTCGTTGTCTGGAGAAATTTATCTTGAAAACACATTTTATTTACTTTGCCTTAGAAAATTTTAAAATTTTCCCTTAGGGAAATTCACAATTCGAGCACCGATTAAATTCTTCATGCTGAAGGTCTTGGCGAAGTGCAGAAGACATGGAAATCCATCTATCATCACAAATGTTCAGTACCCAGAAGAAAATTTTATCCAAAATGCGATGAATCCATGGGTACACAACGAACGGGTTCATTTAAAATTTTAAATTTTTAAACCTTAGAAAAATATTATTCCACCAATTTAAATCCGTTCTTCATCTCTGTGAACACTCCATTGCTCAGACTTGAGAAATTTTTGAATTCATCCTGTATTGTCATCATTGTCTGACTTCATCTCTGAAAACTTGCTTGTGCTTTAAGAAGAAAAATTCATCACCTTGAGTTCTAGGTGTATTTTCTAAGGAAGAAAGTACTTTGCCTTAGAAATTTTTTTAAATCATCTTGAAAATTTTGCCTTAGGAAAAAAAAAAAATTTCGCCTTGGAATTTTTTTTAGCTTTGATCACTCTACCTTGCATTTGATTTCACACTTGAAAGATATTTTCACTTGAAACTCCAACGCCTTAGCAATATTCATCAACACCATCTTGCATTTTATTTCACCACCCTAGGCGCATAGCATACTTGAAGAGGAATAAAATCACGCCTAGCATTTATTCATACCACATGCCTTGGCAATATTTTCTAACACCTTATAACACTTACCACCTTGGGCGCATATAGGACTTGAAGGTGCATAACAACCACACCTAGCATTTACCTTGTCTTCACCACGCCCTGGAGTATTTTATTTCACCCTTCACCTTATTTACCACCCTACATTCACCTTTACTATCTTCAACTTGGGCGCATTTTGCCATGCATGAAGGATGACTCTTCAACTTCCCGTTTTTTGTCTTCACTTGACCTCATTTGGGCACATTTAGGCATGTATGAAGGATGAAAATTGTTGACTTATTGACTTCTTTGAACTTGGGCGCATTTAGATGGGTGAAGAGGACGAATTTCTTTGACTTGTTGACTTGCCATCCTTCTTGGGCGCATTTGAGCATATGTGGTGGATGAAACTTCCAACGCCTAGCATGTGGCCTTTCACCTTCCTCGTTTTTGCCTTTACATGCATGCTTTTGGGCGCATTTTGCATAGGGAGAAGGATAAAACATGTTGACTTCTTTGACCTCCTTTCATTTTGGGCGCATTTTCACCTATGTGCAGGGTGGGCGCATTTGGAGGGTGGTGGAGGACGAGTTTTTAACTTAGAAATTTTTTTTGCTATTCAACTCTTAAGGTGGGCGCATTTTACTATGTGTGCAGGACGAATCTCATACTTAGAATTTTTTATCACATCCTCATCAACATCCTCATCAACTTGAGTTGGGCGCATTTAGCCATAGCTACAGGATAAAAAACGTTGACCCTTTTGACTTTTATGCTTCATAGGCGCATTTTGGCTAAGCAGGAGGACGAGTTTTTAACTTAGAATTTTCTCCCTGCCTCTACCACCTTGAGCGCATTTCCTGGGTGCTGCAGGATGAAATTCATGCCTTAGCCATTTTTCCTTGTTTTAGCCAGCTTCTCTGTGCCTTACTATTTATAGTAAGTCTCCCGATTCTTGCATCTCTGAAGCTCAGAATGGTTTGAAATTTTGAACACTGCATCTTTACAACCTTGTTACCCTTGTTGACATTGCTATTTTTAGTTGGCCTGCTATTTTTAGCCCATTTCTGAAGGTGATTTGCTATAAATAGTAACTGCTTGCTTCTGGTACCTCCACAACTCCGTTTGTCTTGAAATTTGAATGAGGTGCTCCTCACCACGTGACTTGCCTGCTGATATCAGCACATGCACCTGATTTGCTATTTTTAGCCTGTTTCCAAAATGACTTACTATAAATAGTAAGAGCTTCGTTTGACTTCAAATTTTACCAGCAGATAGCCTGAAGGATGTTGATCGCGGTGGTTTACACCGGTTTTCCAAAATTTTGACTTTTCACCCCTCTTTTCAAGTCCTGAAGCTGGAAACCCTAATTTGCTTTGCATGCGTATCAAATGATCTATGTTTGTCCTCGCTTCTGATGCATTGCGATCAGCTCATGATTCTGAATTGCTGGGAGGCGGCTGCCGGGATGCACCTGCTAAAAATAGCAAGTTCCTTAATATGTGATCATCTCTGTTTGCATGTCACATCACTGCGTAGCTCTTGAAAAACCCATAAAGAATCATCCGACATGCAAACCCTAAAAATAGCCTCTGAAGGCTGGACTCTGAAAGTGGCTGTCTCATTTTGCATGTTATACCACTGCGAAGGTCTCTGAAAACCTAGAAGGAATCTCCAGACATGCGTTGAAAAATACTGTTTTCAAGCCCTGAAATCTGCTCCGGAAGCCGGACTGCTAAAAATAGAAAGTTATCCATTTCGGCCCAAATTTTGCATGTGAGCAGCTTAATGTGTTCTAGACGCAGTGTGACTGTCGGAATTTCAAAA